>JANPWX010000132.1:147310-577320 GCA_024734555.1 Trochalopteron elliotii | reverse complement strand
AATCCTTCCTTCCTTCCTTCCTTCCTTCCTTCCTTCCTTCCTTCCTTCCTTCCTTCCTTCCTTCCTTCCTTCCTTCCCACAGGAATTATTTTCTACATTAATGCACTCTGGGAAGAGCCAGGTTACAAAACCAGCAGACATGGGACAGTGAGGCAATGAGAAATTAGCATTATTTAAAACATTACAAGGATTTAGACTTAAGTGAAGCCTTACAAATTTGCATCATTTTTCTGTCTCTTCACAGACTGTGTTTCTTTTTATCAAACTTTGTGTTTGGTGGGGCTTGGGAGTTTTTTTGGGGAGAGGGAGAAGGGGATTGCTAGGATTTTTTTCTTCTCTGAAACAATGGAGCTTTTTTTGAAGTCAAAAGCTCAGTTACTCATAAGGTAGGATATAAAATAGAAGGGAGAGTCAATAAAGAAAGAAGATAAATAAACAAAAGAGAAAGAAAGAGAGAATAAACAAAAGGAAAGCAGCTTGTTTATTATATGAACTACAAATAAAGAAGGTAGAATTAATATTTTAAGAAATATTTAAATCTAGATTTATTATCAGTTTATCCCAGATAATGTCACTCAATGAAGCAAGAGAAACTGGAACCTTCTAATTTGAGAAATTTCTACTGTTACTAGCATGGAACTGTCAAGACTAAACATGACCTACTGTCTCAGAAAGCCCCTAAGCCCAATTTTTAGTCTTTCCATCTTTTAAATACAGTTATTTTTTGGATGTCTTTAGGAGACTACTTTTTTTTATTTTGGTTGGGAAACTGTAGGAGAAAGAAGCAATTAAAATAGGTGAAAGAATATGCCACAATATGAATTCAAAAGTGTCATTTGAAAATAAGCAGGAGTCCACCCTGACATGCTCTCTTTTTGTTTGTGGTGACTCCTAAAGAATGCAGTTAAAGAGGCCATAGTATGCTCAGTTGTGTCAGAGTACAGTGGTAAGTATTTTGCATCTGTTCCCATAGCAACAACACTGCAGAAACAAGTTGTTCAGGCTACAGTCTCTGTCACATTGGTATGGGGAAGCTCTCCCTGGCAGGCTAATAACTATAACTTTCTAGGTCTCAAAAGGCATTGTTTAGAACTGTGCTACTAAACAATGACATACTTAACAAAGTCTTAAGGTAACAAAAAAGGATGAACTGCACATGGGATAAACATAGTTCTATTTGTAAAAATAATTTGGTATTTCTAGTGACATTGCTTTAAAGAAAAACAAGATAATTTTACTGGCTACAGACACAGCAGGGATTTTAAAATACCTTGAAATTCTGATCACCAGGAAAGCTGTAAGGAATTGTAGACAGTAGAAAATTATTAATCAGACCCAACTGTGGTTTTGTTAAAATAGCATTATCATTTATGGCATTGCTAGAACTAATTTTTGGTATGTAGATGGATGTTTATTGGTGATTTGTTTTTAAAGAGTTCAGGGTTTAGTAATTTGCAGATAAAAGTACAAAAGATTTTGCCCCTTGGATTCATTATGTGAACTGAGATTCAATCAGAGATTGACATTCTTTCCTCAAAAGTATACAGTTTATTAATGTCTTACAAATGTCTGCTATGTTGCATTAGAAGGAAAAGAAAAAAGTCCTGCTTGAAAAAAACAAAAGAGAAAACAAAGAATGATAGAATTATGAAAATGTAAGGACTTACTTCTTTCTTATGTGGAAATTCTTCACATGAAAATTGCAAGGATTAGTTGTTTACTGAATAGTTCAGTAAGACATACCAAATTGGAATACATTTTCTTAACACACTTTTTCCCTGGTAACAAACATAATAGTTGAGGATGAAAAACAGTTTTGAATATAACCTCTAATTTTCACACCTGCATAATATCTTAAATCACCCCTTTTAGGGAAACTTTTTGCATTGTCCTGTGTCCAAATTAGTTTTTGTTTTGTTTGCGGTTCTTTTAGGTTTAATGATACTCCAGCCAGCTATCTACAAGTCAAGGAAAATTACATTTGTAATTTTAAAAATATTAACTATATTTGTTTTAAAAGGCCTGTCTAGAAACATCCAAAATATCATATAGGAAATTTAAGCCCAAGTCCAAGGAGACAGTTGAACTTATCCTGGCAACAAAATTACTCAGGTCAAATGACAGGCTTGGGACTTGCTCCATCAACAGGAATTTTCCTCTCTTAAGAAGATTTTTAAAAGTCACAGAGACAGTCAGCTGCCATGAGGGCAAGCAGCTGGGAATTAGAGGTGTGCCTTTCAGTTGTATTTGGGAATATATATAAAGAAGAAAACTGTATTTTAGGCAATTTTTTTTTAATCAGTTCCAACTGGTTGGCATAAGCATGTTTCTCTTTGATCCAACATGTACTGCAAATCCTGCCTGTAAGTGCTAAGTCAGAGGCACATCTTCAGAAAAGAACACTTAATTACAAGTTTCTGTTTAAATTTGGTCAACAGTATGTGGACTTGAAAACCAATGATGCTTTATGAACATGCTGTAATTATTTTGACTCAGATGATGAATTCTGATCAAACAGGGACACAGCACAAAAACATTTACAAAGAGTTTGTAAAATAGCTATGTAGAAATTTTCCAAACACTTTAGATTAACTCCAGCTTTCTTTTCTACCATACCAAACAGGATGAACTTTAACCAGTCATCCCCTGAAGAAGCATTCAGTTCTCACTTCGTGATAAATCCAGATTTGATAGATCCAGATTTTCCAGCTATTCATGATTACCATGATGTGGGAGATATGAATACAGGGGGAAAAAAAAGAAAGTTATTCTGGTGGGAAGATTGGGAAAAGATCATTGCAAAAACTAATGTTTGAACATCTTAATGCCAAGCTCAATCCACAGCTCTGAGGTAAGCCTCTGGAGTATCTATAAAATACACAGGGATGATGAGATTCCTGAGGAAAGGAGACTGTGCCAGATGCTCCAGTGAGCCGTTACCCTGTATGCTTTACCAGACTGTCTTCCCTCTTTGTTTTTGCCCATTGAAACCCTCCATGGTTTGGTGCCAAGATCGGAACTTTTGTCCAGAGTTTATCTCATGTTCTGGAGCTACAGTCTTAATGGACATGCCAAGTCCGGTTCTTTCTTTTTCTATATTCTGGATTTCTGCTTTTAATATCCCAGTTTGACAACTCTCTCCTTCTCAAAACATGAAGGGGAGACATAAATATGCCTGGCTTACTCCCCGCTCCCTGGCTATGGCTGGTGTTGGCCAAGGTCTTTCCACTGTAACTCTGCAATGTAAACTCTGCCATTGGTGATGTGGCTTTGTGGTAGGGTCAGGCTCCATCCAGGAGGACAGAACCAATAAAGGTTGTATCTAATTACCACCAATGATTCCTGCACTGCAACTTTACGGAAGACACAGCAAAGCAGATTTTCATGACAACTATAAAAAGTACTCTTCTGAGACATGCAGCCATTCCTCCATTTCTAAGCCTTATGCCAAAATAAGAGTATTAAAGCCATTAAGGACTAAGATCTCCAGAAATTTTAAACGTGCACAACTTTTAGAAATTACTGAACTGCTCTGGCTAACCTAAAAAAAGTAGAACAAAAAAAAGTTTGACCTGAGATAGGCACCAAGGACATAAAAAAGAAATCAGTCAAAAAATACAAATTTTATGAAGTTGCAAAATAACAGAAAATGAGGCAGCCCAATGGGAATTTTGGCAGAAGTTTTAAAAGTATATTGCCTGGCCAGGTCCATATTTTACCCAGACACAAAGAAAAAAGGCCCTAACCATTTTCTGAGGACTTTGGAACATTTTTAATAGTAGGTGGAGAAAAGGGGAGAAACAAAAGCTGAGTGCAGGAAAAGAAAGAAAACCACTTTTTTTTTTTTTTAATAAGAAAAGCAAAATACATCTAATCTATATTGCAAATTCATATTCTTAGTGGTTAGTTGCAGGAGAAGCTGTTGATAGAGTCAAGAGGGATTAATGGCGGGAGAAAGCTGAAAGAAGTGCATTCTTTGCCAGCCAATACAGGTGAAAGTATTTGGAGAATAGGTTGGCATGATAAAGCAACTTATTATGAAGCTTCAATTTCTCTTAGCTCTGACAGAAAACAGCTGCCTCAGTACTTCACCATTACCAAGGTGAGATGAGACTGAGAAGAGTTTATGACTTAGTTTTTCAGCAGCAGTAGTCAAAGTTAAAGGCAAGTAAAGGGCAAGAATTGAGCTCAGCATTTTCATTTTCCGCATGGGGCATTGTATATTACATTTGCAACTTTTGTAACATTTTATATGTTACATGTAATATTCTGAGCATTTCCCTTCTGATATTCATGCCACATGAAATGGTTGAGTACTTATTCACTTGAATTCGTGTTATCACTTTTAAATTGTGGTAGATTCTTGCTGACAGGAGGATACATACTTTAACACAAAGAGAGCATAGCTAAGATAGAGGAAGAGAGGAAGGAACAGGGGAAAGAGAAGCAGAAACAATCGAGGGAGAGATGAATAGAGGAAGGCAGAGAGGAAGGGAGATAACATTTTTGACAACCTTGTCAAAATCCTTGTTTGTTTCCTAACTTTTTATGTAATGATAAGCTCCTTCAGAACTCTCAATCTTAGTTTCTTGTCTTTAAATGTAAGATAAAGTTTCTGAAATTATTTTCTCTGGTGCTTTGAAAAACTGAAATAAGGAGCAGCTTGTACATGAAAAAGAAAGGATTTTTTTGTATATAAAATGATTCTTTAAACTGCTAAGTTTAGAAAAAGCTGCTTCATCTTAATCAAGAGAAGGTAGAAGCTTGTTAGATAGAATGGTTAGAGGTTGTTGAGAGAAATCAGAACCATCTGTCTAGGTCCCTTATGTTACCTTAATTTTCTTTGCTTCAGCTTTAGTGTCCTAAAACCTCTCTTGATTTTCAAAGGTGTTGCTACCCAGATCATTACGGGAACTTTCATATTTCTGTGCACAGAAAGGGATGTTGATAAGGTAATAACTTCTAATAGATATATTTTTAATATTCTTAGGGGGTGTTTGAAAAAAATCAGGGAGACAATTTACTAGATCAGGAGTATCTCCAGGTTCTACTGAGTCCACAAATTGGAGAGGGTAGTATGGGTCACAGAGATCAATGAGAAGAGGAATAATGGTCCAGTGCAGTGGCTCAGTTTGGTGAGAAGGGTCCTTGCTCCAGATAGAGGAAATGAGGTTTTACTCACTCTGCTCCAGTGCAGGTGATTGTCAGAGAAATACACAAGATGAAAAGATTTTTTAATATCTTTCCTTATGTGGATTTTATTGCCAGTAAACCCATTAAATTTTAACATTTGCTTCATTGTATTTTCAGAAATATCTGACAGATACATGCCTGGTTGATGTACTAGTTCTTGGGAATCCATTGAGTTCCTGTATTTGCTTGTACATTGGCAAAGATAAAATCATCCTTTTAAATTTCAAGACAAGCACTTCAGTTTTCATACTGTTTAAGATGAGTCTATATAATCTTCAAAAAGTAGACAGAGAAACATATTCCGTTCTGGACAGCTAAAAACTTAGCTAAACTCTTAAATATGAACAAACAAAAGCTATCAGAGATTTTATTCTTAGGGTAACAAATGTATATTAAAAAAATTCCACTTTCAAAGTACTACCTCACGCCATCAGAACTAACAAAGGTCCATTTAACATTTTTAAGATTTTTCACTGATAAATCCGTAATGGGCACTCAAGCTCTTAAATTTTGTATCGTCCCCAAGATCTTAAAATTTAAGTAATGAATATATTTGAGATTATTTTTTTTTAATTTTCTCAAAGTTTTCCATTTATTTTCAGTATAACTGGCTTTCTGTTTAAGGCTTTTCTCCACAGGTATGAGGACTTGCAATGTTTCATCACAGAGGCTAAAAAGAACCTCAGGCTCGCTGAGTGCAACACTTTGCTACTCTTGTTTTAGCAAAACTTTTTTCTTATAGTAAAAAAGATAAATGAGAGGAAAACTTTTCTAGATATGATTAAAACTTGTAAAGAGAAACTTTAAGATTGTCAGTCTGGAAGGTAATTTGATGAAGGCAAGCTGAAAAAGTAGAAGTCATACTTCTAGGGCAGGAAAAGTTCTAAAAAACAGTAGAATTCAATCAATTCAGAGAAGTATAAGGGTATATATTCAGAGACAGTAACCAAAAGCAAAACTATTAAGTAGTGTTGTTACCTTTAAAGAAATAAAAGTAATAGCATAGCTAAAAATTACCTAGTTGCAGAGGAAAAATAGGAAGACTATCAAGTGATCAGTTTGATTCAATCATTCACCCTCCATAGAACTAGGATAAGAGAATGAGAAATATAAAACATAGGAGTAAGTTCAGGTTACTAGGGAAGAATTAAAAAGTATAGCACAGGTGCATAGAGACAAAATTAAAAGAAAAGGACACAGGAAGAAAAAAAGGCAACTATTAAGCAGTTCAGAAAGTATCATTATATCATCCTAGAAGGATCATAGTAGTCAGATGCAAACAATGGGCCAAGGAGGGGCTTGGCCTGATAATAAACCACCAACCAATGACAGTTTTAAATGGTTTCTGTGACAGTTTTCACTCGGATTTACTACTGTCAATAACAGCAACAATTTTCATATTGCCTATTAGCAACCAGTGGGGTAAAAAATAACCTTAAAGAAAGAAAATAAGCATTTAAAAGATTTCAGAAAGAATAATGTGTTTGCAGTCATCTGAGTTTCGTTTAGGTGTGCTAAGCAGTCTCAGAACTACTGGCATTGTCTAGAGATCAGAAATTCGTCAGACAACAGAAGAAATGCAACCTAGTGCTTGTTTTTAATAAAGGAAAAGAATTGAGTAAACAGCAGTTCAATTAAGAAGAATATGGAATTAGAGGATCACATACTACACAATCATCAAAGATCCTCTGCTCCATAATGGAAGGTAAAACAGCAGTACAGTAAGGAAAGTATATAAAGGTGTATATATATATATATATATATATAAAATCCTGCTTGACTTAGCATCTTTCAGTCTGTTCTATTATTAGACAGAGATAAGTGTGAGAGTGCCCAGAAGCAGTGTGCATATAGCAGAGCATGAAGGACATAAAAGTAGTTACTCAATTTAATTGCTATCAGTGGTACCATATTTAATATTTTTTATTCTTTCATGCAAATAAATAGTGATGATTCATGAAAAAGCATTGTTTGATCATTTGGTGTATAATAGATACATGTTAACAATGTTACTTGTGGTAGCAAACCAGTCTACGGGCAATTAAGTACCAATTAGATTACAATGTTTAATCAAAAGGAGGGCGAGAAATTTTGAGTCATAATTATCTGGCTGCACAGAGGTATTTACTGTGTAAATACCTACATTTCAGCTTATTGCTTAGACTTCATAGGTTGTGCAAACAAACAGGTTTTTCTCGGGCAAATCCAATTTGTCTAGATGAGGATGTTTAAACAATGAGAGGCCTCATAGTTTAAAACACAACAGAAAAACAATGCTGTAGACATGTCTCCTTTTCTACATCCATAGAATCATGGAATGGTTTGGATTGGAAGGAACCTTAAAATCATCTAGTTCCAGTGCCCCTGCTATGGGCAGAGGCAACTTCCACTAGACCATGTTGCTCAAAACCACATCCAGCCTGGTCTTGAACAACTTTAGGGATGGGACATTCACAGCGTCCCTGTTCCAGTATCCCACCATCCTCACATTCTAACATCTAATCTAAACCTACCTTCTTCCAGTTTATTACCATTCCCCCTTGTCCTGTCACTACATGACCTTGTAAAAATTCCCTCTCCATCTGTAGCCTCTTTAGGTACTGGAAACCTGCTATAAGGTCTCCTTGTAGCCTTCTCTTCTCCAGGCTGAAAAAATCCAACTCTCCTTGTGTTCATATGAGAAGTGTTTCAGGCCTCTGATCATCTTCATGGCTTACTCCTCCATGGACTTGCTTCAAAAGCCCATGTCCTTCTCATGCTGAGGGGCCTCAGAGTTGGATGCAGTACTCCAGCTGGAGTCTCAGGAAAGTGGTGTAGAGTGGGAGAACCACCTCCCTCTGCCTGCTGTCCATGATTCTTTTGGTGCAGACCAGGAAACATTTGGTTGTCAGTGCACATTGTCAGATCATATATACAAAGACACTGGAGATGTCTTCATATATATATAGACACCTATATACTTTTGTAAGAAAATCATGGCCACATTATTCAAAGCATTATTCATTTGTTTTTAAACTTAAAATGGTTTATTCCAAACTTATTCAAATGGAAGAAACATGGAAACTAGTTTTGATAGTCCTCAAGGATCTTCACTTGTCACTTCCCAATGCAATGTGTGGTTGTACCATTTAATTTTCTTTTTTGTCCACTGCAATAAGTGCTAAGTTTAGCAGTAAGGGAGAGAAAAGGATACTTGTCTCTAATGGGGTTTGAGAGATAGTACAACAGCCAGCTAAAAGCCATGGCTTAGTGCATATACTGCTATGGAAAGCACTTGCCTGTGTCTGCAGTGAAGTGCATGAGGGAGTGCACTGGATCCCTTTTCAGTTCTAAGAAACCACAATTAAATGAGAAATTTTTTTCATGGTGCAATATCATGTACTGTACCAGAAGGCATGTTAAGAGAGTGCTCCTAACCTCTGCCTTAAGAGGTGGTTAACAGTTAAGGGAAAAGAACAGACACTAAAACTTGCAGAATTCCCCACTGCTCAGCAAACCTTTGCTAACCTGACTTATGAAAAAAGCAGACTGACCATCTAAATCACCAGAAGAGTTCCCTTACTTTCTAACTCAGCAGTCACAGATCGACTATTAAATACACCTCTGGGAAACTTAAGGTTTATCGATGCGCGCTTGATATGAAATTTAAGTACAGTTTGTGCTATAAGTCCAGAATATTGAATGACTGATATGCTCTGCAAAAAACTCTTCAAGACCAAAGTTAATTCTTAGGTGAAGGCTGTTTTGAAAGACAGAGGTTTGCTTTTTGGAATGATCAGCCAGAATTAAGAGTAACATTCTTTCCATTAGGGGCCTGAAACCTACTCTGAGTAAAATGCATGGTTGCAGTTTCCCATACCTTCTTTTGATGACAGTAGGAAGAAAAGGAAGAAAGACTTTGGAAAGAATAGGAAGTCTTCTTTCTATAAGGCAGGTTTGGACCCTCAAGTGACATACCATGCTATCTAAATATTTAGATAAACAGAGATGCATATACATTAAAAAGCACTGTAGGATTTATATGTTTCCTTTGAGTTTCAGGCCAATGTAGCAATCTGAGAATTAAACACTATTTTAATTGCACTGATTCCTAAGGGGAAGTCTGTCCCTAACCTCTATTAAAAAGAACGCTCTTTAAGTGCCTTCCTGTATTCAGAGGAGGATAAATTTATGGTTTGTATGTCACATGTCATCCCAACCTCAACTGCCAACCAACTTCTAGCACTGGAAAGGTTATTCCACCATCAAAAGTATGTTTATACATTAACAATGTGACAGAAAGGTAACTACTGAGCAAGACAAATTTTCCCTCTTTAGTATGCATCGCACACAGGTAAAGCCAATAAAAAAGAACTAAAATGGAACAGATAGCAAAACTAGTATTTTGAAGAATGTAAACAAGTGTCTCTCCTTTCCTCAGCTTTGTAACACTCATGAACATGGAGGAGCCTATGCTCATTCTAAAACATTAGGATCTGGGAAGGCTAAAGTCTCATGGTCTCCCTGTGATGAAGCACTAGAAAAAAATATAATAAGAAAAGCACGCCTGGATGCCAAAAACAGTGGCAATGCTGATCCACATATTTTTGGCCTAAATTGGGATGTATTATATTAGCTACAGATATATTCTCTTAGAAGTATTTCACAGTTTTTCACTCTCTCCAGGCAAAACACAAACTTACAGTGAAACACACAAACATCACAAAGTTCAATAGTACAGAGCTCTAGCTTTCCTGTAACAGAAAAGGGCTGACCTCTTGCCTAACCTCTCCTTTCTCCAGTTAACTATCTTAAAAAAGTAAAAGGAGGAAAGAAACAAGTAATAGACATTGACTAGTTTAGCAGCAGAAGACAGTACGCAGGCCTGTCACCATATTCTTTATTCCTGAAAGTTCAATTTGATGAAATGCGTCACATATTGGCACAGGCAATATATGAACATTATCGTTCTTCAACTCATACTAAAATTGGAACAGTTGTGACTGGTGTATTGGCTTTTTTTCTGTCAATTGAGAAAATAAGATTTGAGTTGAAACAGATGACACTGATGAGCGTTGCTATGGGCACATTTGACAATAAGCATGTTGTAATGGTTCAAGTTCTTGAATGCTGTCAGTAGCATTTAAAGTTACAGGAGTTTACTGTTCTATTGGAGTAGCAAACAGAAGCATTTCTGGATTTTCTCAGCAGCACAGTGAAAATAAAAACCTTAAGCATAACTTTCCCTGTTATTCAGCTGACACCAGGGCCAGTTTTTAAGATGAGAATGAATGGAAAATGACATATTTAGTGGAAAGTGAAAACTGTTATAATGCAAGAGCTTCAGTACACTGAGATAATGGTGCACAGTGAGAGGGGGAAAGAAAAAACAGTTGAGAGTTGGTATTTTACAGTATGGGGCATTGTTTTTCCATCCAAGAACTGAACATATTTTATAAGTCTGGCAAGAAACAGTGTAAGGTTGTTCTGACATACAACAGCACGGATGGTTACTTCTGGCTATTGCATGTCTTGCACAATTATGATGCTTTGAAATTACACAATGACATTTTTCAGGGATGAGAGGCCTCATTATAGTTACTGTGTAACTATATTGTGTAACTATATACAGCTAATATCTGTAAATTAATTTTTTAGGAAATAAATAAATAAATAAAACATTAAATTTTTGAGACAGAAGAGGCAGGAATTAGAAGTACCAAAAGTTAAGAGTTCATGAAGTGTTTGATGTGTTCATTGTGCGCAGGTCAAAAGAAATGCTGAAAATCTGCTTAATAAAGTTGTTGTGCATCTTCAAAAAATTAGCATGTTTTGGTACTTAAGTTACATATGTGAAAAAATGGAGTTTCCTGAAGAAATACAGAATTCTGTTCTGTCTGACTGGCCATTGTTTCAGCATGTATCTATGTGTTAAAACAGTTTTTCATTTTTTAACTAATCATTCCCTGAAGATAGGTTTTTTGAGTGAGTTTCTAATTAAATACTAATTCCCTTGAATGCTCCAAGAAGAGCAAATATCCTGAGCCAATGCCAGATTATAAAGAATATGGAGATATCAGAAGGTGTGTTCCTGAGTTGTTTTCTGGTCAGTCCTTTTGATTACTGACTAGCTGAGTTGGAAGAATGCTTGCTCTCAGCTCTGTGTATTTCCTTGTTTCGTTGGATTCATTTCATTGGCTTTCACAGTGAAGAGCAGTAGTTTTCCATGGTGTTTGTAAAAAAAATTGTTTATTATTTTCTCCAAAATCCAAATAGTCTCAGAAGGAAAAATGGCAACCTAAATGGTGTTAAACTGCATGAAATTATCTCCCAATTACAACATAATTCAGAGTTACACATCAAAAAGTGGTTTTGCTAAATACAAGTTTGTGAAAAAGTTCTATTTTTTGCTTAAGTCTTTCATTAAACTCCATTTTCCTGCTTTTCCAGCTTAATAATAACTTAATGAAAATAAATGTCAAAATTGCTTTAGTGTATGCAGGTGGATTGTTTACAATGATTGTTTTCCAACTGAGTGGCAGATTTAGAAAAATTAATTACTTCTGCAGTTCCCAACAACATTCATGAACCACTTTGTAAGTGACCAGGAGTTCGAGTGTGGGAGCAGAGAGAAAGGAGGAATAAGTGGAGCATTGGCTTTGTTTCAGTTCTTGGCTTGAACTTTGAGGCAAGTGGGACAACCACCACTAGTTGTGCTGACACAGGCTGTCCTAGATAACACCTGGAAAGCAGTGCTTCCCCAAGAGCCTTTTGCAGTGCATGTCAACATTGGCATTATTGGCCCATCATTCTTACAAGTGGTGTCATATTTTTTCATACCCAACAGACTCATTGTGCAGCTGGAGTTTCCATAATAGTTGCTGCTATGAAGCAAGAGGGAAAATTGGGCCTCAGAGACACTGTAACTCTCAGATCACATTTACCTGTGCATTTTACAGGACAGAATCTAGTTCAATAGATACATTTGCAGTCATGCAGATGTGTTTCTAGCAGCTACAGATTCTACAGTGCTTTTGAAAGTAGGGCTTATTATTTCATAGCTGCTGTCTGGAGCTCTGGGTGCTGAAGGAGTGAAGGGTAACTGATATAGGCCTAGCACTGGCATTTACAATAAGGCAGGTACATGATAGGACTGCAGCTGAAGGCAGAGACTTTAAAAGCTTGACTGATGAAAGTGAATGAAATCTGGAGAGCTAACACCGAGATGTGACACCAGGAGCCAAAAGATGTCAGAAAAACTGAAAAATTCAGTCAGAAATAGCTAAAAGTTGTGGACATGAGACGTTAACAACCTCTCAGAATGGGCAGTCAGGGAATTCAGCAGATATTTGAAGATAAAAAGAGAAGCTGAGGGAACAGAACCCACCGGGAATTTAAATATAGATAGTACACTGGGGAGGGTGTGAAGCAATGTGAATAATTAAAAAGTTGAATATACATCTATAAAAATAATTGAGAATAGAATATTAGTGAGGACACAATTCTGGGTCCTTAATCTCTGAACGCCTAGAATTCAGTTTTCACTTACAGAAGTAATTCCATTGCTCTGTTTAAAGCAACAAATACAGTCTCAAAAAAGAAATTTTATATGTGATTAGACTGCTATACTTAGTTTTTAGTTGAATGTAATTCAGGTGATAAATGTGGACACTGTGCCTATAAAAAATTAAGGGGCATATTGACCACTCATAGAAGGGGGACCACACATTTTTTTACCAAAAAATAAGTTTGACATTTTTACAGCTGCCATACAATTATTGCAAATGACACGCTGGGTGAGCTGCAAGTTTTTTTTTACCTAAGTAATTGCCCTTAACATAAAGCAGTATTGTTAGCATGTCCACATTTCATCTTTCTACCAGGTCATTGTCTCTATTACTTGATTAATATATGAGCTTTTAATATGAAAGCAACATCAACAGAGATAAAAGGTGATTTGCAGCTGATGTACAACCACTTGGGAAAAAGGATCTATGTAAAAGTAATAATTATTTAAATTGCAGCTAATGCTGGTTACTTAGTGTTTGTGAACATTACGTCCATTAGTAGAGTATCTGCAAAAGAGAATAATGCTTTTTGAGTAAGGTATATCTGCTGACAGGCAGACACCTTTCTATGTTTTATTAGATCATAAATTCTCATGTGTCTGTGCTAATACAGCAAGTAGATCAATGCAATCATTGTACAGTTGAGTTTTTTTCATCACAAAACAAGATGAAAATTAATTAGAATAATGTGGGTTTTGAGCTTTACTGCAAAATACTTGTTTGATAATGATAATGATGATTATTAAATTAATTATAATAGTTCCCAGATTTGGTACCTGAAACTAGGACTCTAGTGTGCCAGACATTGCAAAAATAAGAAACATACAACAAAAAGTAAAGGCTCTTTGGAGAAGGAGGCTGTATGAAACTGGACATTCTCAACTGGAACTTGAAGCAGACGCTCTTTTAACTTTATATTCCTGGTGACATCAAACTGATCTACTAAAGGTGGTCTCAGCAGCATGTCCTAAGAATGTCTATGTCTTGCAGAATTTCATTAAAAGTTAAAAAATGCATCAAGGTTATAAAAACTATACTATACTTTAACACTGCATAAATCTGGGTGGGTAAATAGTAATTTTACCAGGACAACTGAATGAGTCACAAAAATTCTCATAAATTATAATTTTATCACTGTGTCAAAGTCTGTATGCTTATATTTGAACTGGAAGATTTGGATAAAACAAATAGGCTCACTCTTGCCATTTCTTACCTTGTGAGTGCTTGTTTTGTTTATTTAATGTCCTCTGTACATGTTTTGAAAGAATTGTCAAAGTGCAAAAATAAATATTCCAATAAATATAATCATATTAACATCAAAATACTCAGAAACTTTAGGTCCTGTAGTGGATCTTCCTTGTTTATGAAGTGACTGAAACTGAGAATAGGTTGCCAAGCAGTAGAAAAGGGAGAAAGCACACTAGAAAACCATCTAGAAGTTAACATATATTTATAGGTATATCTATCTATATCTATATCTTTCTATCTATATATATCTAAATCTGTACCTATATTTATATATTTGTATCTATATCTGTATCATCCATATCTATGTCTTCAGTGGGGGTTTGCCAAAAGAAAATCATGTCAGACTAACCTGATTCCTTCTATTCCAGGCTAACAGACTCATGTAGATGAGAAACCCTAGACTTTTGACAGTCTTCAATGATATTCCAGTAAACAACCAAAGCAAACATTTTCTGTAAGAAACTGTTTAAGGTTGAAGTGAAACTGGTCACAAAATTAAATTTGGTTAGAAAGCGTCAAATTTTCACAATCCAAGTGGAGAAGTTCAAGGACATAGGTATTCAGTTGCAAACAGAAAGGATAAGAGACAGCTTGCTAAAAAAAATGACCCAAGGTGTAGTTGCATATGGTATTGATGTCAGGTTCTTATGAGTAATATAATACAAAGACATATAAATGAAGAAACAGCTTCTAAAATAGGTAAAAATCAGTAAACCCTTATCTGGAGTACCATAGCTATAGTACTTCAAGAAATATTGGACCTATTTGAATCCAGAGAAAAATAGCAAATGTGATAAAGGTCTTAAAAACACTACTTACTAAGATTAACCCATTTGGTGTGAATCCTCATAATATCTTGCCATTTTCCTGTTTTCTCTTCATTTTCCTTACTGGGATTCCAGTTCCCTTAATTATCCACCTTCAGGCAATTTTCATCACCTCTGCCTTTGCCTTTTTTTCCTCCAGCCTATACACTCAAAATAATTTCTCTCCTGTTCTCTCTTTCAGTTCTTGTCTCATCTATATTTGGTTATTATAGTCACCCACATAGATTTTTCCTGAGTACCTGTAACTAAGCGGAGTTACTGAAAACAGAAGAGGAAGTGAGATGGTCAACAAAAGGTATAGAGACTTAGTCAAAGTAAAATCTCAGGGCGTGTGAAATCTCTTGAGGCTTGGTGTAAATAAATCACTATAAAGCATCTACTAGGAAATTACCATGTAATTGGTAACACAATTTGTAAAGTTCTTATAGAAATAAAAAATATTCACTCCTCACTTCCACATTCCCTGTCTTTCTCACATAGTATATATTTCTTGCAGAAAAAGGCTGGCCACGTTTTTATATGTTAAAGAAAAAAAAAATTAAATTCAGCCTGAGGCAGATACCTGGCATAAAAAACCTTGACTCAAACAATCTAAGTTTAGGAACTTTGTAAATAACTGAAAGCAAAGACGTATAATTGAAAGTCTTGTGCAATCTTAGTAAAAGGCACTTGATGTCGTAAACTCTACATGTAATAATTTTTCCTTAATGTATCTGTTTCCTATCCTTCAATTCTCCAGATGGAGGCTCATTTCACAGATATCTTTGTCATTCTAAATAAAGTTCAATGACAAGAATTTTGTGAGAACAGTGACTGTTTACAAACAGAAGCTCAGGGAATAACCATGATAAGAGCATTCTTTTTTTCATCTCTGATGTTATAAGAATATTTTTTTTAACTTATGCCCCATAAAACAATTTTCTTTTTGCAAGTTAAAAAGTCTACTGTTTTTCAATGATGACCCACTTTTGTACTCCTAACAAAACAACACTAACAATGAAGTGCCTTTCTGACACATGGGGAAGAATAATTATTCCAGATATTATACAGACATTAATGTAGTGAAGAAAATAAACTTTTTTTTTTATCTTCTCTTGAGCATAAGAGTCTGTGCAGGCACAATTAAAAGTGTGAGACTTTATTACTCTGATTCTCCTGGTGCTACACAATAGAGAATCAGTACAGTTGTGGAGTGGTTTGTTTTCTGTCTCTGGGTGCATATTCAGGGGGAGCTTTGAGCTTAGTGTTCTGACCAATGGAAATAAGACCCCAATATTTCTAGTAACATTTCTGTCTTGACTAAGTGGTGCTATTTGTCTTCTTATTTGCTGCTCTGACAAAAAAATTTTGTCATTTATACTCGTATTCTTGCCTTGCTCTGACAATTTTAACCCTTATAACCTGTGTCTTATATAGTCCTAATGACAACAGTACATATACCTTATACAAAGATCAAACTGTAAACTGTATTTTTGACAATTTCTGTAAAAATGTCATATAGATATTAGATAATTACTGTAAATCCATCGCAACTTTTACCAAGGTCAATGTTTAGTTTCTTGCCATCACCTTCAATGAATTGAATAATACTCTCTTCTCTACATATTGACTCCCATTCCTTCTTTTTTTAGTGTTGCTTTACAGTTCAACCCATGTAAATATGCAGTTTTGCAATGCTAGAAATAATTGTGTCTAATGTGGAAGGCACACAGTTCTAAGTCACACATGAATATAAGGAGTTTTTGACCCTTTATGGCCCAAGGATGTCTGCATCCATTTCCAGCATCTGTGAGGAGAGGTCAGAAACACAGACTTTTCCCAAAGGTGACATTTGGCGCAGTGCGGTATTCTCAAGCTTGGCCAGCCCCGGCACCAATGCCAATACCGGTGGGACTTGGCTGGTCAGGAGCGTCAGTGAGACAAAGGCAGGAGGATGAAGGAGGGACCCTCGAGAGGTTTGGTCACAATGAGTTTACTGGAACTCCAGCATGGAGTCCTCACCTTGGGACATCTGCCTCAGGACAGAGCAAGACTGTTCCTGGGGAGGACCTTTTAAAGGGGGGTGTAGCACAGAGGGGTGTTCAACCAAGGACCAATAAGGTATGATGGGGAAGTGGCTCATAACATAATAGACATATACAATAACCATACAGTGGATAGTAGGAGGTGACAGCCTGGATCCTGTCCAATCACTTGACGCCACTCCTAGAATTTTCCAGAAGCAGGGAGAGACCCCTAAAGTGATGGACAGGACCAGGGGGTTCATAACAGGTGATGGACAGATAACTGTCTCTGGTGGTGGAAAACTTAGGAAAAAACAGAACCAATCATAGGACTGTAACTGGGGAGAAGACAGGGAGAAACCAAAAAGAGATAACAGAAAGGCTACATGGAACAAACCATTTTACAGAAGAACATTAACTTATGAATTAAAATTAAATTAAAAATGCACTCCCACAGACACCTTCAGAAGTGCCAGGGTCCTATATCCAAAAGTGATTAATGGAGATAATCTGTTGTCTGAAATACTAAGATTGGGCTGAGAATGCTGTATTAAAATTGTTCATACCCTTTAATGAGGAAGTAGTAAACTTCCTTGACACTAACTGGAAGATTTAAGAAGATGGTATTGATGCAGCATGAGCTCCTCAGCAGGATCTACAGCTTTTCACATTGTCATACTATGAAAAATGGAACCGGGCTCAAGACTTTACTCAATATGCAAGATACTCAATGAGCATAGGGATAAGATCTTAATGGATATTCTGTTGACAGTTTTTCCCATAATATTATGAAACCACTTCAAAGAAAACCAAAGTCTGACTGAATGCTCTTGAGGACCTTCTGAGACCATAGAACAAACTACAGAAATGACAAAAATCCTAGACAAAATTCACTTTCTCCAAAGAAAAGGCACTAATTGTTTTGTTTGTTTGAGGGTTTTTTTCTTTTACTGGATATTCATAGCAACAAACTTATATAAAGCAAAAACATTATTAACCTGCGGGTGGTTTCTCCTTGGGGGCTGCTTACCGGCCAAGCAGTAAACCCCAGACCAACCTAAACAGTTTGTGGGCTCCTGAGATGGCTGGCTGAGCGTGGATAAGGCTTGGAAATGAAGAGCAGGCTCTGCCGTGGGTTTGGAAGGTGTTTATTCGGTGCAGCTCCACGTGCAAAAAGCAAGATCTGGCCTGTCCTTCTCCTTTTTCTACCCCAGGACACAGCCTGGGGCAACAGGAGAATTTGGGCCAATGGATGGAAAGGGAGGGAGGTTCCAGAGGGGGACACTGAATACACAACAATTGAAGAGGGCAGGTGTCTGGCTGAATGAGAGATGATCTCCCTTCAAGTTACCAGGGTGATTGACAAGGGGCTCCCCTCTGG
This sequence comes from Trochalopteron elliotii, assembly GCA_024734555.1. Lineage (NCBI taxonomy): Eukaryota > Metazoa > Chordata > Aves > Passeriformes > Leiothrichidae > Trochalopteron > Trochalopteron elliotii. Next base: position 559,121 of record JANPWX010000132.1, on the reverse strand, counting down.
GAGATACCATGGGGGTTTGGAAATGGGTGAAGGAATTTGGGAAGGAACATACCAACACAAAATAAATAAAATACATATAAAACTTTGAAAGGCTCAATCATGCATTGCAACATTAACCCAAGCATTTATTCACCTGGAAAGAGGAAAAAAAGATACATTTCTGGTTAATTCTTCCTATTCTACAATCCTGCTGGAGGATGCCCATTTGTTCTGATGAGTGCTAGAAAGCCTGGGTAAAACAGGATAAGAACAGAACTTAATCATCTAGGAAAATAAGGTTAAATCCCATCAACAGCCATTAATAGCTAGTAAATATTGTCAACAGTTCCCTTGTTGCTCAGGTGTCAAGCAATTAACACAGGACTCATAGGTTATCTAAAAGTCTCTCCTTTACAGTTTTACTCACAGTAGAGCCCTTAGTATTATTTGTTCATTTATGATCCCTCTCCCCTCTCCATAAATGATATGGATCATTTATGAAGACTACAAATGTAAGAACTCACGTAAATGCACAGTGGATAGCAGTTTTTGAATATTTGATACAGGCAACCTTCTAGAATATTGAAATGGGTAGTAGAAATTTAAAATTATAAGTGAGGTGCTGAGAACAGAATAATGGTCAAGATTCTTATATCTTATCCCATTATTAACAGTTTCAGCCAAGCTATAAAATATATGTTGTTTGAGGAACTGAAAGATGTTTGTATGAATATTTGTGAAATACTCTTTTTAATGGGCAGTGAGACATTCGTTTTTAAGGTCATACAAGCAGCTATTAATCTTGGACTGAAATCCAGAACCACTGTTGTTGAACAGCAGAAAGAAAAGTTATTTTTTTTAAGATTGCAGTTCTGCAAATAAAAACCATAGGATTAATATCTCAATATATAGCAAGAGTGGTAGAGATGCAAAGAGATATCCATAAAATGGAAGTAAAGGAAGAGAGATAAATGAACTTCACAAAACTATACAAGAAAAGGGATCTCCACACTAAAGAATTCACATTATTTATTATCTCTGCAGGGAATGGGAGAGGGAGAAAACAAGGCTTGGTTAATCTACTGCTGACATTTTTCTTTTCAGAACTAAAATACTGATTTGGGAACATGGCAAACTGAACATTTTGCTTGCTACATGTACAGTATGAGTATAGTAAACTATTAAAGAGACAAAAAATCTGGCTAATCAGTATATACCATTTTGGACAGTTCAACAACTATTGTATGTTATTTCTATTTCTAAAAATACGTAATTAGGAAAATCTCAAGTCAGCAACAATTTTTAAGGTAGTTTACATAGCTCTGAATTATTCCATGCTTGGAGTGTTTGCTTTGTTTTGTGAAAATTAAATTATTGTTTCATGAGTTTTTGCTTATTTATCTTAAGAAATTTGTCCTTGGTGCATTGTCCTTTCACTTCAAATTGAACTCAAGATACAAGGTTACTCAATCTTTCTGACAGAAAGATTTATGTCTGTATAGAAAATTCCACAGTGAATATCCAAACTGAAAGTTGTTGCTGATAGTGAAGAAGGTAAATTAATCATATTTCTGTAATGCTGAATCTATGGCTCCTTTCTTTAGGTGATCTTACTGCAAATAATCATCAGCCTCCTCTTCTCAAAACACAAATGAACATTTTTTGGTAGCTAAATGGTCAAGTCATAACCACGATTTTAAAAACAAACTGATAACATCAAAAGGAAAGAAGCATTCTAACAAATCTAATAGTGGTTATTAAGGTTCCTATAAAACTGACCCTTGGAACATAAGAAGCAGTTCTCAAATACTGAAAAGCTGGTGTAAAAATAAAAATGGATATTTTTATGATCTGTGCTATAGGTCCATGTTGAAATAAACAGTTTATATTGTTAGCTAGTTTTCTGTCCAGCACTATAAAATATGCAATTATCAAAGACATATAACTAAGTAAAATCTTATCAACTGTAAACATATCCACTGTTAAGAACAAATAACATGTGAATTTCATCCATGTATGACAGTAGTATTTGTACTTTTTTTTTTACAAACACCTATGGCTAAAGGCATCCTAAATTTAGCACTATAATAATTTGAGTAATTATGTATTTAATTATTGTTGAAGAATCAGCAGATTCCCAGTCCTCTAGATGAGAAGCAATATGTTTAGGAATGTGTTGCCTGAAGAGGCTGGGTTTGCACCGCGACTGACAGACTTTCTTATGTTGTAGGTTTTAGATTTCTTAAGGATGTTGAAACCTAAATCCCATACCAAAATCTTTACCTTTATGATGTGTATTCTGAATTAAACAATAACCAAAAATATTGCCTAATGTCATAATGCTTCAGGGCCTGGTGAGAAAGACTCTCTCAATCCATTTTCTTTATGCCTTTGTATATTGAAAGGCTGCAACAAGGTTTGATCTGTATCTTCTCCAGAATGACCCCAGCTCACTCAGCTTTTCTTGACAGAAGGGGTTCTCCAGCCCTCTGACTGTTTTTGTGGCCCTCTTCCAGACCAACTCCAACAGGTCCAGGAGCAGAAACCTATTTGAAAAGAAGTTGTCACCAAATATCTGAAAAAGGTACCTTTCACATGATCATGAATATTTTTCATAAATATACAGGCATATTCACCACAATTATTGCATCCCATAGAATCAAAATAACAGTTTCTAATTGTTGATATTAATCTGTCTTTGAAAAAACACACTCTTATGTCTGACTGCTGCATGGGTTGGATTTATAAATGTAGCCACTTCAGAAGCAGAAACTTTGGTCATAAACAAACCATTTCTGACAAATATTGAGATTATTAAGAACTGTGCAAATGACCTCGCATTCAATAACACACACACACCTGAGGACTGCTCTCCTAAGACCATAAAGATGAGCAAGTGTAGTACAATTATCATCTTGAAACCAGAAAGCTGTTAGCAGGGTCTTTAAAAGTCCGATTTATCTCTTTGAAACAGCAAACTTTCAACTGCTTTGCACAAGTTCCTTACATTCATGGAAAACAGAGGGCTTTATTGCTTATTCAGTCACATCAGAGCAACAAGAAGAAATAGCATGGTATTTTAAAATTTTTCAATAATTCTAACAGCATCATCATTTTTCATAAATGAAATGCAATTATGTTCTCATTTGATCAAGGCGTTAGGAGGCAGGTTCTAATTTTATTCTTCTAAATAATGAAGGCCGAGACCAAGTGCCACACCAAATGCTACATGGGAACCGTGACAACCCCACGGAACATGACCCCACACAGCACTTTCTGGAGGGAATTCCTCTTAAACAGTGCTTAAGCACTGGTTCAGCACTACTTCTTAAAATGCCTTCAATTTCTGCACTGCTGTGGGTTAACCCTGGCTCAGCACAGCCCAGCTGCTTGCTCACTCCCCACAGTGAGGTGAGGACAGAAGTGAGAAAATATGGGGCTTGAGATAGAATTTTCATCAGTAAGCCAATACAGGCGTACCCATCAGCAGGCAGATGTTTGGATATTTCCATGAAAGCGAGGCGCAATCCTTAGTAACAGTTACTTGGGAATACAAATGCAATCACTTCTAACACCTTCCCCCTTCTATGCAGATGCTATTGCTAAGCATGACATCACATATTGTGGAACATCCCTCTGTTTAGTTGGGGTCAGCTGTTGCTGCTGTACCCCATCCCAAATTCTTGTGTGTCCCCAGCCTACATGCTGGCAAGACAGTGTGAGAAGCAAAACAAAAGGACCTTGATGATGTGTAAGTATTGCTCAGCAATACCTAAAACATGAGTGTGTTATCGATGCTATTTTTGTGAAAAATCATAGCCCCATACAACTGTGAAGAGTTACTATTCCATCCCAAACAAAACCAGTATACTTAGTAGTATAGAGTATGAGAAGAGAGAACACTAGTCTAATAACTTACATAAACTGCTCCCTTTCAGTGTGCTTGTGTTAAAAGATCCAACTTCATGTTGTTGTCACCATGTGCATTTTTTTTTCATAATTAGTATGGTAGCACAGGATTTCCTTGCACTTTTTGTGCATACGGCAGTCTTTGCTGGCTTGTACCTTGTGCTTTAGATATTTTCTGTGCATTTTGAATAAATATGCAAAGATTTTAACTACACAATCTTTGCTTCCCTTGTCTTGAAACTTCTGTGCTAAAAACTTTGTGAAAAAATAAAAGATAAAATTTCAGATTATGTAGTCTAATCTCCTTTTTCACAATCAACATTCAAATTTATAAATGGTACTACAACTTCTCTTAAGTATTATTTTACAGAATCATAGAATTATTTGGGTGGGAAGACACCTTAAAGTTCATTGAGTTCCAGTGCTCCTACCATGAGCAGGCATGGTAACATCTTCCCACCTTCACTGCTGCAATCTATAATTTTTATTTTTTTTTATCCTTCAAATGTGAATTCCAGTCTGCCATTGTGCATACTTACAAGATGCATCAGGATCTTTCTCTAAACTGTTTGTTAACTTTCACGTTATCAACATTGCTTTTTCATATACTATAAATGTCATCATAGCTTGCGTAATTTTCTACAATCTTAACTTTTAACATACATCATTTTGCCTTGAAATTTCAGCATATGCCAACACTGTGTAATTTACACTAATAGGACCACATTTTTAAATGTGAATTCTGGTAGCTGTAAAATCTGAAGCTCTCTATGCAGAAAATCTACATAAGCAGTTTACTGATACCCCCCTGATAATGAATGTGCAGAGACTTCGGTGATTATTTGCAGATAAATATGCATAAGTGGGATGCAAATATTGAACATGGAACTCAATCTCGAAAAAAGTCTTGCTCACTGATGAGAAATAAGCTTGCAGTTTGGAAGAGTTTAAGAGAATTCCTTCCCCATGTCAAAGCACGCAGCCTTGGTGGCTTAGGATCATAGCATGGAGGAGACATCAGCTTCAAAGGACTCTGACAAAGACTGGATTAGCACTTTAGAAAAATTAATACCACCCACCCACATCATGTCCCAGATAATACAGCAGAACTGGGAAGAAGGAGAAGGGACTTATCTGATGTGATAAAATTACAAACTCCTGTGGTGAAATGACCTTGGCTGACTGCCAGACTCCCACCCAGGTGCTTTCCCGCTCCTTTTCACCAGCAGGCCAGTGGGGTGAAAATTACATGGAAAAGTTTGTGGTTTGAATTACAGACAGGGAGATCACTCACCAATCACCATCAGAGGCAGAGCAGATGACTTGCAGAATATTATTTAGTTTATTCCTAATTTAAAAAATATATTAAAGTAGGATAGAGAGAAATAGACAAAAATAAATTCACTTTCCCTTTATCCTACTCTTTCTACCCAGGTTCAACTTCACTCCTTCGTTCCAAAATCTTCTACCTCTTCCCCACTCTACTAGCAGTACAGGGAAGATGGGGAGTGGGAGTTGTGGTCAGTTCACTTTTGTCCGTGCCAATTCTTTCTCTTCACAGTCTTCCTCTGCTCCAGTACGGGCTCCCTCCCACAGGGCTCAGTCCTTCATGAACTGCTGTACATGTCCATATTTCACAGCTCCTATCAGAAAACCTGCTCCATGTGGTCTCCACTCCACAGACTACAGCTCTTGCTAAGATTCTACTCCTATATGGTCTCTTCTTAAGCTGCAACTTCCTTCAGGACAGGTCCACCTTTTCTGGTGTGGGGTCCTCCACAGGCTGCAGAAAGACAGCCATGGTATCTCCACAGGCTACAGGGATATGTCTGTTCTGGTGTCTGGAGTGCCTCATCATCTTCCTCTTTGCTGATTTTCGTGTCTGCAGAGCCTTTTCTCTTGCATTTTTCTCACAGCCATGCACAGCAGTTTTTTTTATCCTTCCTCATATGTCTTCCCCAAGGTTCTGCCACCATGGCTAATGGACTAACTTTTGGCCAGCAACAGGTCTGTTTTGGAACCAAGTTGGCAGGGTTGCTCTCAATCTTGATCCCCCAGGCTGGATTGATAATAGGGGTTGCCCTCACCCAAGTGCAGCACCCTGCATTTGGTCTTGTTAAACCACATGAGATCTTCATGGGCCCACTTCTTGAGCTCATCCAGGTCCCTCTGGCGAACTTGAATCCAGGCATTTCATATATGATTACCATGAAATCCTCTTTTAAACTCAGTACAGTGGGAGCTTTGCCCATGAGAATAAAACAATTGCTGATCACATTTTTCTACTCAATTTTTAACTCAAGTTTTCTGTGCAAACTTTCCTAATATAATTTTTAATCGCTGGAAGACAGCTAAACTGGAATTAAGTATATAACATAAGGTTGTGGCTTAGGAATGGTACTCCTCAATTTAGTCCTCCCACTGAGACTGTCCAAACCATGCTGCTTCTTGGTTGTTCCCCCTTCTGCTCCCCAATGCAGCAGGCTAGAGAGAAGTATTGGAGGAACACCAGGAAAACATCACAGGTTGGATAAAAAACGATTTACTGGAAACAGCAATGAGATAAGAAAATGAACAGTAACAGCAGCAATATTAATACCATAACTATACAAGAGAGGGTGATTCACATTCCAAAATGCTTACCATGGAACTTGACCTGACCTGGCTGCAGCCAAACTACCTACCCCAACCAGAAGGAACCTCATCTTCCTGCAAGAAACTCCATTCCCCTTACCCCCCATCAAGGATGTGAGGTGGAATAGAACAACTTCCAGGTCCTAGCTGTGCCCCCTCCTAGCTACTGCAAAAATTAACCCTGTCCTGGCTGGAGCCAGGATACATAAACAAAAAGAGGAAGGGAGAGCAAGATGGTAGCCAAGAGTCTGTTCAGCTCTTGTAAAGGGAGCTGAAAATATTTTAACTTTGCTTCAGTACAAATGTGGAAACTAGTCTGAAGCAGATATTTCCCCAGACTCTAATTAGAAAAGAATAAATGGAAGCAATGATGGTCACTGTTGAAAAGTCCTGTTCTTATTGATAACAATGTAATTTGTAGCTGCTTTCAAAATAAAATATGTTTAAAAGGGTAATTAGAACATCCAAACAAACAATTTTAGAGTGAAAAGCCTTTCCTTCCTGTAGATATATTTCTCAGGGATATCTTTAATGCTGACTATTCTTCAGGGAGTTAATGTGTAAACAGATAGATAATTAACGATCTGTCTAAATTTTCCTGATTTTTGTTATGCTTAGCTTTTGATTAGCTTTAATCCTTATCTTTGCTTCCTGTCATTATTTAATACCCTGCAGCACTCTTCTGAAATACATTTGTAAATTATATTTGTGCAAATACTGCAACATAGCAAGTATAAGTAATTCACTTAATTTAGAATTACTTTCTTCAACTATTTTATTCTTTCAATATAAACATTTAAATAACAGTGTTTTCAGTTGTGTACTTCTTGTTTCCCTGAATAGCTTTTCATACAATTAAGTATATTCTTATGCAAACATAAATGTATACTTAGTTTTACCACTAATTTTTCCTTGTCATCTGGTATTCTAATTCCCTACATTTTAATAGGTACCAGAAGTAATAACAACAAAACATGTATGAGAAATTAGACAGAACAAGACATGCAACACAATTAGTTCAAAACAGACTACAAGTGGTAATACACTTCCTCAAACTATTTATCATTTATATAAACAAGGTTGTTGCTTAGACTACTGATGTAATAAAACAACATATTTCTAAAAGCATGACTTCATATAAGCATATAAAAATTATAAATTTATTGGAGTATTTATTTTTAGTGAATAAATACAGTTTCTTTGCTACAGTACTTGACATGTAGCTCTTTATATCAAAAGAACTGTGAAAATGAAACTAGAACTAAGTATTTAAATAATTTGTTTTGCTCTAATTTTTGCTTTTTTTCTATCTTCAGTTATTAACTGCACTAATGGTTTTGCTGGATGGGAGTATTCAAACAATTCAGTTTTAGTCATCCAAATTCCCTTTAGCATGATTAACAAAGGGGCTCACAGAACAGTCAGTGGTCCCCTTATGAACAGATGGCAGAAACTGATGCTGTTAGCATCAGATCACCCATTAAACTCTGGTGAGACTGCAGGGGCTAATTCTGTATCCATCCCTGTAGAGTATTACTTCTTAATGCACTGATTTAACTATGCATGAGAAAACTGAAAGCAACTGCAGGAAAGGTTACTTCTCCCTCACACTTTGATCATTTGAGCTTCAGATATGCTAAAAGGCTGCAGCATCCATTGGTAGGACTGAAGAACTCAGTCTGATCTAAGAACTTAAGAAGGAGAGCTGTACCTAGCATTCTTTTAAAGGATTAAATAAATACATCATCATGCAGAGGAAAAAAGTTTTGTTGTTGAACAGTATATTTGGACATAGTTGAACTCCTCCACCTCTTTTCCAGTAGAGAAGACAGACTAGGGCTTTAATTGCAAAGATGAAATTGTGTTGTAGAGCCCACTGCCAAGGCCTGTGATTAGAAAATGAAATCATTGCTTGTTCACTTTTTCCAGACTATTTTATTATTATTTATTCATGGCTCTGTGCTTTGAGTGACATGTTTTCTCTTAATGACTATTACTACAATGCGGAATGTGTAAAATCCTGCTGCCAGGGAACAGGTCTACAGAAAGTTAATCAGGCACATTGTGTTGCAGTTACACTATGATCCTATCTGCTTTTCCACCCTGTCAAAACTGATTTAAATTTTCACCTTACACTTACCAGTATTTGGGTTTGATTTCCTTGTGAAAGTTTTATTTGTATCTGGTCATTCCCTGAAGTAAGTAGCTACATATTTGTTTAATGTGTCCTTGGCATATGGATTAGCTCCCAAACTGACAATCTCTTTAGCGCTTATGGCCTGGATTTCAGAATTCATTGCCAAAAATATATCAAAACATTTTCTCCTTCTTATCACGAGGAGGAAATGCTGATTCCTCAGGATGCATTTATATTGGCTTTTGCTGCATATCCTATATTTTGAAATAAGATATTTTATCAAACAGTATATTGTCTAATTTAGCTTTGACAGCATCTATCACGAAAAATCATGGCAGACACTTTGAAAGGAACAGACTATTGTAGAGATCTTTCACATAATATGTTGAGTACTATGGTATACATGTCACTGAATTATGAACTACAAGCATGTGACTGAAATAGAAAAGATTTATAAAAATTTCTTTAGAGTCGCAAGTGTGAATGAAGAGAGTGAGGAACATTTTGCCAAATTGAACTGAGACTATGATTCACATGCAGGTAAAATAGGAGTTGGTTCTCACAAGCACAGAGGATGTGTTTGATTTTGCCATAAGGTCTCTTATGGCAATCTTCTGCAGGAAGCCAGGCTGGGAAATAGTTACCACTCAAGATATTTACTATGGAAATTAATTTCTGGCATTAGCCTTCAAGCATATGTTGAACAAACTGCTTTCCATAGGCTTATTGAGGTCAAGTGAGGATGGCTTCCAGAAGAAAGATTTATGACAATACTGTGTCCTTATAGAACTGCTTCCTACAGGATAAATCAGATAACATTAAAAAAATCAGAGCTTCTTTCTGCAAGACTCAAGGTGTATGTAACCTGTAGGCCACCCAGTCTGCTAATGTTTGTACCAAGAAGGCCATTGGGCCATATTGTCATTTGCTCTTGACCTGTGTGTGGAGTTTCCATTGTGTAGAAAAGAAGAGATGGGATCAGGAAGTGCAGAGAGGAAGATTATGAGAACAGTGCATGCTTATATCCTGTCCTGTTGTGGAAAAGGGCACTACTGAGAAGACTTTACGTCAAAGGCCATGTCAGCATAAATCTCTTTGTGAAACTGAAGGTACTCTGGAGAGCCATATAATTCAAAGGTAGCTCCAAATATCTTCTTCAGGTACCCATGTTATTCAACCAACAGGTTTGCTGCTGAATGTGAAAAGTCCTTATGCCTCAAAACATACAGTTTCCATAGTGGTGCTGTTTAGCTGCTTCAGGTGTTACAGAATCTTTTGAGAAGGTGCCCCTGGAATTCCATTGCTGTAGGTAAATCCTCAAAAGTCTCAATCAATGTAACAGCCAAAAAACCCAAAAGTTGAAAACCGATGTGTGTGTCCTCATCAGTCAGTGGTTATTTTATTATCCCAGCATGTGTAAGACCCCAGTTCAAAACTTTACATTTTTTGGTATCTGACAAGTACCAGTTCAATCTCCAACACGCTGGTAACCCAGATAATGGCACATTGTTTCTCATCACGTCATTTGTTGCTCTGGTGTGAGTGTCTTTTACATTTTCACTGCTGAAGAGTCTTTAATGTGTAGAAATACTATGTATCAGCAAGACAGTCCTTCCAGATTCTAATGGGTAGACATTTATGTGGATATATGGCATCTAATTTAAATCTCTTTCGAAGAAGAAAGTATCCATGTGCACAGAATGGATCTACACACTGTCTTGGAAGGATTAATATAGTTAACAGATTTTGAAAGGGAATGTGAATCTTAGTGTTTCTTCTCAAAATCTCCTCCTTATGAGTTTATAAGATTCCTTGTCCATTTTGACCACCTCATTAACTGCCTGCCTTGGATATGTTTCTCTTCTTATACCTCACAGCTCAGGCACCTTTCAGTGTTGCAAATTTTTTTGCTTAGTCCAGTCAATGTCCACAGCTCTTAGCACTTATGAAACACATTGACAACATGACAGCTTTAAGTTCACTTTAAAGGTATGATTGTCTGTTCCTGAAAAATTTCTGCTTTAACAGGATGTGGCAAATCATTACGCTTTGATGCAACTAAGAGCATACATCTTTCTCATTTGTTGAGAATGCTGTCATCAGATCACAGAATCTCAAAATACCAGTGTTGGAAGGGACCCAGAAGGATCATCAAGTCCAACTCCTGGCCCTTCACAGCACCATCCTCAGGAATCACACTGTGTGCCTGGCAGGATTATCCAAACACTTCTAGAACTTTGTCAGGTTTGGTACTGTGACTGCTTCCCTGGGGAGCTGTACCAGTGCTCAAACACCCTTTGAATAAAGAAGGTTTTCTTAGTATCCAACCTAAACTTCTCCTGGCCAAACTTCAAGCCATCCCTCAGGTCCTGGTAATCACCAGTAAATTTTTCCTGTCAATTTATATGTATGCTCATAATTCATCTGTAATCATAGTGAATTTAGTCAAGTAAGAACGTTGAAATAAGCTTCAGTAATAGGATAACTTTGGTTCCAACTTGTGAATTTGCAATCCTTGTTTGTAAGGCTCTTAAGTCTATTTTTCATAATTTTGCTTTGTATCCTATTTCTCTTCACATACACTTTCTACCACCTAGACTGTAAACATCAACAACTCAGGAATTATTTAGAAGTATGTTTATACCATATCGCACAAGCAAGATAATATAAAGCTGATATCATCAACCAAAGGATTTATTTACCTTTATTTACAGATTACAGGAGCATCCATCTAGACTTGTACCCCTTTTTAGAGTTAAGCACAATTCAAGTTAAACTACTGAAATCTGTTACCATACTGTTGTAGTTTAAAGTCCAGCTGGTAATTAAGCTCCAGGTAGCCACTGCCTTCCATCCACCCCCTTGGGTGAGAGACAAAAGGCAGAGATTCTGAGTTGAGATAAGAACTGTTATCTGAAACAGCAATGAGATAAGAAAACAAACAGTAACAGCAACAGCACTAATAACAACAGTGTATAAAAAGTGTGATTGCATACAAAAATGCTCACTGAGTCTAACCCAACATGACCGTACTGCCACCCCACACTGCTGCTTGCTCCCCCAGAAAAAGGAACAAATGACCATGACCCCTCCAAGCAGCACCTTTTTCTTTAATCTGAAACCATGTCCCCTTTCATTGCAGAACTGAGAATCCCTCTGCCCCCCTACCATGACTGAGTGGTATTGAATAACAACCTATGCATAACCACATGGGTCCAAGCTCTGCCCCCTCACAGCAACAGTGAGAAAATTAACTCTGTCCTGGACAAAACCAGGACATACACTCAGAATTTTAAAAGAACACAAATTCTGAAATCCAAATATACTATACAAATTAAAGAATTCTTCTAAATTTTCACTTCTTATCTCCGTAAATGTTCATGAAACAATTGATGAGCTAACATACCTAGTCACTCCCTCATCAAGGTACACTGCAAAAGAATTTCTTTTGCAAATTGAATCACTGTACTATTAAAGTTCTTATTGATACAAATTAAATTTATAGGAGGCAAGCAGCCTCAGTTTCGTAAGTGAACAGAAAAATCACAAGGATATTGAATGTATCTTTTGAGAAGAAAAAGATTCTACTGGTGATTCTGTGTTTCATTTGAGTTTTATTTATGACACCTACATTTACTCCTGAATATAGATGGAACAAACATACAGGTAACAAGACTGGGTTGTTGTCTAGCATTTTTGAACTATTCTGATAAAAGCTGCCAGTCAAAAAGCTGACAGAGATGTTTTCACCATTTCAAAATTTACAGGAACTATGGAGGGTGGTGTCACTGAATCTGTGGAAGTGAGATGTTTTCTGTTAAATATTTACTGGTCCTGATAACATTCTAAAAGATGTTACAGTAAATCATTTTCAGAGAACTTCCACCTCTGCAAATGATCAAAGAACATATAAGGATATGAGTCTCTTCAGAAACTTTTACTGGTGAAAGCTTAATACCATTAAAGACAATGCCATTAACATTATTCAGTCTAAGAGTGCACTCTAATTCTTTAAAGCTTCGTTTAATGTGCATTTCTCTGTTGGGTAATAGCACAAGTGAGGTGTTAGATGTCCATGCTTTTTTCCCACCATAAATGACATTTTGATAGAAAGGGACAGCAACCCATTTTAGATCAGAAGAACAGTCATGTGTACTGCATTTGCAGTATGCTTTAGTCTTGTGAGACACAACCCTAGTAAATCTGTCTTGCTTATCTCTGATCTGTTAAGGCAGTCTGTTTGTTCTACTACTTCTTTTCAAATGTAGTAGTCATATCTTTCGATGTTTAAACCTACATTTTAGACCCAGCCCCTTTCATGCACTCACACAGGCCCTCAAGCTAATTAAAAATTTGTGCTGAAAATAAGCATTCAGAATCAAAACAACAAATGCAACTTGCCATCTGCATTTTGACCAGGTATGCCTTTTCATTTCTTACAGAAAACAAATGGTGACTGCACACATCAATTCCTTTATCTTAGTGCTTTAAAGATCTGAGTTCTTTGTAGATACAATATACATTAAAATGCTGAACTGACAAAACTGAGATATATTTATAAGGAACTGAGTGGCAACAGAAGATACCATCTTCCCCTCACTTTTGTACAGCAATTTGAAGGCACTTGTAACTATTGTTTCCATATTAGCACACAGCAGCAAGAGATGATCTCAGAGCAGGACTGTACTGCTGTGGTTTCCTAAAGATACTGACAAAAGGAGTTTCAAAAAATGAAGTCTTAATGAATGTGAGTGAAACTTCTTTGTAGTTTCAAACATTTTAATTGACTTAGGTTTTAACCTGAAATATTATTTTCTGTTTGGACCTGTAAATGGTTAAAAAAATTTTAAAGTGTTGAAAGTCTAATATTTTTGTATTAATTTGACTGTCGAAATTGCTGAAATGAGATTATTCTCCTGTCAATTTTATACCAGTTCTAAAAATCAAAGCAGGAAAGCTAGAAGTTCTGGAAAAGTATTTTATTATTTAGCTTAATGTGAAAATTATAACCAAGCTCTTCAGACTTTGGAAGCTAACTCATCAGGAAGCGATGGAGAACACTTTCCCCCCCATCTAGACATTTTCTTTCATTTAACCTTCTGCAATTTTCAACCATTCCCCATCCTTTACTGTATGTATTTATAGATATATTCACATTCATCACAAATTTCATTGCTAATATAACACTATTCTTTTTACAGCATTACTATAATTCTCAATATTTAAAAATCTTTTTTTCCTCTTTTTGTTTTTTATTTCCAGACAGGAATCCTATCTGCTGCATGCAACTGTTGTCATCCCTTAGTTTAGCAGTTTGCCTCCTGGTTCTGATGAATATTTTTCCCATGAAAAGGTGTAAAAGTTTATGATGCTCCACAGAAAATAGAAAGAAGCAACCCATTTTTTTTAGTAAAGGATCACCATTTGTACTATCTTCCTATAAAACAGCCCTTTTCTACATGAGAATTTTGCACCTTATTTTTAAATAGAGTTTTCCTCAGCAGATGATGAGTGTGAAACAATGGCATGCTTATTTTGTTATAATCAATGAATTAGGGAGGGAGCAGTGATGGTTCACATGTATTACTGATTTTTAGAATGCCAGTCTGCAGTAATGCTAGAGGTGGAGATTGCAGGAGGAGTTTTCTGTTATCATACTGAAAGAAAACCCAGAAATTCACTTTGCGGCTCTCCTGTCTTCTCAGCTAGAGTATCAAAGGATTTGTGTTCAGTCTGCAATTTTCTCCAAATCATTTGTGCAACACTGTTAACCAGCAGATACACTGTGACAATCGCTAAAATCTTATTTTCAGCAAAACACATTTTGCTCCCCTCCACATGCAAACATTTCCACATATGCTTCTGCTGTCACATTTATGAAAGATATAAATTAATGTAAAATTACCATATGTTCCTGACAGGATGGAATCTTTCCTAGTAACTCTTCACTAGATTTTCAATTTTTGATACTGAAATCCAAATAATATATATCATAAAGGAGAGACATTGTTTTACCTGCTGTTTGACCTCTCAAATGGTTATTAAGCTCAGAGGTAATCCCTAATAAGCTGTAACAAGGCTCCATTGTGAATTGGCCATTGCAATAAAATACGGCATATCTGGATATTCCAAGACTTTGAACCATACGATGCTATTGCCTATATCTTAAATGTACTGAATCTGAATAGTCAGTCTTTTCTCTGGACATACTTTTCTCAAACTTGCATGCTGAAATAAGAAGGAAATTATATAGTAAAACCAGGGACTGAACCCATTGCATGAGTCCTTAATTCTCAGTAGGAAATTAAAAAATGGCTCAATAAAAGGTAGAATAATCAATCTCCAGTCCATAAGGGCTATAAACAATTTAAAGTCACTACTGAATATCATTATTACATAGTCATCACTAAAGACTTAGCTGATCACCTAAGAATCTGCTATCCTATTAGAAAACTGATTATTTTTGGAAGAATTAAAAAGTCACAGATACCACATTAACTAATGTTAAATGTGTTAGCAGTCAAGTGTTCACCTGCAATTTTGTCTTTACCATTGTGGTGTTTATGGCTCTGTGAGGATTCGAGAATGCAGTTAACTTTTCTCAAAACTCTGACAAAGGAAGGGAAGTTCTCATAAGGCACCATAACAGGCACAGATGGCAAACAGGAAGGTGTAAATTTCAGGCCTACACGGAGATGAAAGGTTTGGAATTAGCACACTGGACAAGACTCCACTGTGCAAAGTGTGGGAAAAGTGCAGGTGGCAACAGGAAGATGCAAATCTGGGTAGCCTACCTGGACAGAAGTTCCCACCATGGAAAACTGATAAAAGGAGAAAACTGCTTACACACATGCCACCTCAAGTTATGGGGATGGTACCTATGCCTCATGGATGCCTAGGACTTGGGTTGTATAAAAGTGGTACCACCAGGGGAACACTTTGGGATCCCCATCACCAAGACAAGGGACAGCAGGACACTGAAGGGACCCACATGGGACATCTTTTCCTTAATCTCTCCCCCACCTCCTCTGTCTCTTCCTCTCCCCACCCCCTACCCCTTTCCTGTTTCTCTCTCTCTACCACACATTTACTGTTAAATGAAATCTGTTCTATTGACTTCAGCATATGGTCTCATTTGCATCTTGATTCAGGCAGAGGCGTCTCTCTTAAGATGTGGATCCTAACAATGTTTCAGTGTATAATAACATTATTTTGGTGTCAGAAGTGGGATATAACAAGACGGAGAGGCACAATGATGTGTTGGAGGCAGGGAAGCGACTGACACACGAAGGTCATGCTGCAACAGCCCATTTTATTGATTATTATCATTATTATGATCCTTATGTAGATCATGAGCCACGTGCAGTCAATCCTCATTGGCTGAGCCTGTTGCCACCCGGCCAACCGGCCAATAGCAGCCTGAGCCCCCAACGGCCTGGGCCTGCTCTCCAACCAGCCTTACTGGTCGAGTTACATAATTAAGGTAATTATAAAATCAATCACATTTCAGTTATAAGGTTGGAATTATTTATTTATAACTATGAGGCCTACAGGCCAGCTGTAGGCCACCACAACATAGCTTCATGTTTCAGTCCTCATCAGTGAACAAGATGAAGCTCAGCTGAGTCTCAGTTTACATGGATGTAAATCAGCCCCATCTAAACCATGGGGACAATTTACATGTAAGTCCAAGCTGATGAAGGGCTTATCAAAGAGAGATGCAACGGATTGTAACAGATTATGGAAGCCACAGGTAGAGAAATTTACCCAGTAATGCTCACTGCCATTTTATGAATCTATTCTTATACTTCCAGTACAGATCATTCTTTTCTCTGGATGAAAAATATAAAAACCTACACTGTATTTTACAAATTTTTCAGCACATTTTTTGGAAAAAAACCAAGATTAGTCATACTTTTCCTGCAATTTCTCCCTTCCTTCAGTCCATCTTATTCACCCCAATGTCCAGGTAAATAATTTAAGGTAATGCCTTGTGCCGGAACTTTTGTTAGTTGCCACTCTCATGGAGCCCTGTGTGAAAGCTCCACCCACGTGCTGCTACTAAATAGAATCTAATGATCAGATCCTGTCTTCCTATCAGTGGCAGCAGCAGCAACATCTTCCAGCTTGGTTTGCTGCTGTTCATATACAAAGTATCCAAAATACAGAGAAGGTGAAAAGACAGAAGGAACAAAGCAGCAGCATTTTTTCACTGGTGAAAGCAAAGGTAAAGGGGAGAAAAGGAAAAAAAAAAAGAACTGCAGTTAGAATTGATGTTAAGTGATACTATACTTCCTGTATATCTGTACCCTGTGTCTTCCATCCCCCTCAAATCCTGATGCAAGTCATCAGTTAGCAAAGTAAATGGTTTACTGATAAACTAGACTAATTTCCTTGCTTAACTCTCCTTGTTGAAAGTAATCTTATACCAAGTTGCCCTGTATACAGTCAGCAGAATCATTTGTCATTCAATAGCCACATACAAAAAGGAAAGGAAGATAAAACAGAGGAAGATTTGATCTACTCAAACAGAATAGAAAAGGTGTAGCTTTACTAAGGTTGCTGAACACAAGCCTGCTTACAGGTAACAAGGCTGAGCTGAGCTACTCTGCTCTTGTTAAAGAAAAAAGAAAACCTGTTATATTTCTTGGTTAGGAGTATTCAGAGATCATTTGTTATTTCAAACCTCTTTTGAATCATACTGATCTTTTCCCTTGAAATTCAAAATATTATCATAAAATCTTCCTTCTGAAAACAGCATTGCAGCATAGAAATTTGACATATCCCTGGTGAATCAAAAGTTCAGATAATTGCTTTCATCAGCTATGAGTGCATTCCCTCTACTATTTTGCTATTAAAACCAACAATACTTGAAAGAAACCCTTGCCTTTTAAATAAGTAAAACAATGATTAATATTAACATCCCTTTGTAATTATTGATATGAGATTGCTAAATTCTAAGGTGCCATCAATAAATGTAAAAAAGTATGTTCTTCATACCATAAAGAGTTTCCTGGTGCCCATTCTGTTATCTCAGAATTAATTCCAGAAGTAAGATATTCCTTTAATTAACTATACCAATTGGGAATTTGTTCTGTTTCAAACACATTTCTGATCCCATAAAATGCACATGATCTTTGTTGACTCTTCTTTTACCTTGGTGCAACCAAACAGATCTCAGCTGAGGCTTCTGCATGGAGCAGTCCTGACTAGACCAAAAGGAAGAGAGGGACAAGGTGGCAGCAGTCCACCACCAGTGTTACTACAGCTTACATACGTGCAATTGCCTGCAATCCCCAATCGCCCCAGGCTTTGACAGCACTTAAAACCACAGGAGGTCCAACAGTCTGTGTTGCTGTTGTCGGGTTCTGGCTTTTGTCTGAGGTAATTTTCAGTTTGTTGTTGGCCATTAACATCTGTCTAACCTTTAAGGAGAGACTAACCTTTAAGTTATTGAGCAGCTATAAGATGCAGTACTTACTTTTTCTAAATTGTTGGCAGATTTAAATAGATGCCATGTCACAATTGATATAACATGATGATGACGCTTCTCCAGGGCATTCCCAAACAGTGTATTCAAAGTTCACTTTGTTTAATGGAACAATTAATGCAATAATTTTGACTCATGTATCTTCACTTGTAAATCATGAAGTCATTAACCTTAAAAAAGCCAATCTGTTGTTCATCATGCTTGTCTGAAGGACTTGATACTGCAATAACACAATACTTCACAGTATGAGATGTTTGAATGTCCCAGTGAAACATGATAAATACAACCTTTTAATGCACTGGGAGTATTTTGTAAAGAACAAAGGCAAGGCAGAAAGATATAAAAAAAGAAAATAGGGCAAAAATCTCCCAGGTAAGCTTAAACATAAAAAAAATGAATGGTGTTGATGGTGAACTTTGTCCCTGAATTATAACACAAACCAGATATGTAAAGGGCAGGGAATGTAGGTAAAAAGAATGTCTTGGCACAAAACAAGAAGTCAAATCAAATAGCTAGGGAGTATAGACAATATGTGTAAGTGTTCTCTTGTGACTGAGCAAAACAGGCATGAAGACAAATATGATTCAGTAGCCAGAGTATACAGTGTTTGTCATGGAATGATCTTCTATTACAGTAATTAGTGAGAATTTTGGCCAGAAAATTTTGGTCATAAGAACTAAGTCTCTTAATTATAATGTAGATTTTACCTTAACTCTTATCAAGTAAAACTTCTTTTTACTGAAAATGCCTAATCACAGTTCAGGTTTTTTATTTCAGTTGCTTTCTTAATGATGAACTAATTCCTAATATACTTTGTCTGCCAGTAGTTATTGATTTATATATTCAAAAAGGACTAAATAATTTCCAAATGAAATAATTAGAAGCATAACAACACATAAGATAATAAATTAGAAGATTTTTCAGTAAGTGGATGGTTAAAAAAAGCAACCTGAATCCTGTAAACAACTTAGGGACTTCTTAACAGCATCCTGAAGAATAATTTCAGAATTAAATGACCAGAATAAGGTTAAAAAAAACGGTTCAAAGGAAATTAGCAGATTAGTACAGGAATAGTTGTCTATTACATACAAAAATGTCAAAAGTGGAAGTGACTGTACTCCACACTGGTCTGAGGGGAAACAATATTCTGAAAGTGAAAGAAAAATGCCTTAATCATAATTTTCATTTTATCTCCCCTAATCATCAACTGTCAGCATTACCTTACTTGGTGCTCATAAAGATGTACTTGTTATACACTAAGCTGAAACAAAATCTTGAATAGCAAGTTCTAGAGGACACAATACTATTTAAACTTACTGGCCCAGATCAGCAACTGGCATATATCACTGAAGTTCTGCTTCAAACAACACAACTTAGGTATCTGACTCAGATTTCCAGAGGGAAATGAACATATATCTATGAATATCAGCCTGACATTGTCTCCTGGTTTATAAGAAAGGTCTATAATTGAGCACACTCTCAATTTAGATATTTTAAACTTTCTGAGATACTGGCTCAACTTAAAAGTACATCTGTTACTATCTATAATAGACACTTGGCAAACTTATCTCAACAAAAATAGCAGATTTAATATTTCATGGGAAATGATGGTTTGCACAAGTTCAAGGCAGGATAACCCTCACAGTATTCAATTCCATAGTAGAAGAGAATAGTTTCTTCAAAACTATTTTGTGAGTTTCATTACAAGTTAATTATGTGCAATAACCATAAACAGACCTTATTTTGAATTATATTTTCCACAATATTTGGTGTTATACCAGCACTAATCTTCCACACTAGCTCTGATTTCATTTGTCCATATGTCTTAGTCAAATAATGTGTGAAAAAATAACGCTATAATATAGAGAGTATAACCATCACCCATAGTCATCCAAATGGATTGGATTTTTGTCTCCCACATCTCTGATCACCAACAGATTAATAGCATTCATTTCACAAAATATATGGGGAGTGCGGGGTGTAAATTAAAGTAGAATGGCAAACATAGGTCCTTTTCTTGGCAGTTCCCAAATCCTTTTTTGACAACCTCAGTCTAAGTACTTCCTCTGCATTGGAAGGCCCAGTGAGAATATGAAAGACCCCTTGTACGGTTAAAGGCATAGGATTTTTTGTTGAATTAGCCAGCTGTACCACACAGTTCTGCTTTGGCAATGTAATTTAGCATTGGGTTAACTATAAATAAGTAGCTTCAGAAAACAGCACCTTCCCAGTGTCCTTCAGTGATTTCACTAAATTTCAACCAGAGTCTCAGAGAGCTTTCTCCAGCCCAGCACTGGCTTGGTAACAATATTGTACTGATTGTGCATTTGGAAAAGTTTTCTTATTCTTGCAAGTGACTTTCTACGTTTTTAAGCATCCATGAAATGAGATTAGAGGCATAATGCAGACCTACTCTCTTCAATGGAATAAGATGAAAAACAAATATTGATTTGGCATACTGCAGTGCCCATGCAAGCAATCCACCTCAGTCTGGAAAATATCTGGATTGCCTTTAAACAGAATGGCCTGTTCGGCTAACACAAACATTTTGCTTCTGGGCAGCTGAGTGTGTGGTACCAACACTGGTAGGTCCACACATCTGAAAACCTGGAAATACAGCCTATGTCTGTTTATCAGGGCACCAGTCCTGGTCAGGGCAGAATGAGTTAGGCTAAGTCAGAGTCATTTTGCGCTGGTGAGAGAACATCAGAACACCAAGAACCCTGTAGCCAAGAACCGATGAAGTTCTGCTGGTCTCCCTGGACAAGAAAGTGGAGCTGGAAGTCTCCATTTCCTGTAAAAGTTTAAGATCTTCCAAGGAGTTTCTAAATTGAAAAATTAAGTATTTCAATAAATATGTTTCCAAACTGTGTCAAAACTTAGAACCCCAGAAGTATAAAACAAAAACAGATGTTAATTCTTAAACAGAAAGTCTTGGTCTGGAAATTCATGTTTTTGACATAAATTCCTGTACTTTGCCTGTTAAAATACACAAAATGTAGCCACTGATAAATATGTGCCAAATAAAAGTGAGAGGCAAGTAAATAAAAAAGAACTATAAAATTCAATGTGCAAAGGTGTTAAAATGGAAAGATAAAATCAGAAGTTAAAGAACAAATATTCACAGTTTATGAAAAATAACAAGCCTATATCACAACACATCCATTTCACTCAATTTTCTGCAATTTCTTGTGTTTATGATGGCAATAAATATTATTCATATTCTAATTATTATAGTGCCTCAGAGATACAATTTTATAACAGCATGGGTGATATTTAGATATGAATTTGTTATATATTTATTTATTTTAATGCCAATTACTTCGATCTTTCTTCTTGTTCATGGCTTAGAAATTACTCCTAAGCAATTTTTGTGTAGCATTCATAATTTCCTTTTATTTTACTCATATTTATATATGTTTGGTCTTTTAGGAGTGCACAATACTACTACTGGAATGTGCACCATGGGTATATACTATTATTTATGTGCTCTTTTCACTGTACAATTGTCATTAGTAAATTCCTAATTCCAAAATTGCTTCCAGTTTCAATTTCTGGGTTGTTTCCTCAATGTCATTAGAATGAACATAAAAATAAAAAGTAATCCATTTAGTACACTTAAAATGGTATGCAACTATGTAAAAAGAATGATCAAATATAAATAAAAATTCTACACTATATTGTAGGAAAACATATAAAATGATATAAAAATGTGGAGAATGTTTCAAAGGCAACTCCGAGCAATGACATACTCAGAATCTGATGAAATTCCACTGCAGCAAAAGCACATTTATACTTTTGAAAAAGTTTCACCTTTGTGAATGTCACAGAGAACCTAAATCTGCTCTTTTTTCATGTTTATGAATGTGTTAACTTCACAAGCAGTTCTACTGATTTCCTACTTCCCTTGAGAAATTCTCTCCAAAAGTGCCTCATTCCTCCCATATTCAGCTGTCTCCTTCTAAATATCTCCATATCATCTCCTGTTTGCTACCCAGCTGCTCAAATTTTGGAAATCCTGCCAACTTCATAATATGCCTTGTTTCTTAGCATGTCTTGCATTTCCCTTTTGCTTTTCTTTCCATACATCTGCATTCATTTGCTCTTCTATGTTCTTTGGACTGCTTATACTGAAAATGGTAAATTCTAATAGGTATTTTACATTCTGGCTACCTTGTTTTGTCCTGTAAAATCTATGGATGTTCGTGTCTGATGATGGCAGTCTCTGACTTACATATCAGTGCTTTAGAACATATGATGATCAGTTTCTCTAAGATAGGACTTATCATTCTTGAGGAAATCATGTGAATTTAGTGAATAGCTCAAGCAATTTATGAAAGCTTGAAAATACTCTCATTAAAAAAACAGAGTAACTATAATAAATTTAACAAATAAATTGATCATAGCAATCATTAACAAATCTGTTGATCAACAGTATATTTTCTTCTATGCTAAACATAAAAACCTACCAGCCATATGTACAAAAAAAAAAAAAAAAAAAAAGGCCAAAGCCCAACTAAAATTTATTGTGGTTGCTGCAGTTAAAGACAACAAAAAAAAAAAGTTTTTATGAATACATTAGTAACAAAATAAAGACTGAGGAAAATCTTCATAATTTATTGAATGCAGGGGAAAACATAGTCACAGGATGAAGAAAAAACAGAGGTACTCAATGGCTTCTTTGCCTTGGTTTTTAATAACCAGAATAGTTGTTCTCAGGGTACCCAGCCTCCTGAGCTGGGAGACAGGGACAGAATGATCCATAACACGCTATAATCCAAGCAAAAATGGTCAGCGACCTGCTACACTGTTTACATGCACATGAGTCTCAGGTCAGATTGAATGCACCTAAGGGCACTGAGAGCGGGGTCAGAAGAGGTCGCTGAGACTTTTTCAGTCATTTACTAGAGGTGTCAATTGACTGGAAATTAGAAAATGTCACATATACCTAAAAGAAAGGTGGGAAGGAGGATCTGGGGAACTGCAGGACTTTCAGCCTAAACCACAGGACCAGGGAAGGTCATGGAGCAGATCAACTTGACAGCTATGATGCAGCAGATGCAGAACAACAGGGGGATCAGGCCCAGGCAGCATGATTTTAGGAAAGGCAAATCCTGTTTTACTGAACTGATCTCCTTCTATGACAAGGTGACCTGAGTAGTAAGTGAGGAAAAGGCTGTGGATGTTGTGTACCTGGACCTTAGAAAAGCCTTTGACACTGGTTTCTACAGCATTCTCCTGGAGAAACTGGCTGCTCATGGCTTGAATGGGGTGTTGAGGAATACATTTAGTGCATGTAGCTCCATTTGTAAGCTATTGTGCTAGCTGAAAGTTGAGTTTAGGAGGGCAGGAGCCAGAGCCCAAGACCCAGCCCCAGGCTGTGAACTGCCAAGCCTTTTGTGCAAAGGGTACAGGGGCCTGTGGCACTGGCCAGCTGGCAGGAGCCAGGACTCCAGACTTTCTGCACTTGGACTGTAAGAGTATAAAAGCCCAGGTGTTCCTTTGTTTTTCGTCCCTCCTAGAAGCACCCAGCTCAAGCTGTTATTTTGTTATTTAGTTATTGCATCAAGATTTAATTATTTTAACGAAAGAGTTGTCTAGGACTCTGCTATGGCAAATCTGGGCTCAGGCCAGTAAGAAAATCTGGTCTGTCTGTGTGAGATGTAGCTGTGAAAAGGGTATGTAGCAGTGAACAGAACTCAGTCCCAGCTCAAGTGGTGCAAGTGTGACTAACAGAGTGAATGGTTGGACAGGGAAATCTCCTTAACACATGTGCTTCACTGAGTGAAAATCTATCTAGGTGGCCAGGTCCAGAGATTTGTTGTGAATGGACTTACATTCAGCTGGCAGACAGCCACATGAGGTGTTCCTCAAGGATAAGTCTTGCATCCAGTCCTATTCAATATCTTTACTCTCGGGTTTTTTGGGTTTTCTTTTTTACCCAAGATTTCAGGTTGGTGGTTCGGGCTGGGTCTTTTTCTGCTCTCTGTCCCTCTGAAGCCTTTTGGCTCAGCGCGAGAATGAAGAGGAGTCTCAAGGTCTTGTCGTTTCTTGGTTTCTCGCGTGTTTATTATTTCTTATCTTACATTTCTCTCTGTGCCCGGCTGAGATGTTCACAGCAGCTCGGACACAGGGCGAGTCCCCCCGTGATGGGAGGTCACTACCTTTTTATACAGATAATTATGTGTCTATTATTTACAATTCTGTGCCAATGCCTATTATCTATACTAAAAAGGTCATTTCTACTTTGACCCAATCTTCTTACACTACTTTGTGCCCACGTCACATCAGAAGATGGATGCCAAGGGAGAACAAGAAGAAGCCAGGGCACCGCCCTAAAATCTCCATCTTGTCCCCTATTCACCTCCATTCTAAAAATCCCAGAACTACAAAATTCTTCACCCTGTGCAGTGCTAAGCTACTATTTTCACACCTTTGTGACTTGTAATTCTTCTCTCAATGTTAGAAACTTTTTCCATGGACTAAAATCAAAGCCTGTGTCTTCCTGGGCTCTGTGCCAGGCAACCCCCCTGGACAGACCCCCCTGTCCAGGATTCAAACTCTCTTTCTTGGGTCCCAGGCCTCTCTGCCGAGGTCTTTGACCATCCAGGGCAACCAAAGGAATGCCCTGGACTCCAACGCTTTACCAATGATCTGTATGAGGGGTTGAGTGTGCTTTCGGTAATAAGCTGGGAGGGAGTATTATCTGCTGGAGAGCAGGAAGGCTCTGCAGAGGGATCCAGACAGATTGGATCAATGGACCAAGTATGAGCTTTGAGGCTGCATGACATTCAACAAGGCCAAGTGACAGGTTCTGCACTTGGGTCTCAACATCCCCAGGTGTGCTGGTTTCCTGAGCTGCTAACCGGCCAGCAGTAGTTCTCGGACCAGCATAAAAGGAAAGTTTGGTGGGTTTCAATCTCAGGCTGTAGTGTAGTCTAAGGCTTGGAAGAAAGAGCAGACCCTAGGCATGGGTTGGAGAGGTTTTGTTCCAGTGAACTCCACGTGTTAGAGTGGCTTTTGGACCTCGGTTCCCTCCCTAAGTACCCAGGACGTAGACTGGGCAGGGAAGAACTTAGGGCCAGTGGGGGGGAAGGAAGGGGGTGACTCAAAACAGGGGTGTTTTACACAACAATGGGAAAGGTGGGTGCTTGAGCACCTAGCCAAATGGGAGAACATCTTCTCTCAGGTCTATCAGGGTGATTGGCAAGGTGCTCTCCTTAGGGTGATACCACAGGGGAGTGGGGATGGGGGGTTGAAAAGGGGCATACCAATACAAACAAATAAAAACATACAATTTTGAAAAACCCTAATCATGCACAGTAACACCCAGGCTACACGTTGGGAGCAGAGTGACTGGAAAACTGCCCAGCAGAAAAAGACCTGGAGGTACTGGCTGACCATAGCTGAATAGGAGCCAGTGTGTGCTCAGGTGGCCAAAAGGCCAATGGCATCCTGGCTTGGATCAGAAATAGTGTGGCCAGCAGTATCACGTACTGTACTCAGCACTGGAGAGGCCAAACCTCAGATTCTTTTAGTTTTGGCCCCTCATTGCAAGAATGAAATTGAGGTGGTGGAACACATCCAGAGAATGGCAAAGAAACTGGTGAAGGATCTGGAGCACAAGTTTGATGAGGAGCAGTAGAGGGAGATTGGATGTTGAGCCTGGAGAAAAGGAGGGTCAGGGGGAACCTCATTGCTCTCTACGACTACATGAAAGGAGGCTGTAGCTAGGTGGTGATTGGTCTCTTCTCCCATGTAAGAGGCAATAGTAGAGGAAGAAATGGCCTCAAGTTGCACCAGGGGATATTTATATAGGATATTAGGAAATACTTCTTCACTGAAAGTGCTGTCAAGCATTAGAAGAGGCTGTCCAGGGAAATGGTCATCATCCTGGGAGGTATTTAAAAGATGCGTAGATGTGGTATCTAGGCACATAGTTTAGTAGTGGGCTTGGCCATCATAGATTTATAGTTGGAGTTGATGATTTTAAATATCTTCTCCAATCTAAGTGACTCTATGATTCTATCTAGCTGAGAGACAGTCTGTGTTTACTGCAAGATTCCAGGGAAAATACCAGAAGTCTAGATTAACAAGATGAGAGTCTAGAAAACAGTATTTGTCTTTAGTTCAGAGTTTTTGTTGTTTGTTGAAAGAATTATTTCATGGATCATTTATTTGAACATCAGCCTTTTCAGAAGGGTAGGCTGATTTCCTAGACATTACTCCTTACTTCAGAGGTAGGCTATATTCAGCATGACAGCTCTGAATGTGCAGGATGGGATATTAGTTTCTGTGCATGGTCTTCTGCCTTCTATAAAGAAGAATAAATTATGTGTGAGAAAAAAAAGTTATGAATTTATGTGAACTCAGAATTAAGCAAAGTGTTTTGTGATGGATGTTTGAACACAGCTAAGAACCAGTTTTCCAAGTTAAATGGAACTTTCTTTTCTTAGACTTTACCACAGTGATTTAATAATATGATACTTTAATGAGCAGAAATGTTCTGAAGCACATAGAAATAGAATGAGTAGTGACAGTTAGCATTCTTTTCAGTATGTAAAACCACTGTGGATATTAAGCCATTTTCTGGGGTAAAAAACCATAATCTGCAAAATATGTAAAATATTCTTTGCAAATTAGTGATCAGCTTACAAAAAAAGCTTGAAATTTAAATGGAATAATCCTACACATAGAATTTTACAAGTTGAAAAAGGCTTAA
Organism: Trochalopteron elliotii; assembly: GCA_024734555.1. Lineage (NCBI taxonomy): Eukaryota > Metazoa > Chordata > Aves > Passeriformes > Leiothrichidae > Trochalopteron > Trochalopteron elliotii. The sequence goes on along the minus strand of JANPWX010000132.1, from coordinate 532,250 downwards.
CCTTTACAATTTAATTTCCAGGAAACTGTGTAAAATTCTCCTTGGGATATAGAAAATAATTTTCAGAGTATCACAATGAATTTTCAAGATACTTTGCTATACTGATGATTCTAGATTTTTTTACTCAAGAAATTCTAACAGTTCAGAAAGTTCAGTGACCCAACTATTCTATTTAAAGTATACTTCTTTAATATTGGAATATGACTTGTAACAAATTAGCGTGAATACCAGAATTGATACTTAAATAACATCCAATCTCTTTTTTGATGTATAAACCTCTTATAACTGTTAATGTTTGGCTAAGGAGCTCACTTTCCCTGAGTCTATTCACTACAGCAAGGTGGGTCATTTTCTCTGGCAAAATCTATTTAAGGTGTCAAAATTCCAAGAAAGAGAGCACAGGTTAAAATCCCATGATAGCATGGGTGTTTAATTACTTCAAAGGAGCAAGGTTTGCTAATTACATGAGAGAAAAAGAAAATAGTTGAATGTATTCCTTCTTGATTAATATGCTCTGAGATGAGTTTTGGTCAGAGTGTTCTTCCAGAGCCTTACTGATAGAAGCCTTTTTATGTGCCACTATTCCACACAAATCTGAATATTTTAGAGATCTCGGAGGAGTTCCCTAATGACACAGACTTGGGATTACTATCTGCAGACACAACTGTAACAGCCAAACTGATCCAGGCTTTTCTGCAGGATAAAGCCAGAATTATAATTTGACTGACTCAAAGAATATGTAAAATATTACATTACATTCTATATAGCTATCAGTATTGATATCAAAATCATTATAGAATTAGAGTTTTATAAAGAACTGATAGAACCTCCTTTTTTCCAGTCTCATGGAGAGACTGAACCACCAAATCTCCAAAGAAGGGGTTTTACAGGACAAAGCCACACACATTTGAGAGCCCCATAACAAAGTAAAAGTGACATCCTTCTTCACTTTTGTCAGACTGATGCAGGAGTGTAAGCCTGTGAAAACATGCCAGCTAAAGGAACTAGATACTTTCAAAAAAATCATCCTAGAATTTGCTCCTGTTCAAATGAGATGAGAGAACTTTGAAAGCAATAGAACCCCAAAAAGTGCAATACTGTGACAAATTACCAGGTGCCAAACTCAAATAGTTTTTCCTGTATCCATCATTACTCACTGTAATGAGCAATGACATAATCAGTCAGCTAGACAAATAAACATTAAGAATAGCTCAAATTGCCTCAGGAAAGCTTTAAGAAAGATACTGACAGCTTGCTCATTTAATATTCTAGAACACCTACAAGACCATAGTAATTTATATTAATTGACTCATTTCCATGGCATCTTTCTGAAGGCAATCATGTGATTCAAGGCTATGATTAAATCAAGTAGATATTCAAGTAGATAATCAAACAGATATTCTTAACCAACACAAAATAAATGGCTGTTATGTCATATTCTGAGCTGTTGCAGATCACAGAGGAAACTGGCATGGAAATACCCTGGATACCCAAAGACTGAAAATTTGCAGAAATTAGTAGAATGATTGATCTAGTCATTCAGGTTTTGGGGCACCAGTGATTGCACTTATTTGCCCATCCAGATCTACAATGGAAGTATAAATGTCTAAAAGTAAGTACAAATCTGGATATGTGTGCTTAAAACAGCCCACATCTTTCAAAAAATATCAGCAGCCTTATTCTGCTTAAAAAAAAATCTCTGATGGTATTCTAAAGTATTTCTAAAGTGTATAATACAGAAGTCTGTTTCATATTTAGAATATGAAGTGGCAGTTGTAAAGTCATCACTTAATAGAATTAACTACATTTTTTCAGATGCAAATGACATCACCTAAAATTGTAGATATTATAATATTGACTTTGTTTCATTTACATGCCTGGCATAGAATGAAAGTGATGGATGTTTCGAGATTTGTATTGGTGAGTCCACAAGCAATGTTAACTCTAGCACTGAAGTTCTGTACATTGGTGGGTATTGACATTGAAAAATCGAAACACACCTTTCCCTATATACTGTCTAGAAAAATTCAGTGTTCCTTTGGGATTTTATTTTCCCTCTTTCTCAAGTATTCCAACCTTATTTCTTTAGTAAAGCAATGGCTTAATTGATTTACTTCAAGTGCTGTAACTAGCTGGCCTTAGTAAGGTAGTACCAGTTATCTAATGACAAACGTTCTTGCACTTATTTGAATATATATATATAAAAACAGGGCTGATGAGGACCTAGAAAAATATGGTTTATTTACTAATAAGATAAAAAAATCTTATCTCTCCGAAATAAAAGAAGCAGAATACAGATTTCAACTTAGTATACTCTCTGAAAACTTAGCAACTTTGATGCTGAAACGTGTCCTGAGTAGAGGCAGATGACACAGAATGCAGTTCATGTAGCTTGAATGATAAATTCAAAAACAAGTTAAGAAAATGAACAATGGTAAAGAGGTGTGGGGATTTGAGGTTGTTATTCTCCGAGCAATAGTTGGAAAATGGTTTACACTGTGTATAACTCAAGAGCAAATGTCTGTATTTTGCAACTGTATATAAGCCTCAAGAACAAGAGGACTCTCTAGCAATAAACCTCAGACTTAACATTGAGATTAAGCAACAATCAAAGATTTACTGATGACTTAGTTCCTCCATTCTTTTGGCACTATTTCAATCTATAGCAGATTTTCTGCACTCTGATACTCTGTGACAGCCATCCAGAAACAAAATTAATATCTTGCCTTACATTGCCAGTGCCAAAACTTGAAGAGCAGGATGTGTCTTATAGGAAACATGCTGGTTTGTGCATTATATGCCTATGGGTATTTCAATTTTCATATTCTTCTCAGGACTTTTTCAAATATTAGTAATTAGATAAAATAATAACAATTAAACATTAAGGCTTATAGAGAAAATCCTGAATTTCATTGGAAAAAAACGTAATGCTCCAACCAACCATTCAATCCAAGCTTAGTGCCATACCTAAAACATGAAAAAATCTTAACTAGTGTTTTATTTCTTAATAATCTGTAGCGGTCTGCATTTGAATTGGGAAAAGTATTATTTTATGCATATTAGTGAATCAAAATTTCAACACATATTGCAGATGTCTTCATGGAAGACTTCCAATTACAGCTATATGAAAGCTAATCCTGTAAGTTATGCTTAATTTCTAGAATTAGGTAGTGGGCATAAATCATTGAACTAGAAAATTCATTAACAATTCATTAATCTTTCTAGTAACTATTTCCCATGTTTGTCTGATAGACAAATACTTCAGGGACTTGCATGCCACCATTCATTTCAAATATAATATTATACCTCCAAAGGTCTTATTTTTTTTTTTGGCTAAAAGCCATCACTAGTGAACTGAATTCAATGATTTTACCCTTTTCAGTTTTAGACAGATGCAGTGGAATAAATCCAATGCCTTAAAATAGTGAAATACAATACCTAGTGAAAGTAGGATGAAGGTTGTTTCAAGGAATAGATATCTTGAACCAAATGTGTGGGAGATTGATATTTTTCTCTTTAACTATACTGCTAATTAATTGCATCAGTAGGCAGAAGAATTCCACATGCTCTGCAGAATGTGAAGCAGCAGCTAGGTAGACAAATTGCTCTCTGAGACAAGTCAAATTCCTTGGGAGAACTTGACTGCACATGATTATGAGCAACACTCCCAGGCTGGCTGGTTGTTTTTGTTCTATTTAGTTCAGTCCCCAGTGACTCAGGATATTGTCACTGTTGCCTGAAATGATAAATTTCATGTTGATCTATTATTTTTAAAAGATCTTTTAGGTATGACTCTTATGATTAAGCAGCTTCCTTTAACAAAAGTATGCAATTTTACACATGAGGCAGGACTCCTCCAGATACGTACACCCACATTTTCAACCAGTTCTGTATCATCCTTGTTTATCCACAATATCTACACACATTTTTGCATTGCAAATTTTTTGTGATTTCCATGTGTATTGCTGCTGTTGTTGGATGCAGCAGCAGGACAAAGGTGGCAGTATTTTGGTAAATTTTGTTTGAAGCCATAAAAATAGATATATGGATAATGCATATATGTATGTTACAGGTGTGAGAATTTAATCTTGAAGCCTAGATGTGCAGAAAGTGGCATATAATTTTGCCTCATTTTGCCAAAGTTCTTCAATCAATGACCTGAGTCCATCCCACCTTCTCTTAGGTACTTAACAGAAACAATTATTTAGAATCCTGGTACAGTATTCTCCAATGGAGAATTACAGACATTTTGACAGAATTATTAATATCTTATACAAGCTGACTCACTTTTCAGAAATTAATATCTTTTTGCATTAATGATAGAGAGAAGTCTAAGGTGAACAGGCTTCTAACTTTGGCAGCCAGCTAAAGACACAAAATTAGACAAGTGAAGTTAAGTTCACCTAATTCATCTCTAGCCATCTAAAGACATCTCAATCAAAATTTCCTCATACTGTTGTCACAAAAATGAGGGCATTTTCAAAGCCAGGAATGGATTTGACACAATTTGGCAGAGGTATTTCCATTTTTGAGAATATTTTTTAGCTTTAAAATTCTGATTCTTTTAGTGATGAAAAGGTTTTCTTTTTCTTCTTTTCTAATTTCAAAAACTTGGATAAGAAAAAGAACAGTGCTTTAGTTGTGGAAGTCCTATAGTTGCCTCCAGTATATATCAGTCATTCAAAAGTCTCAGAGCTGTCAAAGTGATGAAATGAAAGTAACAGAAAGCTAAAAAGGGGAATAGTATCAGGGGACTGAGTGATTTCTCATTTGGAACTGTATAGTTGAGAGTCAGGTTTAAATACATGAAAGCAGGAAAAGAGGGATTAATCCTTGATATGATGTGCATATGTACAGGTGAAGACAAAGGGATAAAGTCATGGGCAAGAGAACTTTTCTGAGAAGTTGTTCTACAGTACATTTGGCTGACAAGCTCAGGTTACTGGCAGTGCTTACAACTCCAGCTCTAATGTCGCAGCCTTTCTTGTTCAACTTTTCGGGGAAAGTTGAGTTGAACACTAGAAATGTCAGAAAGATTCAAGGTCATTTTTAAGTTTCAATGTTATGCTTGACCTTTAAATACAAGACCCTGTATATGAGCAAGCAACAAATGTTACTGTGGATTGGAGTCAAGGTACAGAGATATACTGTTCGAGATTTTCTCCCCCAGCAGTCCTAACTTGAAGTTCATTTGTCTTTGATTTTTAAGAGGAGATGGTGCAGTGTTAGTTCAGATTGCATGGTTACTCTGAGAGATGGGTGAATACAAAGAATTTATGCAAGAACATGCAGCTATTTGCATCTATATTCAAAACCACATTTTAAACTAATTTTTGGAGCATTGTAAGAATCTCCAAACCACCTGTTGTTGCATTTTTCCATAATAATCTGTAGGATAAGAGGTTTTTTTAAAATAAAACTACAATTTTTAACTCCAAACTGACAAAGTACTCACTGTGAAACACAGTTCAAAGCAGTTGTGGAAAGGTCCTGAAAGAAAAGTAAAAAACAGCCAACCAACCAAGCAACCAGAGTAAAACACTTGCAGTAGAGGTTGAAAATATGTGCTTTTATTCCCTACTCTGTTACTCTGAAGTATAAGGGGAAAATCAAAACAAAATGAAAGGGAGCAAATCAAAATTCAACTTGCTTTTAATTCAATACTTTAAAGCAAACACTCTTCATCACAACAGCAGTGTTTCTTCTCTGAAATACATGTATGAGACTATTTTGGTTCTCTACTGGGTGGCTGTTGTTTTATAAAACAGCTATATTATTGTATAATTTCTCTTACAGGTTCACACAAACTCATTTAAAACAATCAATTCCCTTCTGTAAATGCATTCCCTAAATCTTGGATTTTACGTTCCCCAATTCTTCGTAAGGAGATGATGTGGGCTATTCAGGACATACTTTTTGCCTTTTTGTTTTTAAACTAATAGTTTAGAAACAGACAAAAAAAAAAGTAAACCTTTTAACTGGAAACTTTCTGAGACACTAAACTACTATCATCTTCCTATATTTGCATACTCCTACAGCAGTGTATGTCATAGACTGATGAGATAATTCTAGTGACACAAGCTAATTATATTGTGAGATCTAGCATGTATCTGTGATTATCTAAGAGTTTAAAATCTTATTTACTATTTTCCTCATCTTTCCAAATTTAGGCCTTATGTAATGGGAAAATAAATGCAGTATAAAGGCCAAGAAAACCTCCATAAATAGCATGTGTTAATTAATTAATTAATTAATTGGAATAGCCTTTTTTTTAATATGCCATCAGAAATATTATAATTATATCTACTTAAAAACATTAGAAGAAGAGTAGTATTTTCATTTACCTAATAAGAACAGTTCCAGTAGCACAGTATGTGCGAAGAACACTGTTATTTAATATATGCCTGAGCATTCAGAACTCCCATTTGCTTGTAAGGATGTAGAAGGCAATAGTTACTAATATTCACTAAATTTAATAAATATAAATATAAATATAAATATAAATATAAATATAAATATAAATATAAATATAAATATAAATGCATTAGGACATAAGATTTCAGTTAGGCAGTACATTTTCAATGATTATAGAACTTTCTTCCCCTAGGTACTTAAAAACGAAAATACAACTGAGAACTATAGTTTTGGGATCAAAATGCAAGTGTAAGATAACATTGCATTTTATGTGAGTGACTTGAAAAAAGGGCAGACATTGAACTTGCATGCAAATTGGGATTTCATGTTTTGCTGTTTCCTCTAGGTTACATACACAACCCAAAACACAAATACTTGTACCTAAGGACAACATTAACCAAGGGTGAAAATATATATATAACTGCATATAATGAATATCCATTCGGGAAAATCATTTGTGTAAAAACAAGCTAAAATACAAAATGTCATGCTTAATTCTCCATAACTGTAGGTTCCAGTGAAGAATTTAGGTGCTCAGGGAGTGGTAATAGGCCTCAAGATGGGCAGGACTTTAAGGAACAGTTAGACATGCTACATAATTCAGGAGACCACTGCAGCAGTCTCTAAAGTTGTGATGAAAGAGCAAAGCAATCACTCTCAATAAGAAAACTCCCATCTCCAGGGAAAGTCCTTGCCTATCATCTCTTGCCTGGTACAGGTGCAAAGTCAAGAATTTTTCTCCCAGTCTGACTTTAATTGGCACCTTTAGTAACTTCCTGGGTCAAACTACTAAGTCCTCCAAGATCAGCAGGTCATATCTTTCCTTGACTATTGAGAGTGATCTGTAAGCCTGATCTCTTCTCCCTAACAGCTCCCTGCTGAGCAAACTCCCTCCCAAAGAAGGCATCTGCCTGCATCTGCAGGCTCAATCTGCCCACAAGCCAAAGCTCTGGCAGAACCTTTGTTGAAGTCTTTTCTCAGTGATGTTATACAATAAGAACAATTCATACCTTCAGTCAGTGGGTGTGTCTGTGTTTTGATGCTTGCCTATAAGACAAATTCTTGCCACTATCAAGAAATCAGAAGTTACTTTTCCCATCTCTTTCTACTTCCTTTACTGGTAGGTGCACTGACATCACCTAACAGGGGATTTGTTTCTTCTGCAGTACAAGTTTTCTTCTGTGATTCAAGTTTTTCTTTTGCTTTGCAGTATTTATAATACAAATCTACAATTTGCACATTTGCAGATTTTGTCTTTTATGCATTTTGTTGATACATTTACCACTTTTGATTTATTGTTTTCAACTTTGATATAGTCTTCATCTTGAATAAATCTATTTTTCTTTTCTAGGTTGGATGTTATTTTGAGCCAAAATATTGCCCGTAATGCATGTTCATTCTTTGAATTACAAAGGAAAGTGTATTTATTCTCTGCATTGTCATGCAAGCTTTCTCTGCAAAAAGGCTTTTTTTCTTCCTTCTCCCTTTCTTTTTCAGCTGAGATGAACTCTTGATAAGTCAACACTTGTATTGAAAGCAACCTCAGGAAAAGAAACACAACAAACAATTATGGTTAGACTTTTTGAATCAAGAATTAATAAATGAAATTATTTCAGTTTATTTTTAATATTTTTGAAGATGCAATCTGTTTGTTAAAGTGCTTACAATGTAGCAAAAAAATTAACAAAATGTGAAAATGGTCTGGAACTTAAATTACCAGCCATAATTACAGTGTGACTTTGCATTCACATGAAAGGAATAGAAGACTGCAGAGCAGCCCAGGGGGCCTTTTATCCTCAGCTAAATGCTTCTGCTGAACCTCCTTGCTATTTCCTTAAGGGATGTGTGAACCCACTGCTAGGTGTACACACAGTTATTGAATGGCTCAAGATCTAGAATATTGTGCTCATGTTTACTAGTGTCTTGTAAGAAGGATCCTACTTTTCTCCTTTACGCAGATACTTTATGACAGAATTAATTACTTTTTATTCACAAATATAGCTTCCATTTTTTTATAAGCAATATTCACATACCATTATAGTCTTCCTTGGACAACAGCAATACGAAAGTGATTTTAAAAAATCCCCAAACCTCAGATCAGTTTTTCACATTCAGCTCATTATAAATGCAGAAACTATAAAATTATCTTGTCAGTATGTGTGTGAATTTCACAGAGGAAAGTACCTCACATTCCACAAGGCATGGGTGTAAGTGCAGAGAGACTGTTCCAGAAATCCTTACATCCATGCCCAGTATAAGTAAAGGACTTTAACAGGCCATTCTTCTTCCACTCGGCCCTGCTATAGGGCTTCACTATGAGTGCATACATTTAACTCTATATGTTCCCAAGATCTTTTTATGGTATGTACATTATATCTGTAGAATATATGTGTGTGGAACTACACTACTTAAAGGATGAAATATGAAGAAATATAAAGGTAATGTTAGACCTTTAAACTGTGCTGTTCCTTGAAAAAAGTTTAGGAATCTCCACAGCTTGAGTATTGGGATAAAAAAGAACTCCAACAAGCCACCAACTCGCAATGAAAACTTGATAGCATTCTTTAGAAATATTGCAGTAAATATTTGAAGAAAAATTAAATTTTAGTATGAAACAGACTGGTGATCCTATTCTAAGTCCAAATCTCAAAGTATTCTGAACACATGATCTGCTATCATTGCATTTCTAATAAAGAAAACTATGAGACAGCATGATTAATGACTTTAATTATTTGTAAGAAAAAAATGCCCCAAAGAACTACAAATTACAAGTAATTAAGCAGTAATACTAGCCTTACCAGAAATTGCAACATATTTTTCCAAGTGTTTAGATGACTGAACATACAGACTTAATTTTGTCATGTACTCATGCAGTGTCCATGATTCATTTGCTAAGGTGATAGGTCAACAGCTTGGTATGCTGTTAAATAAAAAAAAGTGAAAAAAAGAGCTTGGTATAACCATGCAATGGAAAGAAGCTCTGGTACTGGCTTTAAAACACAGTCTCTGAAAAACATTAATGTTTTTGTCTCTGAAAGAGTTTTTTTTTCATGATATTGTTTATTGCTCCTGCCAAAAATGTTATTTGCAGTAGTTTCTCCTTGGGGGCTGCTTACCGGCCAAGCAGTAAACCCCAGACCAACCTAAACAGTTTGTGGGCTCCTGAGATGGCTGGCTGAGCGTAGATAGGGCTTGGAAATGAAGAGCAGGCTCTGCCATGGGTTTGGAAGATGTTTATTTCAGTGCAGCTCCACGTGCAAAATGCACAGTCTGGCCTGTCCTTCTCCTTTTTGTCCCCAAGGACACAGCCTGGGGCAGCAGGAGAATTCGGGCCAATGGGGGAAAAGCATGTGGGTGGTCCAGGACAGGGGCACTTAACAGAACAGTTGGAAGGTGGGTGTCTGAGCATCTGGTCAAATGAGAGGTGATCTCCCCTCAAGTTAGCAGGGTGATTGACAAGGTGCTCCCCTCTGGGAGATACCGTGTGGGTCTGGGAATAGGTGTGGGGACCTTGGAAGGGGCTCAAAGGGACAACACAAAATAAATAAAATACATATGAAACTTTGAAGTCCTCAATCATGCATCGCAACAGTTATTCTAATTGCAAATTAGCTAGTTTGGTGGAATTATGACAGCTGACTTTTGGCATTTTTTCTACATATCTGTAAAATACAGTTTAATAAAAGAGGTGAAGATAGTGTATTAAAGAAGGCATTGATTATTTAACTGAAGATTTTCTATGTCTTGCTATGGTTTGTAGTAGTAGGGATTCTGAACTGTCATTTGAGATTACTTCTCAAGCACTCATTGGTCACTATAAATGTTTCTTACACTCCAGATTAGGTTCCCTTGTAGCAGCAATATTGCTGTCACTTAAAATGGCATTGATTGCTTCTCAGGTAAAAAAAAAAGGGAACACCAAAACTCAACAAAAACACACACAACCAACACCCCTGTCCCCCCCCCCCCAAAAAAAAAAAGAAGAAAAACCCCCCTTCCATTGGGATACAATATTTCATTGGAATACAAGTCTTCTTACCCTATTATTATGCATTCTAGGAAAGCTTGGAAAAATGTTACAGACACAGTGAAAAATTGGAGTGAGCTCTTGCTAGCATCACAAAGCTGCCTTGTCTATGAAGTCATACAGGTTTACAGCCTGCCAAGTGCTGTAGGAATGACAGGGAAGAATAACAAATACTTAAATAATGAGGTGCTTGGATATTAAAAGGCCTGAAAAAAGAAAATAATAGAAAAGAGATGACTAAGAGTGAGGCAATTTTAAGGCTGTATTTGAGTTCAGTACTCCTAACATAACCAAGAGTAATTTCTCTGTTCTTTCCATCTTTGTCATTTACATTGTTTGAAAATTCCCATAGAATATATGTATTTGGTATGGAAAGTGTTGACAGGAATAATAAGACTAAATAAATTATTTTGCGAGTACCTGGATTTTTCCTGTAATTAGTAAACGGTGTGATCAAGTGGTGGTATAATGACATTTATTTAACTATTATGGCTGCTTAAGTGGTCATTTTACACTTACTTTTATTTGGACTCTTTCAGGAAACCCAATTCACCAGATCATATAAGTGGTTTTCTTTGTATCACTTCTGTTCTTCCTACATAGACAGAAAGGATACTCTGAGAAAACAAGTGCCATTGTTTATCTCCATCTTCCATGGAGACCTAAGCAGTCACTCCTATTTTTGTATTTCCTTTATCTGTTTATTTCACCATTACACAGCAGAAGCTCTGAGTATCATCAGCGCTTACCAGCCTTCATTAGATCATAGCAGCACAAGGATTTAGTTTACATTCTGTAGTTATTTTAGGAGTTGCTTGACTTGCTGAACATGCCTCGTTCGTACATCCAGCATAGAATTCATCTGATCTGATGTAAACATCTGCAATACACATCTGTCTGTGCCTGAGACAGAAGCGTATATTCCCTTTATAGCCAAAGGAGAGAAACAAGTATTTCTAGAATGCATCTCACCAACCCTTAATGTACATTCCCAAATTAGGTCAGATGAATCACACCTTAAAAATTGATGTACCTCTCTGTTGTCTGTTAAGCAATTGTTTGGTGACTGGTTCAGATACAGATAAATTATAAGCTCTAGTCTCTTTTCAAAAGGCTTGTTTACCTTATTATTTGGAAAAATAAAAATTAAAAAAAAAAATCCTATAGATCTAATTTTTAGTATACTTATTTTATATAATAAATTTTATCTTAGCTTTACTTTCCACAATAGTGCTGGTTAATGACATTTAATTTGCTGACTGTCTGTTTAAGACTGGTCATTGTGTTAGGTCCAGACTTGATACATGGGAAGAAAGATGTTCAAGAGGCAATTTCATAGCCTAATTAAAAACATAAATAGGTATAAATTAGAGTGTAAGTATATAAACATTCCTTCACTGGCCCTCTCCTGAAAGTACTGCTTTCTGTGGGTTAGCAGCTTCCAGCTAACCTTTCCAAAACTGGAATAAAATTTGCTCTTTATAAAGAAAGAAATTATATCATGACAATATCATTGTTTTAAAAATAATTTAGAAGTTAGGTACATAACTTGTCAAATTGAATAAGTTCTTTGAAAACCCTCAGATTAAAAAGAAAATTGAATCTGGGTGCTCAAAGTAATAGATTATTTGGCAACAGATATTGCTATTTTCTAGAAAAGCAGAGAACAGTAAAAATTGGTCAAAATGTTATTACCTATTCTTATTCTTGGCACATGTAATTTAGGAGCAGAAGGGATCTCTCCTGGGCCTAACAGGGAAGAATTGGTCAGCATGTGAAATTCAGAGACAGCCTTGATTGCAGTGCTGATGCTCAAGATCCTAAAAGGAGGAAGTAGTGCAAAAGGCAGGTCTGCAATCCTGGGTTTTTGGAGAGAAGACTGGTCTCTTCAGGGACCTGATTGAAAATCCCATGGGACACGGTCTGAGAGAGAAGGGAGGTTCAGGATCGCTGGTTGATATTCAAGGATCACTTCCTCCAAACTTAAGGAAGAGTAATACAGACAAGTAGGAAATAAAGACAGCATGTGGGCTGAAAGAACGAGCAAGGGGCTTTTAACTGAACTTGCATAAAAAGGTATATCAGAGTTGAAACCAGGGGCAGGTGACCCTGAAGGAGTTGACAGTTGCTGTCCAGTCTTGTAGGGATAGGGCTCGGGAAGCCAAGAGCTGGCTTTCCTGGAGCTGAATGTAGCAAAGCCAACAATAAAGGATTCTACAAGTACATAAATAGCAAAGGGGAAAACAATACCCCTCTGCTAAATGGGGCATGAAATTTGGTGACAGGTAACATGAAATATGCAGAGGTACTCAAGGGCTTGTCTACCTTCGCCTTTACCTGTTAAGAACTGCATTCAGGAAGAAAAAGCACCTAAGATCACAGAGAAAGTCTGAAGCAAAGAAGACTTCCTTACCATCAGTGAAAAAAGACATCAGGGAGTACTTAAACAAACTGGATATGTATCAGAGGTTGTGAAGTCTCCATTCAAGAAGATATTAACAAACCAGACTGAACATGGTCAGCTTGTTCCAAATGAGCCCTCTTGAGAAGGGGTTTGGGCTAAATGATCTCAAGAGGTGCCTTCCAACCTAAATGATTCTATGATTCTGTTATTCCAGCTATAAACATCAGATTTGAGGGATGATGGATAAAATAAATTTATGTTTGAACTACAGCTGAACTGTGGTAATGCAAAGAGTTCAAGGCATCCACAAAGACACATCTAGACACAATAGCTAATCTAAATTTGCTGGACCTGACCTGTCTAGGTTTCTGACACAGTCAATGAAAAGGCAATTTTCTTCAGAGATAACTCAGTGTGGAAAATCAGTTGAAAGTGTTATGACTCCCTTCTGGAAGGATTCTCTTGCTTCTGTGGCAAGAAGGGCCCCTAAGAAAATATGCAAACCTGTGGAGGTTATACAGCTGCTCCCAACCAGGGCTTTTCAGCTGATGCTTTAGACTTCATTATTAAATCTCACCAAGCCCCACTTCAGGTCCTTTTTTTTTGATCTAATGCAGAAAACTTTCTTCAAAGCTTGAATGGTGAATGAGAAAAAATCTTTGAGCACAGTTTTCTCATTAAGCACCAAGCAGCCAGAGTTTAAGTTCAGAAATATTACTCTAATATTCTTTTATCTGCATAAATACATTTTTACAGGACATTTGGCCTTTTTCATTCCCACAGTTCTCTAATAAATATTGAATTTCGCAGGAACAGTGAAGGGTTGTTCTGATTGTGAGAAAAGAGTAACAGAGAGAGTAACCCTTTCTCTATAAATTGAATCTCTCTGACTCAGATTGTTTTATATATATATATGATTTCAGGAGCAGAATGATTGACTTTGCAAAAAGAGAAAATAATAGAAACACCTCCAGAATACCATAGCATTCCCTCGCAATTTTAAATTATATGAAAAGTCTTGCTTTAATTAAGGAACATGCTTCAATTTTAAAGATATGCAGTGAAAATGACTAGAAATCAGAAGTTACATTTTATGTTGTGATTGTTTCCCCCATTTAAAAATATGCTTTTCATTACTATTATAGCTGGAATTTCTTATTGGGCAGAAAAATAGACAAGAAACACTTGGACCCATTCCTTTGCTTTGAGCATTTCTGAAACGATTCTACAATGAAGTATGTATCCATCTACCTAATACTTTTGCAGTCATAATCATTCCACTAGTCCTACATTATTATGGTGCCTTTGTTTGGTAGTCCATGTACATAATTTTTGTTTAAAGTTATATTTTTTTCCCCCCACAACAGATCTCAAATTATTTTAATTTCCCAATTTATCTTTTTTTGTCTTTCACTTTTTGTGGGGTGGGATTTACTTGCCCAGTGCAAGTGGTAGAGCTAAATAGGGAGTTTAAGCAGTTCAAAATAGAACTCATAAGTTAGCTGTGAAGAAGAAAACAAAGTTGAGGAAAGCATGAGTATCTTTAATTCTTTAATGGATTTGTTTTTAAGCTTTTTGATATAGCAGACATTGATTTTTTAAAGAATGAGAGTGCTTCATACTGACTCTTATAAAGAAGATAATTAAACCAGAGAAGAAAGCAAACCAGTATTCAAAAATGCAAAATTTACTTGGTGGTCTCTTGCTGGCTCACAGCCAAGAACCCACACAGCCAGTTTCCATTGCACTGGCATGGTTCCTCCAGAGAATGTAGTCCCTTTGGGGTTTATCCATGGACTATGGCCCCTCTTGGGGTGTTACCAGTTCCACTGTGGATCACTTCCTACAGCTCTGGTTGCACTGATATTTTTAATTGGTGTTCTCTCTCCTTTCCTAAATTTGTTTTCACAAAGGTGCCACCAGCCTGACAGATGGGCTCAGCTGTGTCCTGTGGTGCATCCATTGAAAGTGGCTGGAACCAACTGCAAAACTAAGTGCCCATTCAGTAACTGATTACTGAGTAACAGACTTTAAGAGTCAGAAGGGGACGGATCAGAACAAGGTGTAATAAGAAGAGAGGGAAGACGGAGTAGAAAGCATATGAGAGAACAAAAGGAGTGAATCCATAAAATTTTAAACTGCTGCATTTATTCAAAACCTAATGGGAAAAGTCTATCTGCAAAGGAGCTGACTTGTATTGCTTCAGTGAAATGCTTCAGAGTAGCGTTAGAGTAACTCCATAGCGGGATGACATAGTCCATGACCCAGTGAAATAAGCAGCATTATAATGTTTCATTGACTAATTTTGACAGAATTTTCTTCTCAGTGTCAATTTCATGTACTGTGAGTGAACAGAGGTAAGGGGAGACACAGACACCATGCATTGCTGCCTTTCATTTGGAATTCACACTTTTCTCATATACAGCATCACAAAGACTTATAAATCTTTGCCTCAACATGGAAAAATTTAAAGAATGTTCATTCACAGAATGTTTATTGTCTGGCTCAGAAGTGTGGCTTAAACACACTAAGATCTGATTCATTATGGTTTGATAGGGGAATGAAAGTCTATTTCCTGTAGGAGTTTGCTCCTGTAAACCCTAACCTTGTGACTTTCTATTTTAAAATATGTCTGCTTCTTCATTCAGATTTTGCCAAGCATAACATTGCCTCACTAGCTAAATCTAATTCTAGATACTAAGTACTAAACTAAGCCCTGCTCAACAGTCAGTAAATTGTGATGAAACCATCAAAGACTTTGGTCCCTGTACTTAGTTTTCCTCATGCCTCTCAGTTGTGTCTGTCCTATTATATGTGGTGGGGATCTAATTGAACCAGTGCATGGTGGCAGAGTATTGCAGCCCTGATAGTGAAATCAGAGCTGATATGATGTTGCAGCAGTACCAACATTATTCAAATCTCATAATGTTAGAGGAAGATAATTGCTAGATGGATGGAGGATGCTGAACTGTTTATTGAAGCTCTTTTAAATTTGCATGTTTGATATCGACTCTTAAAATGGAACTTCTATATTCAAGGCCTCTCAGAACTACTGGCACATTACCCATAGATAGTTGTTTTTGTCCATGTTTTTTAAAGTTGTCATGACAGGTCATGGATTACTCAAATGATTTGGGGATATTTTTTTCAAATCTGAAAATTCTTCCAAATTGTGTTATCACTGCTTATGTGTTCTGTTGGTTTGGAGTGTGCTTTTCATTTTTATTTTGGTTGTGTTTGGGTTTTTTTCCTTTTTGCCTTGTGATTCCATACCTCTCTAGAAATAGAGGAAAAATAGATTTTTTTTTTCAGATTATCTGACTTTTCACATTCTTAAATTTTTCTACTAATAACTAAAAGAATTAAAGTGCCTCTAAATGTCTCAAAATCCTTAAGTTTTCCTGAACTGGTAGTTCAGTAGACACTTCTAAAATTTCAGTGAGGAAAATTAATACAGTTATAGACCCCTACACTTCCTATTAGATTTAGTAATTGAGAATATTCATAGAGAGTAGCTTTGCATAATAACAACAAAATAGCATGTAGTTCCTATAGCTGAAAAAATTTTCAGAATATGTTGACTTAAGCTTTGGTGTGGGTTTGTTACGAACCTCTTGCTAACATGAGGAAGTCATAAAATAGTACAAGGTTCGATGTAAATGGAGACGACAAATGGTAGCCAATGGCATAAACTTTTGTGCAAGACTAAAAGGTGAGATGGAATTACAAAAATTAATTAGCAACATTACAATTTCCTTTATAAGCAAGAATGAGAACTCTCTGGATTGGTGAGATTCGTAACTTTCTATTTATGGGAAGTTCAGAATACAAGTTTTGAGTCCAGAGGAAGGCCACCAAGATGATTAAAAGGATGGAGCACCTCTCCTAGGAAGAAAGACTGGAGAATTGGGATTGTTCAAGCTGGAGAAGAGAAGGCTTTAGAGTGACAAAACTGAAGGGAGCCTACAAGAAGGATAGAGAGAGTCCATTCACAAGATCATGTAGTGACAGAACAAGGGGCAATACCTTTAAATTGAAAGAGAGTAGTTTTGGATTAGACATTAGGAAGAAATTTTTTACTGTGAAGGTAGTGAAGTACTAGAACAAGTGGCTTCTCCCTCCCTGAAAGTGCTCAAGGCCAGGTTGGTTGGGGCTCTGAGCAGCATCTGATCTGGTGGAAGGTGTACATGCCCACAGCGTGAGGGTTGGAAGTATAGGTCATCTTTAAGGTACTTTCCAACTTTCTATCACCTGTGGTCTATAAATACTGCTGAGCCTAACTCCTAATCTTTCCAAGAGGAAGTAGTTGTATATGGAGCTTCATAAATAAATACCTGTGCAACATGGTCAAAGGGCTTCTAAGGCAGGCACAGAATGAAATACTGAAGAGATTAGGTACTAAAGATTCCTCTGTTTAGTCCATTCGTGGAATTGGGTGTCTCTGAGTCAAGTTGCAGAATATCAGCTCACTGGTGAATAGCTGCCTAGAGATTCCCCACTGGAAATAGAATTAGAGTTTATCAGTAAAGGTCTGGGTGCCCCTATCCTCTTGAAGTCCAGTGTCCATTAATCCTCCTAAGTCTGTAAAAAACAGAAGAGATCCCAATGTAAGGAAGATATAATATCACCTTTTGTATTATTAGAAACAGAGGTTCCATAGCTTATCTACTGAAAAAGCAGGTATTCAAACTGCTATCTCATTTTTAGAGAAAATGCAGTCTATCAAAACTGCTGCTTTTTCAACACTCCCACTGAATCTGTGTCACTCTGCAGTAAAGAACACATGCTGCATAGAGAGATCTGGTGCCTTAGAGGGACATCCCAGCATGCGAGCATGTTGAAGAATGAGGCATCAAGCAAGAAAGATTTACTGCATAGCCCAGATAGGGTAGAAGATACTAAGGAAGGTCTCCTGAGAATAAAAATGCTTTTTAGAATCAGTATTTCAGAACCACTTATTGTCAGACACGAACATAACCTCTGATTATTAACCCTTGTGTTGGTAACTTTCAATTGCAGAGAAAAAATTTACTGGTTAAAAATTCTTCACATACCCTGTTTATTTAAAAAAGTATTTAAACTTTAATGAGGCCTTATCCTTCTCCATTATTTTCATCTCATTTTAATTTATTGCTAGACAGTGTTCAGGACATGCTCAGAATCATGGTATCTGACAGAGGTTAGGATTCCTTAGTAGGTGAACTCCACAAAATCAGTTGTAAACTCTTAAATAAAAGTTGACCCTGTGTCATATCAGAAGCTACACAAGAAAACAACCAGCCCACATGATGTTCATAGTACCCTCTCAAACATAACACTCAGCACAGTGTTGTGCAAAGCTGCTTAAAATAAAAAATCATATATAATGGCAAGCACTTGAATTGTTTTGTATTTGCTCTTGAGTCAAGTTGACAAGATGAAAAAAAGTACTTTTCTTTTCTCCTACCATATCTAGAGCTAGTAATGTCTATTGTACACTTAAAAAACTAGTCGAAATTATTACTTTCCACTACAGTTTCCCCTCAGTCTTCAGCCTATTCTGTACTAATCAGGTCACTGCACAGAATACTACAATTTCTACCATGCGTCAAGTTAATATGGGCAGAACTGGAAAAACAGCTCCAACATTTACCTCAGACGAACCTATGAAAATGTTCCAGTGTTGTGTAACTGTTTTAGACTGGCAAAAAACCCCAAAACCCCAGGAAATGTGCAAATACATATTCCCCCTATTAGCATTTGTCACAGCAGTGATACTCCAAAGATACAATGGACAAATGTTATGCTAAGCAGCTTCAACTGCATGTTCAAGAACTCTTTTGAAAACCTCTTATGCAGCTGCACAGTTTAAAAAAGTAATACAATTAAGTAGAGCAACTGTAGTTTTTCAGTCTGTCTACCTAATTTTACTTTCCAGAATTAGGATGCCATAAAAGTGCTCGAACTCTCAAAAATTTAATGTTTTGCCAATTACCAAATGAAAATGACAAATAGCTAAGAAGAGCTATTTAAACATCCTCAACTGACAGGCTAAATTTCAGTCTGAAGCTGCAGAAATATTAACGTCATCTGAAGAGCATTAATGAAGAGAATGTCGGTAGAATTTCAGCTAGAGTGGAGGGTATCAATGGAAGTATAAAGATTTTTCTAGTGTGGCCATTTCAGAATTAATACTACTGTAATTTTAATTAATGTAGTGTCAGATTTTTTAAAAATTTATTTGAAACTCCCTTATAGCTATACCTTAATCTCTATGATTTTGCTTAATATGTTTCTAGGTCACTTTTCTTCCACAGTCTCTACTGCATTAAGTGCAAGTAATTTCACTTTTTCTTTCTCATTATCACATGTGAAATGTCTGTGGACAGTGCTCTATTGATTTTAAGAAATTTTGCACCTTTGACTAAATTTTTTGTCTTGTTCAAAATTCAATTTTCTTTCCTCCATTACTTAGGAACAGTTTTACCTTTCAGAGCTGGAGAAGGGAATAAAGTTGGGATTTTAGAGCTGACAAAGAAAATGGTTAAATGTTTATGTTATCATACAAAAGGTGTGTCTGCCTTGTGAAAATATTAAGTTTATGTAGTAATAAAACAGATGATTAGAGCAACCCAGACTTCTGAAAATCAGGCAATTCCTTCCATATTATTTATTCCCTCTATTGACCTTCAATGCAGTTGAAGTTAGCAGGCAAGTCCTATCTGTCCTATAGGAATAATTGTAGTGGTTTGAAAGCAAAATGAGTGAGAGGCTCCAAGTCAGAAATACAATTTAATAGGAAAAAGAAAAAAGGATAAAATAAAATAAATGCAATAATACAAAAAAACCCCACTGAGAGAGTCAGAATACAACCTGAGGGGGATGATAGAAGCAGTGATCCTGTAGAAAGGTCTGGTAGCCCTGATCCTCTGGGAATCCAGTGGGTAAGGTCCCCTGTGTTGTCCCAAATCCCAGATTATATTCAGGTGAGAATGTTTGGCTCCTCCCCCTGGGTGGAGCATCTCACAATGGGATGATGAGTCATACAGGGGGTCCTTGATGGCCCATTAAAGAGAGATAACTCCTGGAGGGAGTTACCTATGAGTCATGCAGCAGGCCATTAACAGAAGACCCATTAACAAAAGACACCTTAACAGAGGACACCTTAACAGAAGACGGAGGGGGAACCTGGAAGAACACTGCTTCAACAATTGGTTTCAACAGTTCATGAAGGTGGTGATAGAATACTTTGTGCATATCTTATACTACAACCCAGGACAATAATATTCTGGGAGGCTTACTGTCCTTTCATAGTCTATAAAATAACTCCTCCCCATTATAGTTGCAAATATTCCTGATATCATCCAAAGCACACTTATCACTGTGTAAATAATTTGTAAAGTGCTGTGGAGTAACTCTGGATAAATTTCATCCTATAAGCTTGTGGTTCCTTTTCCCCCTCATTTTCTGCTCAGTATTTTTCTTCATGACAGTTTCTTTCGTAGCTTTTTACTAGTCTGCTTTCATGGTGAAAGTAATGGGACTATACCAGGCTGGTTTCTAAATGTCTCATCTGTCATACCCATCCCTGCAGCTTCCTTGGCTGAAGTGCCTCTGTTACAGAATACACTAGCAGCTCATTGTCAGTCGCAGGAAAACTAATCTCAGCCTTGAGTGAACACACCTATTGATATACACAAAACTTGGAGAGAAAAGTGTAGATTGTACAAAAAAAGAGATAAAGACAACCACCAGAAAGCCTACACAGTTGCAACACTTTTCTAAACAGTGTGCTGAATTTCTGAAACAGTTTATTTTCAAGTAGGATCTGTAGGAGTTTTGGTTTGGGTTGGCTAATAGGACACAGCTGGGTATCTCATGGCCTGCCACAAGTTTCCATCAGCCTTGAAATTCCCATTAGTCTCTGCATCTCTTGGCCAAGGCATCTTTGCCTGTGGCCTGTCGCAGCTCAGGCTCAGCATATCAAGCAGCTCACACCATTCCACAATGCCTTGGGGCACACTTGTGCTTAGTGACACTGGCCTTTTATGAGGGACACTGAGGAAGGAGGGATTTAACCCTTCTCTATTGAAAAGGTCCCATAGTGATGTCATCAGGGTTGGCCAATGGCAGCTATTAACAATTTCCATTCTCTTCAGATGAAGTTGGCCCATATTTAGTATCATGTCCTTACTCCTTACAGGCACCAGACCAATGAATGTATCCCAAAGGAATTTACTTCCAATTACCTGTTTCTATACTGCCATACCTACTTGTGAAAAAATCTCACTTATGGTAACTCCTCGATAATTGTTTGTTGGGGTCTATCAATCTTTCTTCTCTGCAGTAATATCCTTACTTTTGTTTTCCTGTTGAGCCTTAACATCAGCAAACAGTGAGCTTTGATGTATCTATCTATATTTGACTATATTCCTTAGTATCTTCCTCATCAAAGTTCCTTTTAATTCTCTTAACAGATTCTAGTACAATGTGAATAAATCATTGTAATAATTTTAACTTGTCTCATGTATTTTTTTATTCTTTGATTTAGTGGATTTATTAGAAAAAGCCCCCAAACATGCTGATTTTTGCCCTTTTCCATCTCTTTAGTTCTGCATTTTTTCTACATCTTCTTTGTTTTTATAGCTTCCCTTGTCTTTTCCAGATCATTTGCATTATTCAGTTTTACTACCTTAAATATTTTTTTACCTTATTATTTTGAAATACTACATTTTAGTACACTCTATGTCTCTCTTTTCAATTACTGACATGAGTTTTGCTTGTAGCTTCTGACGTAATACAAATTTTCAATATCTTTCTCATAAATCGTAGTTCCTCACAGAACTATTTCCCTTAAATTTCTTCCAAAATTTGATTTTCTAAAGAGAAATATTGTTGTCATTGAATCTCTAAGAAATTCTTTGTGCTGAAGACTGAAGGGTATGTATCAGAGGCGGGCATATAATGATTAGTTTATGTGATTAAAGGCACAAGTCCATGAACACAAAGGAGCCCAGAGGAGCAGTGACAGTTGGGGAAACTTCAACAACCTCATCAGAACACAGGGAGACCCTGAGGTGGCTCCTTCCCCGGAGGGTCACAGGGGAGCCTCAGCCCATGGCCCCAGGTTGGCCACCAACCTTCCTTCCATCAGTGGGAGTTGATAACAGCCCTTGCAAATGTGGGAGGCATTACTAGATGTCAGGAGGAGCCTTCTGCAATCAAAGGCGAGGAAAATTTTCAAAGAGTCTATCTTGTCCTCTCATTGCATTCCATTTCTAACTATTTTCCCAGGTGCACGGATCTCTGTCCCATGTGTGTCTGGGGATTTGAGTGCAGCAGCAGGAGTCTCAAGGCCTGTGTGTCTGGGGTGGAGCAACTGGAGAGAAGAAAAAAGGGGTTCATTGTGTTCAGATGTGTGTTTCAGTGTGTAATCACTTCAGTGTACATCAAGATGGACCAGTCAGTAAGTAGAAGAGGTTCAGCAGCTGGGTGTCAGAGGGGCCCCAGAGTCTGGTCTGGATCCTGGAGAGACAAGGGAGTCTGAAAGTTGGCTACCTCAGGGACCAGAGGGTCCATGCCAGGTACTGGAGAAACCAGAGTCTGAGGTTGCCATAGTTCAGCACCAGGGCAGGTTCATGATTCTGAACCAGTAGTACAGCATGGCTTTCATACATCTATGTGTGAGGCAGCTGCGTTGGGGTCTAGGGCTAGCTAATGAACAAGCTGAGTGTGCAAGATGGTTATTGGAGCAGTCTGTACTGTGTGTGGGAATGTGTCAGCATGTCTTTGCATGCAGGCTAGAGTACCAGCAACTGGAGAGGGGCTGTGGTCTCGGAGGCTTCTATGTTCAGGTGCCAGCAGCTGGGAAGGCTGGGATCCAGGGCAGCTACTGGGCAGCCTGAATGCTTGAGCTCAGCTTCTGGAGGGCTCCAAGTTGCACGTGTCCATTTTCCACCAACAGGCTTTCATTGTGATTAGTCAGAAAGGGGAGCAGGATGAGTCCCTCTGTGCTGTTTATGTTTGCCTGAGTGCTTGCGGTTTCTGTCTGTTTTGGTCTGCATGTTCACAGGGGTGCACATATATGTGCATGTCCTGGGTACATGTGTATATGGGTGACTGTTAGGAAGCTGGTCTTGGAAGCACAAAGCTGCAGCATCTTCCCTCTGTACAGCTGCCAGGTTAAGCAGCTCCTCAAAGTATCATCTGAGAACAGCATGTTCTGAGTAGGATTTGCCAAAACTCGTAGTGCACGGTTGAATGAATGGGAGATTTATCATTTGCTTCAACGGGTGTGGATTCCAGCAAGGGAAGTCTTAAGAGCATAAACATTCCATGAATCAAATAATTTTTCAAAGTACTTTTTTTAAAAAAGACACCTGTCTGTAAAAATTTACTGTGTGGTCAAGATGTGCAGTCTCTCACATTTGCACCCTGTTCTGTTACGCTGTTTTGGACTTGCCTCTCAGGCCTATTTTACAAGCTGCGTATAACAGAAAAATTCTTTACTTACCACAGCATATCTGTGAAAATAATCGGTTCCTCTATATTTTCTTTTAACTCTTGACAAAAATGTATACTAATTAAACAGGACAATAACAGGAACTTAGTTATCTGTGGTTTTAACAGGAATTTTGGTACTATTTACACTGTATTTATGCCATATGAATACCATTAGTGTTCTCAGACGTTCCAAGCTATATATTTTCCTTTACTTTGCTTTTATCAGCACTAGAGGATATACTGAGAAATGAGATAACATTTTTTTCAGCAAAGATTAAAAAATAATTTCTCTCCCTTCTCTGGAAAACATGAGTATTCACTATTGAATCATAGGATTGTAAAATATGTCAAACTGTAAGGGGCTCATAAGGATAATCAGGTCCAACTCCCTGGTCCTCTCAGGACTGCCTAAAACTAAAAGTTAAAAGCATCATCCAGTCACTCCTTAAACTTTGGCAGGCTTGCTGCCATGACCACTTCCTTGGGGAGCCTGTTCCAGTGACCTACCAATCCTCAGAGGTGTTGGCATTGTTCAGTGCATCTATAGATAGTAAATCTAAACATGGAAAATCAAATTATATATTAATCAGATCTTTTACGATGTTGAATATTGCAACACTCAGTTTGTCATTACTGACAGTTTTAAGAGATACTTTCTCTCTCTCTCTCTTCATGCACATATGCATGTATTCTCCTTGAGGATTATGGTACTCCACATGATAATTTAAATTCCTTATTTAGCTACATAAGATGTCAGTCCAGTCGCAGGTATTCTTGGAGAAAAAAAATTCCTAGTTCTAGAACCTCAGAAACATACATTCAAAACAACTGTTTTGTTTAAAGGTTCTTTATGCTTTCCATTTATACTTTGAAGTATGTATATAACTACTGGTGTGGGTGTGTCTATATTTTTTTTCATTACTGGGAATAACTTTGCATGAAATAGTGATAAATCTGCAATTTAAATTTTGAAGTGCTTGAGGTACAGAATGTAAGAATAAATAATTTCTAACTGTAGTCTCAAAAGCAACAAATAGTGTCCTCCACTTTCAGTTACATTAGTTTAAATGCCTCCAAAAGACTTCAGGAATATTTTATTGAATTTTTTTTTCAACATCTTTGTTTTTAAAGACAGCATATATTGAACATATTTCTGTTATGTCCAATGTATTTGCATTTTATTTACTTCTTATATTTTTAAGAATATATTTTTGACTTCTACATTTGCAAGTTACGTACTAGTAACTTACATTTTGCATTTTGATATAACAAGTTTTGCATTTTGATATAACAAGGGGAGTTAATATTTTCATTGTTGTAGCAACTTAACAATTGATGCTTATCAAAAGTGTATATTGTTTGAGAAACTAGTTATTCATTAATGTTCAGAAAATTCTCAAAGTTCAAGTGTCATATCTCTCAGAACTTTCTAATGCCTCTTGAACTGAAAATAAAAAATACTTTTTGCATAAATCACTCTCCTCAAAATTGAAACAAAAATAACAAAACTTGACTGTAAATTTCTGACCTGAAGGGACAGCTAAAGGAGCTCTTCCTTAATTGCAATGGCAACTTGTTCCAACCCTCTCAAATATTCAGCTATTTCCACAGCACAGATGTTAACTGAGGAGATCAGATCACATTATCAATAAGCAGCTTTCTTTATGACATCCTTCACTTCCTGACTTTTAATCTGCATATCCTGCTTCCCAAAAACAGTCCAACTGCAGTAGCACAGGTCTCCATGGTGTGTAATCTATGCCCAGGAAGGCACTCTCAGGCACCTTTGGCTCACAGCACAGCAGAAAGGAGCTTGACTCAGCCAGCTGCCACTGGAACCAAAACATTATGTAAGAAATATTCTGCTGAACCAGTAGGTACTGAACAAGCTTCTCCCAGGTAGACCCAGCAGATTCATATCTGACTTCCTCTTTAACTCATGGTCAGGGAGTGTGTACAATCAGGAGTGCTGCCATCAGATCTGACAACTCATGCAAGGCAATTTATGTGGGGATTGTTATGGGACAGAGTGCACAGGGGGCCAGAGCTGCTACTCAGTGCTGCTGAAGTCAGTGCAGGGATGGTGGTGAGATGCCAAAGGATGCTATCTCATCCCCTGCAGTCTATGGCATGTCAGAGGCCTGATTCCAGACTGCTCTCACAGAGTGGTATTAAGGAGTAGCAAAGAAAACAGATTTTTATTACCAGGGGCATACAGGGGCATAGTGCTAAAAGAAGTTTAACAGCTACTGTATATACTTTAAATTTAGATGTAAGATGAAGAATTTGGAACAGGAAGGGTTCTCCTGAAACATGAAGACCAGCCCCAGCTCCTATAGCAGGCAATTGCTTCACCACAATTCCTTTAACTAGCTTCAAGATAGAACTTAATCAGTTTATTAGGTTTGAATTCCCACCCTCCCCTCTCCCCCCTAAATGTCACTCCTCTGATGGTTAGAACTGTTATAATTTACAACCTAATTTAATTTATGGGCAGATTAAATTTATCATTTTCTTGTGTCAACATCATCCTTTACCTAAAATAAGGCTTTTTTTTTTTTTTTACACTGAAGTTTATGCATATAATGTAGGCTGTGGGAAAGTGATTTATCACTTCAGTTATATCTTTTCTTACCCTTTGTTTTGCAGATAAAAGAAGGAAGCCCATTTTTCTTCTTCAAAACAGTCAGCCTTTCCCCCACATGTTTCTAGAAGCATTACTGTGTCAAATATACTTCAATATGAGTAAATATTTTCAAAACATGGGTGGCCAGTATTGCATACATCACCAGTGCTTTCTGCCTATACATTTTTTTTAACACTTGCCTCATCTGAAAATGCCTTTCCTGGATGCCATCTGTGATGTGTCTTGTCATTTATGTTTTCACAATCAGATCCATTAGAATAGTCAGATTTGTTCTTTATTATTTGTAAGTGATCTTGTGCTTGTCCTTATTTGAACTGCATCCAATCTTTTTAAGACCATATCTCAATTATTTTGAAAATGTTTCATATTCCAGCCTATTCTCTAGTAATTATCTTACATGTCAGCCCCTCTTCTTAAATTCTTGTTATATAAAACAGATATTTTAAAATAGTGCTGAAAATTAGAGCAGATTGTTGTGGTAATCTGCCATTCTCTTCGGTAATTTGTGCCTGAATGTACCTTACAATCCTTGTCTTTCCAATGAGTTTGCATCCATTCTTTCTGAAAACAAGAGTTCCTGAATTTGTTTATGAAATGTCATGTGAAACAATGTCAAAAGCCTTACTAACATCAAGATATTTGACATCCACTGTTCTTCCAGGTTTCATAACGTGTGTTACCCTGTCACAAAAACAAGTAAGATGGGTTTGACACTTCATGATTTTGGCATATCCATGTATGCTCTTACTCATCACCTTGTTCTCTTGTAGGAGTTTACTGAATTGTTTGATAACTTACGTAGGTATTTTTTCTAGGAGCTAAAAGTTCAGCTGTGGATTTATAAATACCCAGATCCTTCTATTTTTTGCTTTCAATAGATGGGTACCACACTTCTGTGTTTCATGCCACTGTTAAAAACTGCAAAGTCATTACATACAGTTTCTATTTCATCTTTACTCCCATCAAAGAAATAAACTTGTAGCCAGGACAGATTTAGAATCTGATGCAAAACTACCTCCCTGATAATGCTGGGAAATGGGAGAGAGAAGTCAAAGAAAAAGCAAAAGATTTATTCAAGGACAGAGATTTCAGAAATGAGAGATGTATGGCAAAAATGTTTATTATTTTCCTTAAAATTACGGTACAGAGAGAGTTTATAGCAAAATGTTGTTTCAAAATGAGGTTCCAGCATTTTACACATCCATGATGAAATCAGTGCACCTCTGAAAATATTAGCTGTAAATGAAAATATTAGCATTGTTAGGACAGGATTAAAAAACCTTAAATATTATACCTGAAAGACACAAAATTTTAGCAATTCATCAGTAGTGCAATATAAAAAAATTCTTACATTCAAAATAAGAAACAGCAGGCAGAGGTACATGTTAGATTGTTAATCACAAAGTCCTGAGTGATCATGCAAAGTGGACAGGAAATCTGAGATTCATACAGTTGGGGACACTTATATCTTGCTTCACAGAGGTGAATGGCCAGGCTCACTGCTGTACAACGTGGGGTAAGCCAGTCAACAACTGCTGTAATCACTAAAACATAGACTGCTAGAATACGGTACAATGGAAAATTTAGAAAAACAGATAAGAGGATCAAAAGCTTTCTGAAATGTCTGTGGGATCATGCCTCAACATTCTTGAAAAGCGAATTGAGATATTTTTTTATCCAGAGAACTAATTACTGAATATAATAAAGACTTTTAGAGCAGCTAAAACCCACCATTTAATTCCCAGCCTTAGGATTGTTGTGTTTTATATTAATGAATCAATGGATAAAATCCACAAACCAGGTTAGGTAGAAATTTGTGTCCATGATTCACTATCCCTTTGAGAGAATCCCAGCTACTTATTACCAACTCATATTACCTCTGACTCAATGAATTGTAAATGAATTTCTTTTCATATGGTATTGCAAAGCAGAAATAATGTTTAATCCTTTTATCACAGCTGTAGGACAGGACTAGACTTTGAATATTCTTGGCAGGAAAGTTTGAGTTTGTTGTTTCTTGGGAAAATGAGCTAGCCACAGTCACCTCTGAAAGGCTGATGCCATACACACAAATTTTTATGAAAAACACTGGCTGCATCTATGTTTACTACTGGCACTCCGAGAATGTTCAACAGGTCAGTTCCCTCAAGAAACCTGAGGCAAGAAACCCTAGTATGTGGATCTAACTCTGATCAGGTTCAGGTGTGAGGTAAATGGTTGTGCTGTGCAGCATTGTGGCAGCACTGTAAAATGCTGCTACCTTCTCAAAGTGTCTCCTTCAGAAGCTGCTCAGAGCAGGCCACAGGAACAGCCATTTCAAGTCCAAGCACACACACAGGCCTCAGCAGAGGAAAGGCAGGAAGGGCCTCCTGTGTGATATTTTCCATCAAGGTTTATTTCAGCATGCTGAAGGGATCAGGGACAGAGGACACAGACCATATACTGCTCAGGGATTAAGTATGGGGTCAGCTGTCAATGATCTGGGGGCACAGGGGTGGTACAAAGGGCAAGGCAACCTATAGAGGGGTCTGAGAGATGAACAGTTGGGGAGAGCAGGGTTAAGTGACCAGGGAAGGAAGCAACCCAGAGTAGATTGGCAGTAGTTCTGAAGAAAGTCTTCTCTTTCAGCCTAGGCAGGGAATTCTATGGTAAATCTTCCCAGGGCAAAGCCTGGAAGTTTCTCTAAGGGGGTTTTTAGAGTTCCCACCGTGCACAGAGGAGCAATTCTGAGTATTGCTATGGGGAACTTGGGACTGATGGCAGCAAAGCAGAGGTCTGATTTGCAGTTGGTGTTTATCATTACAATTAAGTTTTAAAAGTCATATTGTGTGTAACCTTTAGTGAAAATAATCTACCTTTCACTTACATTCTTCTACATATAAACTGTTTAAAGTTGCCTGCAATCAACAGAGTTCACTAGTCTTGATGTGCGACAGATATTCCACTAAAAAATTCATTTAGGCCAGCTGTATTTCTGTGACCAGCAACTGGAATGGGGCAATGACTCAGGCCATGTATGTCCAGGTGCTGACAACTGGAAAGGTTGGTACCCAGGGTCAGCTACAGGCTGTCAGAGACTGAAATGTTATGGTTTACGGCTCAAACATTGTTATGAAGGACTTTTGTCTGTTATGGAAAAACTGTATAAAGAAGCTGCAACCACCAAAGCCCACCCCTCCCTGAAGATGCCTCCTGACTGAATTTTTGGATTAAGAATCAAGCTGCTTAAGGGAACTAGAAATAAGATAAAAGTGATGCTATTGTTCAATTGTCTAAGGTCTAGGGAGGAGGAAACAAGGCTGAGGGAGAAGAATACATCCACAAAAAGCCAAACCCAGTAGCTGTTCTGAAAGTCATTCCTGGCTGAGTTTGGGGTGGAGGAGGCCACAGACCTCAGGCCCATCTGCTGAGGCCACTTTGCATACACTCCCCCACAACCTAGGGGAGAGGAGGAGAGTTTTGGGTGTCTGGTCAGAGGGAGTGAACACCCATCCTCCCTTACACAAACTGACTCAGCTGTAAAGCCCCCCACCCTGGGAAGGCCACATTCCAGGATATTCATGTGAGGAGCAGCTGAGGAGGTGTCATAACCCATCAAAGATCACCCCAGAATGCTCCACAGACTCATTTCTGGGGCCTTGCACCAGAGGACTGCACATGATGCAAAGTGATGCAACAGATCCAGAGTCTGTTTTAAAAGACTGTGTAAAACTGCACCCCCCTGCCCCTCCCCTCCTCCAAATGTATATTAATTCATTGGACTCTTTTATCTTCCCCCACCTCTTTCTATGTCTTTCATGCACACTCTCTCCTTCACATTTACTGTTAAGTAAAATTCATACTATTGGCTTTGGCATTGTTTGCATCTTAATTCAGGCAGAGGCATCACTCTAGAAATTTTAATAACCAGATCTCAACGCTGGGCAGGCCAAGAAAATGCAGCTGCTGGAGGAACCCACGTTGTACATATGGATATATATTTCTCATCACTAAACCCCCATTCTGTCCAACCAGAGAAGGAAGGAGGCTGTTGGTGCACCCTGTGATCATGTGGGTGCTCTGTGGATATATATGTGTATATATATATATGTATGGAGATAGGTATGTATGATTGTATATGTAGGATATAGATGGGCTCTGTGTGTGTGTGCACCTCTTTGGAACACATCTTCAACCTCGCCACTGTTTGGACATAAGAACAACATTGTAATGAAATAATTTTGTTTATTGCCTATATGTTTAAATTGTTTTTCTTTTTAATAGGCCAGTTAATTGTGGTTACATTGCTTGCCTAACCATTTTACCGCCTAAGGCAAAGCAAGTAAGTAACAAAAACAATAGTGCTTCAACTCGATTTGCATTAAGAGAGTTGTTAAAATTTTTTTTGTTTCTTGTTTTTTCAGACCAGTAAATTTTGGAACAAAATATTACTTGGCACCCAACAAAAACTTTTAATCTGTTCCTTTTAGGTCCATTCTAAAGACCGTCTGTGCTTTTGTAACACAAGGAGGGACAGAAAGAGTCCTTATTTTAGCTCATTTTTCGGCTGCATAAGTCAGTTTGACTTTTAATGATATTGTTATTGAATAAGAAAACCAATCTTTGAATTGTGCTGATAAGAAATTATATTTTGCTACATTTTCTGCATGATTTTTTTCCTAGGTTATGCAGAGCTAATACAATTTATGTAGAAGTCAATTGTTTTTCAGTTTATTTCCATTATTTTGGAATATATACTTGTGTTGAAAAACCCCCTGTATCATTTGATATATTTTTTTTTCCAGTAGATGAATGAAAATTCTTAATGGTATATGAGACTGGAACTCAAATATTACAGGTCACTAGGTTCATTCATACATCTGTTTAAATTTGTAGGTGCAATGATCACAATAGATTATATGGGAAGAGCAAAGACTGTATGGAATACCTGAACAAACTCAGATCACAAAGATGTCATGATTTGAGAGCCCAAGAGAATCAGTGCTGTAAGAATAACTCAAGGAAAAATGTATTATTACAGTAGCAAGTACATTCAAATGTGATTGGTGTTTGGTACAGCCACATGCCTTCACAGAGCTGCATGGACAAAGGCTGATAATGTCTCAGCAGCCTGGAGGAACCAAAAACGTCCCTGAAAGGAAGTTCTTAAAACTATCCCACGTGGTTCATGTGTCCTTCTGCAAACTGTTGGTAGATTTCAGCTATTTTGCATGTTAGTTTAATCATATAGGAGTATTAACATATTCTGATTTTTCAGGCTAATTTCCTATATAATTATCTTTCCTTGGTTCAAAAATCTAATATTTTTCTTATATCCTCTATACATGTACCTAATTTACTTTTTTTGCTCATCTGATCAGTTCATGATCTCACAGCTAATTGTTCATAAACAAACCTTAATTGCCTAATTTTTCAAGCCATTGCTCAGCATTGCATTTAAAAAATAGATGCCAGTTGATATCCATCTTCTGTATTTTGTTTAGTTTTCCCCTTTGAAAAAAAATTGCTAACTCTGTTACACATCTGATTTTATACAAATCTGAACAGGCATGTTTACAAAAAATCTGTAAGCACTTTAATGTTTTTGTTACATATTGAGAAAAAATTCCTCAATGAACACCATGTCCTTCTATTGTCTGATTTCAATGGATGTGTCAAGCATCAATTATACAATATAACAATAAACTAATTTTCTGTTATTCATGGCAATAGTTTAACTTGTCTGCAAATAAATATAAAACTATCTTATCTGTAAATCTAGTTAAAAACAAATTTCTTGTATTCATATGTATTTAAAGGAATCAAGCAGCTAATGGGGTTTTGACTTCTTATTCCCCCAGAATTCTGAGACAAGGTTCTCTGCAACTTCTCAAGGAGTTTGTGTATCTCTTTGCACTGGGTGTGCAAGGTGAGGTGCTGGCCAGGGGGCTGCAGGGTGGTCTCTGTGAGGAGAGGCTGCAGCTGCCCAGAGTGGACGTGGATGGCTCCAGCCAGCTCCAGACAACACTCACAGGGCACAGTAGACCCTCTTGGCCACAGTGACGGCTCCTCTGTGATCCTGTATTTGAGAAAGGGCAGAACACCAGAGAGAAGAGGAAGGAATAAAAATAGCTCAAAACAGCAGAAGAAACACTGAAGACAGACAAGGGAGGCGAGGACGTGGTCCATGGCAGAGTGGTTATTCCCTTCCACCGAAGGAAAACCTGCTCTGTAGAAGGTTTTCCTTGAGCTTTGCAACCACTGGAAGAACTCACACTGAAGCAGAGGAAAGGTATGAGAATATGGGAATGTCAGAGAAAAACGGCTAGGTATAGACCATAGGGTGCCCTTCCTCATTTTTTACTTGCTGAATGGACTAAGGGTAACCTGCAGGGATACAGAGAGGGATTGGAAATAATAAGTGAAGTTAAACCTGGCAATGCAGGAGAAAAGGATTTGTGACCCTGTGCATGGCCTTACAGGACTGTCCTGGTTTAGGACAAATTAGGGGAAGGTCTCCAGAAGGAGGCCCCCAGAAAACAAACCTCCACCACCCCTTCCCCCCCTTCGGGGGGGGCGGGTGGGGGGCAGCTGTCAGACATAACAGTGTAGTACATAGAGATAAAGCTGCACGATTGGGATAGGAGGCACCGTCAACCCAGGACAAGGACCCCATGAGGTTTCCATTGGCCCACTTCCGGAGTTAGTCTAGATCCCTCTGGATGGCTTCCTGTCCTTTGGGTATATCAATTACACCACTCAACTTGGTGATGAAAATCCGTATGTGGATTTAATAAGAAAGGGAGAATGTCTGTCTTAGTGTGTTTGTGAAGGCTGGCACAGTGTTTACATCTGAGTTGTCTGGAATTGGTTAGTTTTTTTAGATAGTGACATTTTATTCAATTAAAATTTATATTTTAATACAATTACAAAAATTTGTATTCTTGTACTTTCTAAAATTATTGAAAGATGTATCTTTTTTAGTTCAGAGACTGGGGAAAAAATGTGAACTCCTTTCCCTTCTTCTCCTCCTCCTTCCCAATCACCCTTAGACAGTGTAGAGCTCTCCAGGGAGTCACTCCTATATCTAAAATAGTTCAACCCCTTCCCTGAAAAATGGAAAGAATAGGATAATTGTCATCCTAGAAACCTTTTCTATTCACAGATGGGCTAGATTTGCCCTTACACAAGTTTTTCATCCTTGATGTCAATGTAGTTAATCATTCTCCTACCCATTATTGCAAGACCCAAGTTATTTTTAATGGGTTGTACTGCCTACTTCTTAGTAGTAACTATTCAAAAATAATGTTCCTTGAAGTACTTAGGATTGCTAGCAGTAAGTGGAAGATTCAAGAAGAGGACTTGTCTTAGACAATAATCTGAAACAATGTCCTTTCTTCTTCTCCTACTTCTTTTTATTTTGACAAACATATAGTTTAGTGTATTTACATGTTACTGAAATGGTAATTAGCATGCAGTTAGTTCCTGTGTTTGAGAGCTGAACTAAAGGTCTTTGGAGTAAATAGAAATGGTACAATTAATGTCAATGGATAAAGAGCTATTGCATAGGGCAGAGGAAAAAGATAAGCCTGACAAACATACTAAAATTTAAAGAAATCCAGCTTGGTTGCTATGCTTTGTCTAGCAGGCAGACAGGATTAATTCAGTGCTGTCAGTTTGGCACTTTGTAGTGGTGTTTTGTTCACTTTTGAAAAGGAAAAGAAGAAAATATATTTTAATGAGTGTATGCTATGCTAGTTAATTAGAGATAGTAATCTGATCATAGAATTCATATTATTTTGGTAATAGTCATCATTTAAGTTCTGTTACTCATCTTTCTGCATGTTGCTTCTATAAGTATTTTTGACATACAACCAAGAGGAAAGTGTTCTGGAAATTCCTCTAAAACCAAATAAAAGTTTAATTTCAGTTAAAGAGAATTAAATACAGGTTGAAAAAAAACCTCAATACGCCAACGAAACAGTCTACCCCTTCCAGCAGAACATGTAACTATTATGCATCTGAAAAAGGAATAAGGATCATTACTGAAGAACTCACACATACAGCAGGTCTCTTACAGCAACAAAAAGAAGCATGTGCTGGAATAAATTTCTGCATAAACTGTAATAATAAATTGAGGTCTGCGGTTTAAAGGAGTAGGAAAAAAACTAATAGTTACAGGGTATTCATATAGTAATGACAGATGTGTTTTATCCAAACAACGTTCTTTGTTCAAAATTTTAAGATTTTTGAAAACCTTTAGAGGAAATAGAGAAATTGATGGTATATATTTACCATGAAATTTGTAGTACCATAGTACTGAATCAGCTACCTCAATACATACCTGATCAAGTTGGCTTATGCAAACTTACCAGAGCTAGGCATCTGTAGGCTCATGGGTACCATCATGGTCTGCAGAGTCACTGTCAAGCACCTGTTCCAAACAGATGGGACTCTCTATGTTAGCCATCTACATCCTGATGCCATCTCCTCCTATGCCAGTTCTGCTGCAAAGTAAGTAGTTCTTCCCTGC
This sequence comes from Trochalopteron elliotii, assembly GCA_024734555.1. Classification (NCBI taxonomy): domain Eukaryota; kingdom Metazoa; phylum Chordata; class Aves; order Passeriformes; family Leiothrichidae; genus Trochalopteron; species Trochalopteron elliotii. The sequence continues at coordinate 497,764 of JANPWX010000132.1, read as the reverse complement.
TTCCAGAGCTCCATCAAAATGTGATTCTGAAGATAATTTTTTTAAAATACTCTCAGGGACAAGGCAGCAACAAAATAAAGGTAAGACCGGTGTAGTCAAAAGATATCTAAACAACCACAGATAACTCATAGAGAAGCTCAGGAAATACATTACCTTTTGGAAAAGCAACAGAAGTTTCCACTCAAAATCCAATGCCAAAACATCTACATTACTTTAAGTTTTATTCAGACCTTTCAAGATCTTTGCGTCTCTGCAGAGTCTTTCCTTCTACTCTCTTTTCTTTTTACAAGTATCACTGTGAAGGCTTTCCTTTTGTAAAGTTCTGGATGTCTGAGTCAAGTAATTATTGACAGACTTGAAAGACTTGAAGTCTTTCAGCAGCTGTTCAGTTCCTTCCACATAATCTTCCCAGAGAAAATTCTGTTTCTGTTTCCAGCTTAGTCCTTGTGATAAGGGGGTGCAATTTGAAAAGTAACAACAATGTTTTGTTATTAGCTCTCTGCCAATAATCTCTCCAACCCCAGAGAAAAATAGCAAACAGAAAAACAGCCTCAGTGGAAATCCTTCTATACCCCAATGAAAACACTTTATATACAGGATGCACACAGAAAACGGAAAGTTAGTATGCATATATTAGGATCTATTGTGTAATCTATTAAAAACTCATTAGAATATAAATTCGAAGGTCTTCCATAAAATTTTGCCAATACTAAATCTGGAAAATAGAGACAGCAAACATCCTGTCACACTTGTTCTAAAAAAACCAATACATAAATCACAGAGGAAAAAAATTTTAAATTTGATCACATTTCTTAACAGAGGGTAATACAAAGTGACTTCATACTTCACCTGTCATATCTACGGCATTTCTAAAATCTTAAATAAATTTTTTTAATTTTAAGTGTCGTGATTCTGTAAACGACAGATAAATATAAACCAGCCATTTATATAAAATATAAACCAGCCATAAATTTTGACAGACACAAAATCATCAATGCTAGAAGTCTTTTTAGAAAAAGCACTCGTGACTGTAGTAGAATGACTATTTTTTTCAGCATTTCAAGCAGAAAAATCATTTAAAGCCAAGGTAGTCCCATGAGATGCAGGATGAGTGACAGCTGATTTCCTACACACTATGTTTAGGTCTCCTTAATAAGTCCCGTGGTGCAATACCTGGCTGGCTGTGTCTTTTATTTCTTAGTGCTCCTGTGTCAGGATGTATTACTAGTACCTCAGAGAATATATGTGTTGATTTTCTTGGAATTATTCAGTGAGCCAAATTCATATCTGCTTTTCCTTCTTTTGGTCTCCATCCTCTACTTACCTTGAAATTTCCACAAAATGTGACACAATCTTTTAACTCTGAGATTTCTACCTCTTGATTTCCTTAGAAATTGCTCAATTAAATTATATAGGGAGATACACAGTCAGAGCAACCCAATATACTTAATTTTCTCAATAAATCAGGTATCAAGACTCCACAGCTGGTTCCTTTTCAAAACATTTCCTCACATTGCAGGGCTCTGAATTTCAGCTTATCCAAAATAAGGACTGAGTCCAAGAACAACTTGCTGTTTGACAACTGTGGCAAATAGTGCTGCTCTTTTGTAATTTTTTATTGGTCAGAGAATTTTCCATTTTTTTAAACTCCATCCATACTAATTACTACTGGAGGGAGTTTTTAATACTCCCTCCACTGTGGTGCCATTTCAGTTAACTACTTGGAAAGCTATCAGATATTCCAGAAGCAACTGGTTTTTAGCAGGATGACCTGGCATTTCTGATGGCTTTATTAGAAAAAACACATCTTATTTCAAAGATACACAATCATTTCTTCACTGTTTTCAAATTATTTCCTTCTAAGTGTTGTTTAAGAGAACATGAACTCATCTCAGTGTAGTGCTATCAAATGTTCTGTGCATTCTATCTTGTGCAATATCAAGGCAAAGTACTTCAGCAAAAGTTCAAACATATCAGAAAAAATGAAAAACTTGCAAGAATTGGCGAATTAATTTTCAAAGCAAAACTTGGAAACAGCCTTGGAAAAAAAACCAGCACTTGTGCGTGGCTCATATGTGGTATGAAACAAAAGCAAAAGTTGACTTCAAATGATCATAAATTGCAAAAATAGAACTGGAAAAGGCAGAATTTTAAAGGGAGTGTTTGGAACGCAGACGTTGCACATCCATTTTTCTAAGCAGGATTTTAACTTTCATATGTTCTTTTCTTTATCTTTCCAATACTGAGCACCTTTGGAAAGGCAGCTGATTCTGTACTCTGCAGATTAGCATATTTTGTATTAAGAAACCTACTTACAGTCTTTTTAGGCCATTCTCTCTAATTCATGTTCATCTCCATCATACAGCTTTGAGGAGAGAATGACAGAAAGACAGTTAATGCTATGTGTCTTTTCTCTTTCTCCTTTCAGTGTTTGAAAGAAAGAATTCTTGGTCCCTCATTTAGATACTTCCTTCTCATTTCTCTGTTTTTTTTCAGGAAACATTGTATGGACTTGTAATCTTTCTAATCTTCAGAATAATGAAGATTTAAAGGATTGTTCTACATTTAAAGTCTAGATAACATGATCTTATTTTTTCTTTCTGGCAAAAAAAGAAATAAAGATAAAAATGAATGAAGATTTTATCTGAGTAGTCATTTAATCTTCTCTTTATAAAGAAAAAAAAAAGAAAACTTAACTACTTCTTTCTCCATTTTTTATCCAGGAAGAAAAATTGACTACAAAATCCCACCATTCAAAAGGTACTTTCACATATTTTAGAAGCCTAAAAGGACAATCTATACAATATTCTTTTCTGGCAATCTACACTCCTAAAGGTTAAAACAAATTTTCTTTTTTTTTTAATTTGAAAGGTGATGTTTGCTTTCTACTCCTGCTAGACGGAATAAACATAGTTAGACTGGGATTGACATAATAAGCTTTCTTAATTGCCCCTCAATATCATTGCATTCCCATCATGTCTTGATGATACAGAAAATCGTGATCCATCTCATCACACTTTCTAGAATAAATTCTGCACTAAGTTTTCCTTGAGTTGAGATTTGTATGAACAGGAGAATAATATGGTTCCCATACTTGCATTATCTCACTAAACACTCTTTGGGCCTTGTGCCTGTGATATGTGAGTGTAGGAACATGTGGATGTTATTGTATTACATAGTATCTGTTCAAATATTTCAATAGCTGAACCTTAGGAGGCGGTAAAAATCTTTTTTTCCACATCTAAGGCCTGATGATGCTGATCTAAAATTGCATTTTTTTAACTTCCTGGGGTATACCTCTTCATCTCCGTTCACACGCTCAGTGATTACTCCATGAGCCAACCTTGGCAAGAGGGCATAATGAGGACAGTCACTTTAACTGTGTATTATTAAACCAATGAAGTTGTTACTTCTGAGAGAATCACAAACATTTTATGCTGAAAGAGTTATTAGACTTAGGAAAAACCTTTTTTTTTCTACATTCTGACTATTGGAGTTATATAGGTAAACATTTTAAGAGTAAAATTCAAGACATGGTATCTTAGCTACTCTTCGCCCACAATTCTCCAATAGTCATGACAACACAGCTTCACCCTTCTAGCAGACTTGAACTAAATCATTGTCGGGAACTGTAACAAGTGTCAAACAAGAATTAATATATATAATATTATTATATTGATATAATATATATATATTAGTATATGTAATCAATTTTGCTATGAAATCAAGTTGGTGCAACCAAGCAGTTTTTGGGGACTGTGAGCCAACAGCATTGACACAGTAGGTATTGCATTATTTTTCCATAAATACAAAAGAAAATTTAATATATTTTATGATAATTAAGAATTTTTTTTGTGGGAAATTATGGAAAATCCTAATCTCATAATTTCTATATGCAATAGAAAAATCCTTTTATTTTTGGATATTTTTCTTTCACTGAATTGTGAAGCACTTTTGGTTTTGGTAAAGGACAATCGATAAATTCACTAAATGATTGGTTTTAAAGAATTAACATTTGTTAAAGTCTTAATTTGTTTTTTCTTATCATCATAGCAATAATTTAGGATTTAGGGAAGTTAGTATGTAAATTAAATAAAATTTAAAAATCTTTTCATCTAGTATAATATCATTATGCTTTATTATAGCAGCAGACATGGATAAAAGAATGAAAGAAGTAGCATTTATTTCATGTGCCATTATCTAATCTAATCTAATGAAATTTGGTCTAAACTATTCATAATTATAGGCTCTGGATAACTTTTAACACAGGACCACCACTTAGACTCCTTCATTGCAGAATACTTTCCTTCTTGACAGATGCAAATGTTGTATTTGTAGCTCTGTTTTTTCTAATTGAATGTGTATTTGTTCAATAAAGTGAACAAATATATGCAAAAAGTAAAAATAAATAAAAAAGGATGATGCGCATGAAGGACGCTACTATAGCAGTTTCCTCTCCAAGTCCACATTAAGACTGAGCATTCCATCAAGTCTAAAATAAAAGAATAGCTGCTCACATGTATTTGGCCTAAAGAGGAATCTGCAAATGCAGATGATCAAAATCACATAAAATATGTAATAGTCTTAATGAATGAGATGTTTAATGAACCAGGAGGTACTAAAGATGAAATTCATCATGTTAACATCAGCTTTAGGGTACCACCTCTAGAGTTCCATTTACTCTATAAGAAAGAAATTAATGATATGGATTAATATATACAGAAAGTAAATTGAACTCTTACTCGTAAACACTTGCACCATTTGTTCTAATAACTTGCTTTCTGCAATTAGAAAAGCCAATTTATGGAATTTTATACACACAAAAGCTCTGAATGAGACTTATGAGCAGGTATGTTTTCCTTTGAAAATAACTGAAGAGGGAATTTATCTTCAAATGTACCTGAAAGACATGCTTTTTGCAATTCCTACTAGTTCAACTCCTTTATATAGTATTACATGTATAACCTGCATTAAAACTAACTAAGATGTTGCCTTTTGAATTTTATTAGAGCTTCACTTATGAGGGAGCAAATATCAGAGAGCTACAGGAAATGTACTGAAAAGTATGTTTCACATACTCAACTAATCCAATCTTGTTACAGCGGAATAAGCATGTTTTACTGATGTATGCTTTCCTCTTATGTCTTTCAAAAAACATTATTTAACTACAGTTTCAGGAGTTAAGTGTTAATAAACAATTTTCACATATCACTTTTACCTTGTGGTTTAACAAATTTTGGAGAGGAAGCTGAGATAATTATTAATGTAATGATTGCAAAAATTCTTCTGAATTATGAAGGATATTGTAATGTATTGAAGAGTTAATACAGAGGACTCCTGATTTAAAATCACAGATTAGATCCTCTGGTGAAATTGAATTATCAGCTTAAATGTGGTTCGACTTGAGATTCTCTTTAGCACATTTATATTTTATGTGTGGAGTGATACTTTTTGAGTTTAGTTCACCTAAAAGGTATGGTCTATCCTAAGGCAGCAGGACTCAGATCTTACACTTGAGGAAGACAGAAAGGCACCCCAGCAGATAATTAATTCTGTCTTAAAACAGAGCACTAAAGTAAGGGAAATGACAGTGTGATCTATAGGTGTCCCCCAGGGGATATTCTGTAATGAGACTAATAACCCAGCAGATCTTGCAGTACTTCATGATGAGCTAGAGACTCCTCTAGAAAATTATTCTGAGCATCCAAGTTAAGCTGCAGAGGAGCCACTGCCTTTCCATTGGCTTCAGAGATATTAAAGAGCCAAAAATGGACTCCTGACAAATCCTCTAATTTTCCACTGGTTTTATAAGATAGCCTTGGTCACCAACTATTAATAGATATTCTTTTTTTTTTTGAAAGTTAAAATTAAGAGGCATGAGTCCTGACCACAGTAGCCTCTTACAGAAGGTTTGCATTCCAGCTGTTGCTTTTTCCTAGGTATAAGCATCGCAGAATTGAACCCAAAGTTTTAAATTATAGCTTATATCTAAATTTAAATTCTGCCTAACTTGCTAAAGCAGAAGAATCCAGGAATTCAGCTTTCTGTGACGCCGTGTTGGAGTCAAAGGGCTCGCTCTGCCGCCCCAACACCAGCACCACAGGGACACAACTCCCAAGCAATGATGGAAACCACAGCTTAGAGCTGTTGCTCTGTGGCACAGTGTTGTTAGCAGGCACAGGCCAGAGACAGGAATGAGGAGGAGGTCCTTCTGCTTGTTTAATCCAAGAGATTTATTGAAGAAACAAACTCTTGAAGGGACAAGACAGACAGAACCTGCGATACAAAGGCATAAACCGAGGAGGTCCAAGGGACCAAGGGAATGCAACCAACCAGGGAAGAGAGTGGGAGGATCATAAGGTGTGGCTTACAAAACAATAACCAGTTGGACATAAGGGGAGGGAACAACCTGGACAAACCAATGGTGCACTGAGTAATGTAGAAATTTTCAGAACTAAAGGCAGGGACAAACAAGTACTTACATTCAGGTAGGTGGAGTACTAGGAGAGGGGTTTGGTTCAAGGGAAGATTGGCATGGAATATTCAGAAAAGATGGGCAGGGTCAGGCTAAACTGACGGTTTAGGGGAGGAGCGTAGCTTTTTTGGGTCAAACCATTAACTTAAAAGGAACAGGAGTACAGAACTTGTGATCATCAGTTATAGTAACAAATAAATGCACCACCACATTTCTGTTTGTTGGGTGGATCAGTGGCACCCCTGCAACTGCATGGAAGGCTAATTTTGAAAACTGGTAACACCATGGAGTCAAAAATGACAGCTCAAATGAAATTATAGGAAAATTATCTCTAGGAAGAAAAAGAGGTATTACTCTCTCTTCCCCCATTGGTCTTAGCATCAGAGAATCTTGTGATATCCCTTCAGCTGCATCCTATATCTATCACATCACTGTTCTTTCTGCCTCTTTGAACTTTCCACCATGAAGTAAGTTGAAAAACACCTTGGTAATTTTAGGGGTTGCAAAAGAAATTGCCATTATAACAGCGTGTGATAGCATCATCCTCTGAGTTTTCATTTCTACTGTTATGGAAAAGAAATAAAAGAAAACAATGTTATAAATTATTACAAAATAATGAATGGCAAAGGAGAGGAAAATAATGATCAATAGAAGACAAAGAGTCATGTAAAATACTCCTTAAAACATACCTTTCAAAATCTCATAATCACTTGAAGAGTGTTTTTTGCTCCAATTAGCAGAGTTCACTTGGTCCTTGGTTGATGGAAAAACAGGAATAGGTGTCAGTAATTTTATAAATGTGAATACAAGGAAATCTTTATTCAAGTCAAAAATAAAGCCATAAACTGAGTGAGATTTTTATCTGCTAGTTATATTAATATACATGAATATAAGACCGCTACATTATTTGTGTGATGGTTTCATAATCTCAACTCCTTTGCTGTATTCCCATTTCAGAAAAAAAAAAAAGAACCAAAATCAATATCACAGCTGTCTTTACATCTTTCATAGTTTCATATTTATACTGCATTAAGAAATTAAGGAGAAGGAGTTGGACTGATCCTAATATAACTTAATGAAATCAGTGTATTCAGTTAATTACATTTTTATGACATTGTTTGTGTGCTTTTCAAATAACTGATTTTGTATCCTGTTGTTCTTTTCTGGTTTTATTCTCTATAATATATTATCATAGTTTTCTCTTTAGAAGTTCTCCACTATATGATTTTTTAAATTTGTATTAACTCAGCAGGTGGATCTCCAAACTATGCATATACAAAACTGGTGTAACACTTAAAGCTGCTGGATATGGTCCCTTTTCACTGCTTCATGATACAGTTGCACTGTATATGACTGGGACAATAATCCCCTCTTTTTATTGTTTTTTTAAATGAGAAAAGAGTGAGAAAATGCACTGCAGGGCAGCATTGGTGAAAAAATTAAATGAGAGCTATGATTAGTAAATGTGACTACATGTAACTTTTTTCTTCGAGGAGTTAGATTGCACTATGATGTGTCTCAGCAGAGGAGCTGCCTCCTGTCTAGAAGGCAGTCTCTGGAAATAAATGTGTATAGAAACATGAATTTATTTGTGGAGAAATAGTACATAAAAAATTCCAGTTTTGGCTTCATTAGAGAGCACAAAATTCTGAATCCTTGCACAAAGACAGGTCTTGTAATCTTTGATATTCAGGAATTGTTTTAAGTCTGTGGTTTTAAAAATGGTGCCAGAATGCCAGTTGCTGTTGCCTAGCAGATTATGGCCTTCTCTACATCTGTCTCTCCATTCCTTCTCATCCCTGGCTCCAGATTTTCTTCATAAAGTGAAACAACTCCACAACACAATTTCTATACTTTCTTTCCCCAAGCAAAATGAACAAGTGTTTTAAATGACATGCATTTTGATATGCATTTTTTCATATCAGTAAATAAATAATTTTAAAAATTGAACAAAAACTCTCAATCCAGTTCCTTCAGAATGGCCTTTCATTAACTGTGTATTACCTTGAAATATTGCTAAAAGACAGTATAAAGTGCAATAATTAAAATTCTTTGATTTCATGATATTTGGACCATTTATACTATAGTAGTTGGTAGCTGACAGATCTTCCCAGAAAAAAAAAAAAATAAACTTGACTATCTTCACTTGTAAGGTGAAATATTTTCAATAACTGTAGAACATGATTGTCAGCTGTTAGATTCTAATGAGAGAGAAAAGTAGTGTAATGTTATTCATTCATATTTGTGGAAATCAGTCTTTGCAGACATGTGCTTCATTTGCACAGAGACAGCAAGGCCCAAAAAATGGGGCAGCTAATTGCACTGTTTTTTTAAGTAACATTTTTCTATCACTTTCTCTTGAGTCTGAAAACCCCATGGTTTTTTATTCTCATGTTCTATTCTAAGGTGGAGAATTATGATTTTGCATAGACTGTTATTCATATTATTAATCTTAGAATATTTGGTGTTTTATAGATTCTTAGATTCCCAGAGAGAACATCCTATCCAGCTCTTATTTTTTTCTGTTGATTAGAGGAAAGAGAACTTACTTAAAGGCATGAATTAGGAGGTAACTTGAATTGCAGGTGATGGTTCTCTACTTTTGTGAGAATATTCCATTTAACAAATGCTTCTGTAGAGAAAAACTTTACACATTTTAAATTTAAAATGCAAGTATTGTTGATGGTAGTAGAAATCCTGTCTTCATGTTTCTTTTTTTATCTGTTTCTCCAGTTCTTATCTATGCTGATATACCTTGTTCATATGATTCATAATGGTCATTAAAGCAACTCCATCATCTTCAAATTTTATCATTTTTTCTTTGGTTTCTGAGAATTACCAAGAAAGTAACATGTTGGCAGAACCTAAAGGGTTACCTGGCCTGAGAGTGTGTGGACATCATGACTATGGGTTCAAAGGATTAAGTAATGCACAAGAAGACAGAGACTTTATTTTATAAATTCCTCTACTTTATTACAGGATAACACAAATACCACAAAAATTCCTTTTACAAATAAGCTACCACAAATTCACCACTAGTAAATCTATTTATGATTAATAAAGACAACATATATGGTCCATTGTATCTAATAGATTAGAGTTTATTTAATGTGTATCAATAAGGATAACTTATTGGTAATCAGCTATTAACAATTACTATCCTCAATCAGTAATATAGTATCAATCAAACACTATGGCAGCAATCAATACAATCAATAGCAACAATCAGTAACATCAAAAACCAAATAGGTGTATACATATATATATTACAGATATACTACTATAAATTTATCTTCAGTGAAACAACTTGTCAGCAATACAGACATGATTGATTGCTTACAGAAATGTGTGATGTGTAACAAGTGAATTAGACAGATTTCAGAAGGAGCCAAATGATCCCAAAGGGTGACACAGCCATCCCAGAGATAGGAGGAAAAACCAAACCAGGCTGTTGGAAACATGAAACAGTGAAGAAAATGCAAAGCTCAATATGTGATAGGGTCTGTGGTGCAAATATGAAAACCAGATGGAAGTCTTGTGGTTGGTGTAGCTATGACATCAGGGAGAAACCCAATGGAGTGAGGTGGAAGGGGCTCAGTCTTTTCTTCTAATTGGTTTTGTACAAAGCAAGTACACAAGAAATATTCTATACTATGCAACTACACAGAATGGAAGGCTTGATCACATACCCATCCACAGCCATATGCACTATAGTGGTTAATAAGGTATAAATTGTACACCAATCTCATATCTAACTGGGTGATGAGAACTTGACACAAAAGTCATAGGCAGAGATCAACGGACTTGTCATCCTCCTCTTGCCCAAAAAAGGGCACCTTTTGGTAAGTCTTTCATCTTTGGTTATGCTGAGTGTTGACCCTGGAAACTAAACCTGTGATTGCAGTGATATTATTAATGCTATATGTTCTGCAGTTACTGCATTTGTCACCAGCAATCCAAAAGAACCATATATGCAGCATTCAATGAACAATGCTATTCATGAACCTGACTGGTTCTTGTGAATGCAAAAGGACCTAAAGTCACCAGACTATTCATGCATCCAGATTTAGGCCTTTAGTTATGCTTTTGCAGCACCAACCAAGCACAAGAAGGAGGGAAACAGAAAAATAACAAGGTCTCACTTCAAAAATTATCTGTGTCACAGAGTCTGGAGTCAACCAGGAAGTCTCAGTGACAGTCCAAGGTCTAGTGGAAAGTTTGTGCTGAGTTTTCATATTTATGAAATTAAAACTACATGCAGCATAGTAAACTCTTAGGGAGAGAAGCTCCATTTAGGATAAAACTCAAATCCTTTACATATCAAAGATGTATCATCACAACTTCAGGCAGCTAATAGATGCTGGTAATTCTGATTTTTCATCTCTAACTGCCAATAGATGATGGGGTTTTTGGTTCTTGTTTCAGATCAATTTTTTTTTTTCCAGACTGCTCTCATTTTTACCAATGGTAAGTGGTCATTACACTTTCTCGGGTTTGAACTTATCAATCCTATCTCAGCATGTCTCCACTTTCTAGGTACCCCAGCTGTATTACAAAGAGGTCAGCTGCACTTTTCAAGGATTTTTCTTGTCTGAAGGCCTATTTCCCAAGTTTGCAGGTCCCAGGCTGGCCTGAAATTTCTGTCAGTGTTTTTTATCAGACAATTTCTTCTGTTCAGTATAACATTCAGCCATTATAATCAGGATGCTTCTATGGCTGCTCACATCACATGGTCACAAATGATCAATTTAAAAAATGGTCTTTCTGATTATCTTTTCAACAGAAAGTTGATACAGATTAATCAACTTGCTGTTCAGTTGTGGTCCAACATAGATGTGGCTCTTAGGGATTCCATGATCTTAGAGCTCTTCTTTATCCTTAACAGTTCTACGAATCTATGATTCTATATTTTGTCTTGTGGGTGAGAAGGGCATACAAACAAAAAGAAAAGCACTTTCCCTAGTAGGATTGTTATAATCTTCTTGATGACACTGAACAAGCTGCCCTGGAGCAGTAAAACTTACAGAATTAGATATCCACGACACTTCTTACAAGCTCTCAGTACACTTCACATTACCTTACTTGTGCTGTTTGTTAGAGTGAGTAGGACTCCTCGTCTTAATTTAGCCATATGAGTTTTTAAACTGAAATAGTAAGGGTGGCTCCTGTGTCAAATGAGAGAAGTAAACAAACGTGGGGAGAGACTTGGCCCATGTATAATCATTGCCTAAATTGAGTAGCTGGAATTCCTTCTGGCTTTGTGTGTCATTCCACTGAATTTAGATTAAATGTAGTGCAATTTTCAATCTGCTAGAATCTACTGGTTCTGATATAATTTTGGTAGGAAGTATTATATACCTTTTCTACCTTCCTGGTTTTGTGTCATCTTAGAGGTTGTCTGCTGTAGTTTTTGCTAATCTGAAACTCCCAGTCAAATTCCCCTTGTCAAATTGCAGTGCTGCTGTCCACTCTTTATGAGCTCTTTTTTGGCCAACCTTCAATTGCTTGGAAAGCTGTCATTCAATTATTAAAAGATAAATTGAGGTTTCACTGATTTTCTGTTCTCCATGACTATTACATTTGTGTCAGATACTTAGCTTTTTACTGGGATATGTACCACTAAATTTGTCTTCTGACGTGTTTATGATTTTTCAGTAGCAATGCAAACTGTCTGCAACCCGTATCAAAAAGTACTGAATTTTCTGCCCCTCTATCAGACAGAATAAGGTTCAGCTTCCATCTGAGAATTTTCTTCAAAACCCATCTAGTATGGATGATGTATATGTGAGGTAACATAGAGACTTTAATATCCATTACAAGAAAAGTATAGAAAATAGAAAAGCACAAGGAACTTTGTGAAATTCTGGAAGGCTAAAAAGAAAAAATAAAATCAATTGAAAAATGTGAAAAAAACAGGTAACCTGGACAAACAGTTTGAAATATGCAGTAAAAGTACAGTAAGCCTTATTTGAGTATTAAACTATACAATAGAAGAAGAATTCACCGAATATGTGCCCTGAGGATAATACATGGAAATATCTGCTTTGAATTTGAAACTTTCACAAACTTTTAGTTCTACCTGTCGATGAGTCCAGATTGGCTGACCTAGTAGAATTATTGAATATAATAGCCTGTTTTTTCTAAATACGTAATACAATATACTGTTTATTGTATTACACCTCTTAAAAATCAAATAAGATTGCATTTGATAGATTAAATTTGGCTATCAAAGTATAGATGGTATATATTTGATTTAGATTGTTTTTCTAAGTAATTTTTGAGACAATGTCTTAAACTCGAGTTTACCTCTTGTTAATCATACCTGTAAATCTTGCTATTATTTATGATTGGCAATTATTGAAAACCAAAATCCACTTTTTGGTGATCGGTAAACAGCTTTCTAGCCTAGAGAATAATTGTGTAGGACAAGCTGTGGAAATAACCTCCAAATGATACTTTTGTTTTGAAGTAATTTAAGAGCTTGAATCCTTTGTGTAGACCATAAATAGCAGTACTAAATGGGGTTTTTTTGTGATGTAGCTGTGAAGGGTCAGTTAGCACATCTATTCATTTCAAATTGCTTTCACTGACACCAGACCTGTCCCTTCATCACCACAGAGGGAGATGAAGAGAAATAATGAATGAACTAAAAATAGAGGAGTGAATCTATTTGAGGATGACCTGATAGAAAGTCATAAAGAAAGGCAGAGGAAACCATCTGGATATTTGCTGAACAGTAACCTAGGGTGACATTTGCCTCTGTTGAAGGCATGGAGTCTTTTGACTGTCCTCACCGTCCTTAGAATTTTCTTTTTGCTTTCTCAAGTTCTGAATCCTTTTTCTTCTCCCCACTGCTAACCAACTTGATCTTTACTCTTCAACATCCAAAATAAAAAAAAAAATCTAATTAAACAGAATTACGACTTTTCCTAATGAGAAAAGAAACAAGATTTTAGGTCCATTGCAAGGCAAATACATGGTGTCAGATAAGAACTTAGATAAAAGTTGTGGTGATAAAGATATAACCCATATTTTGTTCCCCCAGTGTTACTTAGATGGAGGCAATATTGAAGGACAAAAGGATCATGGCTAAGGGGCAGAGAGATTTGAGTTCAAATGTGATTTATTTTGGAAATTACAAATAAATCTAAAGCAATGAAAGAAGCTTAAGAAGTTGGAATTTGATTTATCCTTTATAGCATTATTTAATCCTACTGAGAGTAAGAAGAAAGGGGAAATTGAATTTTTATTTATGGTTTAAAGCATTCCAAAAAGTTATTGAAAAAGGGACAAACCTCCTGCATAATTTCAGTTCAGAGTAATTAAATATTGGAGAGGCTCTGATTTCCAACAGGAATTACAACATAGTACTTTGAGACTTTATTATGTACAGACTTCTGGCAAGTATGTGAATAAGATGTGAAATTGAGAGGAAACACCAGAGTATGAGAGCAGGAGCACCTGTTTCAAATGTCTTTTCATTCCTGTCAGAAATAATTCCTAAATTGGAGTTCATTTTGTTGCTGGTAACATTAAAAACTCTCATGATGAGTGCATGGTCCAAGTAGTGGCTAAAATAAACATTAATGCACCAAGCCCAAGAAACTGGTCATGAAATAGCATCTCAAAAGTGTCAGGGACATTGTGCTGAACCCAGCAGCCCAGGAGAGAGAAGGTGGCTGTGACTCCCTGCCCTTGGGTCCACACTGAGGCAAGGGGAGGGGTCACCTCCCTCCACCTAGAGCCACCCAGGATGATGCTAGCATACACTACTATCATGTGTGCAGAAATGGTGTCTGAGTTCTTGTTAGAGCTGAAATTATGCACTCCAGTAATGTGTCACCCTCCAGCATAAAATAAAAATCCAGAGAATGTTGTTAGGGAGGGCAGAAAAATGGAAAACAAACTTGAATGTACTGCTCAGGATAATAGTCTGTCTCACAACTTCTTTTTTAACATTCTTTTCAAATGTTATTTTTCTAGCTCAACTTCTGTAATATTCTCTAAAAAAAAAAAAAGAGGTGGCAAATCTAGTAATTAAAAGGACAATAATCTAAGAGCATGGAAAGAGAAATCTCTAAATGTTTAAGACACAATTAAGTGTCAGAAAAATGTGGGAGAAACCTCCCCAGTTCAAGGAAGACAAGGAACTGCTGGAGTGGGGTCAGTGAAGGCTGCAGATATGATTAGGGGACTGGAGCATCTCACTTATGAGGAAAGGCTGAGGGTGCTGGGTCTGTTCAACCTCAAGAGGAGATGACTGAGGGGGAACCTCACCAATGCACACAAGGTGGTGTCAGGAGGATTGGGCCAAACTCTTTTCAGTGGTGCCCAGCATCAGGATAATTGGCAATGGTACAAACAAACATTGCAAGTTCCATCTGAATATGACGAAAAGCTTCTTTATTTTGAGGGTTACAGAGAATGGGAAGAGGCTGCCTAGAGTGCTTGTGGAGTCTCCTCTAGACCTACTCAAACCCCACCTCAACATAATGCTGTGCAATCTGCTCTAGGTGAACCTGTTTTAGCAGGGGAGGTAGATGATTTCCAGAGGTCTCTTTCAGCCTCAGCCATTACACTATTCTGTGAAAGCCTTTAAAACTGCTTGGAAGGCCTTCTAAAGTAATACTTTTAAATGTGCACATAATTTTTGTGGTGACTGGAAGGCTATAAAGCAACTCCAGTGCAAGCAAGTTTTTACTTTCACTACTAATATTTCTCATGTGACACAGGAATAAATTTGGCCCAAAGTGTCAGCTTAAGTGTTTGTGACTAACATGGGAAATTTAAGAAATATAAAGCCTCTCAAACCTTGGAAAAGAAAGCCTGGCTCTTGGGTAATGTATTTGATCTTTAATTTTGCTTTACTCTGCATCCAGAGCAAACTATCTTTTTTTTTTCTTAGCTATGAATATTTTTTTAATAGACGCAAGCTGTTATTACTGCTTCTAAACAACTAAATAATAAAAATTAAACAAACAAACAAAAAAAGAAAAAAAGAAAAAAGAAAAAAAAGAAAAAAGAAAAAAGAAAAAAAGAAAAAAAGAAAAAGGATCTATTCTCTCTTCCTCTGTTTTCTGACATCACAGACATGTGGAATCAGTTGTAGGGTTAGCAAAATTTTGACTGTCTGGTTCAGAGCAGAAAATGGTTATTAGCTACTTGGCAATAAAGAAAAAGTGAGAGCACCCCAACAGCACCCAGGCTTTTCAGCTTCTAGAAATTGGTCCCATTGGAAGCATGCACTTGATGTTAAAAAATGACCTCTGCTACATGTTCTGAGGGGATGAAAAAGAAAACAAATCAACTACTAAGGCACTGTAATTGGAGAAAAATATATATATATTCTGGTCCAAAATGAGTTAACAAGCCTAATTTTGGAGATAAACCAGGAGTGATCTGAGCACAGCCTAAACTCGCATCTTTTTTCCATCCATCTGTACTTCAATATTTCTATCACTTATTTCTCAATTTTAATATTGTTTCCTTTTCATTTATAATTTCTTTAGTCATGATAATTTTGTAGATTTGGTGATATGAAATACTTGAATGCTAGGAGAGTAATTCCCACTGTCAAGGTTTGAGGAGAGAATTTGTTCCACTTTAGAAAGCTACGGGAAAAGAGTTTCAGATAAGTATTAATTCATTGCCAATTACATAAAAGATCATACTACATGTACACTTTCTAGTCAGAAGAGCAAAAACATGTTTCCAAAAGAAGTAAAAAGACTGTCAGCTAGGATTTTGGAAAATATACCGGAAATCCTGATTGTAAGTATACTTTGAGAATCCAAAATTAGCAAAGATGACCTACATGATTTATTTTTTCATCTTTTTTTCGCTGAGATTTGAGTTACTTGTGGGCTATTAATGAACTGCACAAGCACATGGAATTAAAAGGCTCTAAGGTATAATGCATCTTAACACACGTATCCTGTCACCATGAATGAGGACACTGCGCTGTAAATTAAGCCATGTGGTGGCCACATTGATCAAATACCTCTAGGTGTCCTTCAGTTTGTGCAGATGTTAAAGCTGGTGTTCCTCAGCAGGTTGGGAAAACAGTAATGAGATTATCAAAATGGATATTGATATTATGCAAATATTCAACCATATGGGTCTGTCAAAATCACATTGCAGTTAATGAAAATAATTATATTTGAAAGAGCCTTTTGAACCTTAACTATTAGAAATCATAACTGCATACAGTTCCCTGCCTTTGTAAGTTCTCATTCAGGAATCCTCAAGAAATGCTTTGACGTCAAAAAGGATTTGTCTGAGTAAAGATTGTGTCAAGCATTGCAAGGAAGCAAATTATGAATTCTGTATAATAACTAAAAATCCTAATTTCAGTGTTACTGACATTCATTCCCACTAAGAAGAGTTAGCTTGCCAGATTTTTTGTGTTAAAAATTTTAAAATGTATCCTTAGTAAACCAAGCCTTCTAAAAACACAGTAGAGTACAACAAAAGTGAATACTAATAATATCCAAATATGGTCAAAAGGAAATTCTTGTTACTTACTACTAAAAGCTGTGCATCTTTTTTTTTAACCCAGAAATACAGTCTCTGATCCAGAAAAACTAGAATACATGGTTTATTCATTTTTCTTGTGGATAAGATGTTGATAAACACTGGTTTGTATGATGTAGCTTAACAGCCATATTTTCAGATTTCTACTAAGAGCATAAATGAGGGAAAATTTTCTTTCATATAAATTTAAAAAAACCCAAACAGGACAAACAGAAGTATGAGTAACAATCCCTTCAGTAGTCAGGGCTCTGTGTTTTGTTTGTCAATTTAATTGTAATAAATATTTTGGAGGGGTTATTTAGGTTTTAAAGATGTTTTGTTTTGTTTTGTTCTGTTCTGGGTTTTGTCTCCCAATGCTACATTCTGTTATATTAAGCATTTTAAGTGTTAGAGTAAGGATTAATCAGTGAGGCTTTTTTTTCTGTGTATCTCTATATGATACAACAAAGAGGAAATGGTAGGTGGTGGGGCAGTGCTCTCTTTAATTAGTACACACTTTTTAAACATATGAGATAGAACCATTTTACTATTGGCATCACTTTTTGGCTTAGGAATTACACAGTCATAATTCTCAGGATGATACTGGTGGGCTTTGGCAGACCTGTGCAGTACTGAGACCTCCACACCTTGCAGAGGACACGACCTTGCCATGGATCACCTCATCTTTCATTGTTGGAGCTAATGCATACAAGCAGAGGTCATAGCCTACATGTGAGATGTATAATTGTTCAGCTGAATGAGGGCAGTGTAATATCCACAATTCTTCTATGATGCATATGGTTAAAATAAAGAGAAATACAGCAAATAGGGACATAAAGAGCATATTGATAAGACGAGCTCTTTTGGTTCCAGTCAGCAGCAGCATTTATTTTACTGGTTAAAAATTACATATAAAGCAAAGAGTGTTAGCCATGTTTTAAAGGTTGAGGGGAATATGATAAGAAACAGCCTGTGGTAGATCATTTGAGATGAATAGCTCAGCACTTTTAAGAATTTAGTGTCTATTTTTCCCATTCCTCAGCCGGGAGCTAAGTGACTCCTAAATCAATATCAAGAGACCATTCAATTACAAAAAAGGTGAGATTAAAAAGTGTACATGGACACGTAATCCTGAAGATATGGAGCACATCAAAAAGTGGGAAAGGCCCAAAAGGAAGTGTTTTACCTGTTTTACCTTGTACCTGTAGTACAGCATTCTGAAATATCATTCAAATATCTTTAGTACCTGCAGCAGAGATGTTGAGGAAGTAACAGTGATCACATTTTACAGTGACTGAGAGAAAAATATTTGGGGCATTTGGATATGGGTTTGGCATGAAAAAATTGTACTGTGAGAATTATTGAATGACGGGCTCTAGGCCAGGGAATGGTGAAGGAAGAAACATTAATCGCAATATATTTATCCATGTTTCTAACATCTTTTATGATGGCATTTTTAAAGGTTCATATTTGCAACCAAATTATAATCTTTATTACTTCTTACATTTAAAATAAACGTATGGGATATTTTTTCTATGCTTATATCTTTTAATTTGCACCACTTTGGAAACTTCAACTGGATATGAAAATGTCAATATTTAGTCAACATTCTTTTCATAGCATTTGCTCAGGTGATGGATTCATAACACAAGGTGTGGGGGTGCATTTTTAATTTAACGTTAATTCATAAGTTAATGTTTCTTCTGCAAAATGGTTTGTTCCATGTAGCCTTTCTGTTACCCACTTTTGGTTTCTCCCTGTCTTCTCCCCAGTTACAGTTCTATGATTGGTTCTGGTCCTTCATAAGTTTCCCTCCCCCAGAGACAGTTATCTGGCCATCATCTGTCATGTAACCCCCTGGTCCTGTCTGTCACTTGGGTGTCTCTCCCTGCTTCTGGAAGATTCTAGGAGAGGCGTTGAGTGATTGGACAGGATCCAGGCTGTCACCTCCTACTGTCCACTGTATGGTTATTATATATGTCTATTATGTTATGAGCCACTTCCCCATCGTACCCTATTGGTCCCTGGTTGAACCCCCCCCATGTTACACCCCCCTTTAAAAGGTCCTCTCTGGGAACAGTCTTGCTCTCTCCTGAGGCAGATGTCCCAAGGTGAGGACTCCACGCTGGAGTTCCAGTAAACTCATTGTGACCAAACCTCTCGAGGGTCCCTCCTTCATCCTCCTGCCTTTGTCTCGCTGACGCTCCTGACCAGCCAAGTCCCACCGGTATCGGCATTGGTGCCGGGGCTGGCCGAGCTTGGGAATAGGGACATCACTACAACAAGGGGTATTTTTTTGGCCAAAACCTTGCTGTTTAAAGTCACTGTTTTAGCAGAGAAATGGGGTGTTTTTTTTGTGCTTGCAAAGATATATCAATGCCTATACTGTTGATCTTACTAATAAAAATATGTTGATACTCCAGCAAATGTATTTTAGCACGCAGCATTACTTTGATCCTAATACGCTTATATGTGCAGAATACTTGCTGCAGCATCCTGTAAATACCAACCTTGGGGATCCCTTTCAATGCAGCATATTCTGTGATTCTGATTTCTCTGTATTTAATTCAGATGTAATAGCAGTGAGAATGTTAGTTTTCACTAACAAGATCTTAGACACAACATGAAATATTCTGAAACCTGTAGTGGTTTTAATGCGTTTGCAAATTCCCTGGTTTAAGGATTTTAATCCTATAATAATGAAAAAGGAACTACAAGCCTGAGAAAAGGGAAAGCTTATAAATATAATAAAAATAGATTTTGGATCAGAAAAAAACCCCTAAAATAATTTTCAATATATTATTTGCACTGTTTAAAAAAATACCAATTAAAATGGAAAGTGCTTTAAAAGACATTGCTTTTTGTAAGGAAAGTGTATAATTATTACAACAAACATAATAGGGTAATACTGAAGTGTTATTTTAAAACTTCAATTATTTTGATAAAAAAGGGAGTTTTAATGGTATGGGAGAGAAATGCAGGAAAATGTCTAATGAAGAGGAATAAATACAGATATGGAGAGCAGGTGTCTGATTTTAGGCAGGTGTTAGAAAATGAAATCATTGCTAATTACTGTTACAATGATGTCCAACACAGTCTAGGTGTAAAAAGATCTATAGTAAAGAAAGATGATTCATGGAGGAAATATTGACTGTTGTAGTTAGTTTAGATCCTAAAATGGAAACAAATATGCAAGGATATTCTTCCTTTCTTGTGGAAACAGCTGAAGAGCAGTAAAATGCATTGGTGCTGCTCTTTCTAAGTTTATCTACAGGCTTTGCTTTCACTGTATGAAGAAATGTGGTTATCTGGGAGAAATGCCTTAATTAAATGAAGGGAATGTAATCATTTAAGCAAAACTCACTCTGTCCAGAAATTTGTGAATGAAGCTGAGACTCCTGGTAACATCATATGGTATAAGCTGTCATAAATATTTGAACAACAACTGATTTGCTGAAAGAAGAAATTCTACCATAAATTCAATTGTCATACAGGAGCTGGAAAAAAAATAAGGCTCCAGCATCAGCCAACATTTATTGGGCCTTCTTGTGTTCACTGTCAGAATGTCAACATCAGTGCAACAAACTGAGAGTACAAAAAGTCCCTCTCCTAAGGTGTTTACAGTCTAGACACACAAGGTAGCAAAATATCTATCTCTGCTGTTAGGAGTTGGAGGCAAAGCACTATTAAGGTTGTGATTCCAACCCAAACCGTTCAGCAGTATAAAAATGTATACCTGAGATTGTGACCACACAGATCACTCTCCAGCTCTGCCTAAAACCCAAGAGTAACAACATCCATAGATCAATAATGTGAGGTGCAGATCATATGACAAAAGCATTCTGGTCTGGAAATAGAGGCTACTATGATCATTTATGCCATCTGGCAATACAGAATTCTGCCACTTTTCCACACAAATTTCCCCCAAGGCACAGTACTCATAACCAGATGGAAGAGAGAATAAAAGCTGCTCTTCACAGCCCACCCAGTAATTTGGCAGTGACACTCTAGGAGCTAGGGCTTCCTCACCCTCTTGTGAAGCCAGAGCTGTTGCATCTGAACTGACATGCCCAGTGCTGGAGACACCTCTTCCAGAAAAAGAGTGCTGATTCTTTGCACATCTCCTGAGAAAGTTGTCCTGCTGCCTGGCAGAAATACAAAAAGCCACATTGCCAACCACAAGAGACCAGGTTTAGCAGACAGAGACTGCCCTAAGCTTCAGGTCTTTGTCCCTATTCATTTCATGTCTCATTTCTATTAATGTCTGCACAGTCAAAGGAAGGCACTCACTTAAAAAAATCAAAAAAACCGAAAACCAAATAAACACAAAACCTAAATAGGACTTCTGTTTTATACTACAATAATAAACCAAGATCCCCTTTAAACTATAGTTTTAATAAAATCCTCTGGCTTTTCCTGTGAACTTACTGCTTCTTAGCCAACTTTCTCATTGAGAGATAATTAAGTCAAAGTCATTAAGAAAAAGTATAAGAATATAACTTTTCAGCCACAGAAGAAGGTTAAACATCCCATCATGACCTTTGACAAAACCATCACACTGAAATATTTTCAGGATGGGCATTGTGCTTTTTTTCTATAAATTGCTAGTGCTTGCTAAAAGAAAATGTATTTTCTTCTTGATTTGAAAAAATGCATTGTCTCCAGAGGTCCAAATAGAATGGAAAAGATGAATTTGGGGGATGTGCTTTTTTTGTGCATGTTGATTCTCAATAACTTTGTCTTGTGATGCTTTGTGTGAGACAATGCGACTCAGCAGGAGCTCATGAGTGATCAAGAGTGTTTAATTACATTAAGCTGGACATGCAAAGATAAACTGAATTAAACAAAAAGATGTGTTAAGTATGGCAATCAAGATCTGTGATGTGAATTTGCCTTGATTGTGACAGTTGAATGTTTCAGAAGTTTTTTTAATTTCAGATGAAGGAAGTAAACATTTTTTTTATTTGCTAAAAAGTCTGTGAAATCCAGAAAATCTGTGAACCCTATTCATTTGACATAAGTCAAGATGAAATCTTGGTTAAAGATGAAATCTTCCTTTTCTTACTTCTAAGGAATCTTACACATCATGAACAATTATATGTCACACTTGTGTTAAATGGATCCATGTATTTCTCAAGTTTACATAGGATTGAAGTTACTTTCAGTGTCAAATCGCAAAAAAATTGCGTAATACATTAATTAAAAAAAACCCCACAACTGGGAAGTTTCAAAATAATCTCCATTTGTAGTTGTTTATGCATGCTTTCAATGAAAGCATGTTGATGGAAGGAGAAGGGAGTGGGGAATGACTCATTTCTGTTCAAGGACTTAAAAGGAGAGAAATGTTTTCATCCTCAGGACTGCTTTGGGTATTTCCAGATATGATTATTTAATGAATTTGTGGCCAACAAGTGCCAGCACATGAAATCGGTTACAAAGGAAAGCATTGTAAATCTACTTGTGTATTAACACCTCAAAAATGGCTGGTGATTAAAGGTGGATAGCTTTAGTGGAGTGAGCTGAATAAGACAATAGCAGCTAGCCAGCAATTTAATCAATTAACCAGATTTCTAAAAATTCCCTGACCTTTTCATCTTCCTTTTAATTGGGAAGATAATTCTCTGATATAAGAAATATAATTGGTCTGTGCCATGCATTTGAGCCTAGGCTTTCAAGGGCTTTAAAACCACTTCTTTAAAGACAGAAATACATTGGAATTTAATTTTTATGTTTGGCTTAGCACCTGGAAGATCTTTCTGTCCTACAAGAGAGATCTTTCTCTCTTCTGTAACTACAGGAAAACACATGTCACATGGTTGCATTGCAGCAGTTCAGAGTTTTTCAAGTCTTTGCAGAGTCTTCATTCAGACCCCAGTGTCACTCACTCAACTGTCTTGTATAATCACCTATTTGGATTTCTCACAGTGTGCTCTAAAATTAATGAACTGAAAAGAACTTTTTGAAAGTATTATTTAATGTGTAGTACAAAAATTCTGAATCTGATTACACCACAATTTAAACAGTAAATGTAGCAACAAATGGCTGATGTTTAGAAAGGATAGAGGTGTAGTGCTTTTTTAAAATCTGGTTACAATTATTTTTTTATGATTCTGTAATTAATATTTGAGTAAGGGACTTCATTTTTCCATTTTAAAGACTGTTTTTAAAATATTATACCTCCACATTAATCAGCCACTAATGGAATGTTAGCAGTGGCATAAAATATATTGCATAAAAATATCTGATGCTTTCTATTGTATTCTAGGTACAAAATATACTCTATTCATGCTAAGACAAAATGTAAGAGAAGTAAAATTGTACAACTATAATATTAGAAGGGAGCTTGAAAAATCACCTGGATCATCTTCCAGTGAAGACATCCTAATAAGTATTTTTCCAACTTGCTCTTGAAAACCACTGTGGAAACAGTTTTATAGTGACATCCAGTAATCCGGTCCACTGTTTCATAACATTAGAAAGTTAATATCTTACCTATAGCTTCTTCATTCAAAAGGAATGGATTTCTACTTGTCCTTTCCTATGATCTTCATAACTTCTTCATAGCAACCCATAATAATTAAGAGACTGTCTTTTGACTTCCTGCCTCCAGCAAAGGCAATTTGATTATTTTTTACTTCATGTACTCTCTAATATGCCTGCCATACATGTCATCCTCTTCTGGGCTCTTTTTTCTTTCTTAAACTGTGATGCCTAAAACAGACTGTGGCATTGCAACCAAGGATCACCAGTGCTAAGTAGAGCTGAATAATTGTATTCCCTGTTGTAGAGGGATGAGAGAAAATTTCTGTCAAACAGTGGTTGGTTTCCAGTTGTCTGCTTCGCTCCACTGCCCCGTTATGGTCAATGGTAGGGTACACTGTGTCCACATCCTAGTCTTTCACACATACAGATTTCTTTAGTTTAGTTTAAATGTACCTTTATTGAAAATTTAAGCTAGGGCTTTAATATCTAAATATTTCACGTAACTACTTTTTAATTATTTGGATGTAGACATGAGTTAACTATATATTCTAGAACTGTCTGGGACCAAAGCTGACCAGTTTACAGTTCTGCTGTCCCTCCTTTTCTTTGCGCTTTTGAAGATCAGTCTATGAATTTTCTTGTTCCATTTTCAGTCCTCTAAGGATTATCTACACACAGCATTATCTAAAAGTACCATTCATGTTTCAAATTCTTCACACAGTGCCCAAATACTTTAATGTGATTTTGAGAAATGTCTGGAACCACTGCCAATGAATTTTTCTTTCCAGAATCAGACCATCTTCTTGTCAAATTACTGAGTTTCATTTCAGACTTCAACAAAGAAGGAAGAGAAAGCTCCAGTTTTTATTTGCTCTTTTTTTTTTTCCCTATTAGACTTGGATCAGTATTTATGCTAGTTTTTCTCTTATGCAGTTTTAGGATCTCATATTTTGTTCTTTAATTTCTCTTACTAAAGGATACTCATATGCTCTGTCCTGTTTCTGGATTTATCCTTACAACTATAGGTTTGTTCTTTCTAATCTTCTCAGTTACATGACCCACAACCCATAGGACCTTTTATTTGACTTCTTTTTGCTTTCCAAGTCACTATGGACACCCTGAGTAGCTAAAATGTTCTAATTGTGCTTACCATCTTCTTCTTGCATTAACTAGTTTGATACTGTGCATTAATATTGTTTCTTCCAGTAACTGCCAGATATGCTGCATTTCTGTCTCTCTCAGGTTATCTTCCCACATGATCTATCATATGAGTTTCCTGAGTTCTCTATCACAGTTTGACTTCTAAACTACACTGGTTTTAGTTCTTCTATCACTTATTTCCTTAGGGTAGTTCACTTTATCATCTTGTGATTACTTTCACCCCATACAACAACGTCCCTTTTTCATCTCGATTAATTCTCCCTGTTAGGCAAAACTAAATCTAAATTAGCTAGTCCCCTTCTAATCTTCTAAACACAGTTTTTTCCCTGTACATTCCATGAGCATGATTGTCAGTCTATAGCCTGTCATAGCACTATGTCATAGTAAAATTCTCTGCTGCCACCAGAATTTAATCTTTGAATTGGCTAAGAAATTCTTCATCAAGCTCTTCAATAAAGGTCTTATGGATTACTGCTATTTTTCCATTCTTCTTGTTTTTCTTTTACCAGGATAAAAATGTTTGTTTCTCAATCATAATAAAATCTAGATATAAATATGATGAACAAAGACAGCATTTCTTTCCTTACCTGTCTTTCCTGGAATATCAGCTCTCCAAAGGAAAAAAAAATGTTCCCAGAATTGTTCACAGAATTTATGTGATATTATTCATGTCATATGAAGAATTTTACCAAGATTTCTAGATATTCCAATCAATTTTGTGTTCTTGTCTTTTATTTTCAAGATCTGGCACCCTGGTATTTTACAGTCAGCCTCAGGTTTGCCCTATGATTCTCTAAACTCTGTACTATAGTAGCAGCTGGTACACTGCTATTTACATAGGTGACATTTCTGGTGGAGACACCACCTCTACCAGAAATTCTTTGGTTGAGAACCCCTTCATCGTTTCCACTAGTCTTTTCTCTTGGATGGATGTTACTCATTGATAGAGAGGCCAGGCAGGCAAATACTTCACTCTCCCAGCACAAAAGAAGCACAAGAGTGCTTGCTGATGAAGATCTTTAAGGGAGATCACCTGAACTGTCAGCAGAATTTTGGGAATTTTGTAATAAATATATGAATAATTACTCATTTCTTAGAGTTATTGAAGAACAATTTGTGTTGTACTCTTAGCTGATGTAAATTATCATTCCTCAGTTTACTTCACAGTTAATATTATTTAATTTTAAACCCAGTTATTTATATTTTTTTTCATATTACATACAAAGGTTTTCAATGGCATTGCATGGTAGTTGCTCACCTAAATGAAAAGAATTTACTTGCATACAATGTAGTGCTAGACAGCAGTGACCAGGACTGCAGTGACCAGGACTGCAGTTTACAGATTTGAATCAACTCAAATTAAATCTGACAGATCCCCATTAAGTATAATGTGAGTTCGATCAACTCTTAGTCACAAGCAGGAAAGGAAACTACTCCTCAATAGCCTGTGGGGAGTTATGTCTAGTGATAAAATATGACTGTAACAAGAAATGAGCTGAAAATATCTTACAACTAAAATGCTCCCAAGAATGATTTAAGAGTAATACTTTAGCAGAAGACCATATCACTTCCTTTTCATACTCAAACCCTTGAAGAAACTGGATAACTCAACATCACATTTGTGGGCCCTAGCAGGATACTTTTAAGCGAACGTTCACTGATGTGAAAAAACATCATCCTAAATATGTCATCTCAGATATTTTTCAGATCAAACAAACTGGTGTTTCCACGCACTAAGATGCTAATTCTAACTCTGTCATAAACTTCAGCTGTACATAACTGTGCCTCCTGAGATGGAAAGCAAAAAGCAGATTATAATTCTTACATACAAATCTGTTTTCTCTTTGCTGAGTGGAGAAATAATCTGTGCTTGTCTTATGCTTGGTTTAGGAAGATTGCTCAAAAGGGCATCACAGAACCTGAGCTAGTGCTCAAACTCAGTTCTACCAGTTTCTGTCTCTGCTCTTCATCTCTTTAACCTCTTGCATATATGGAAAAGCTGTGGTCTGAGAATGCCTACTTTTCCTCCACTCAACTGCTATTGTTTTAAATGGCAGGAACTGGAGAGGAAAGGAGGTCTGTGCAATCTCTTTCATACTTTAGTAGGTGAAAAGGGTGGACATGAATTACATGTGAGATAGAAGTGACCTAGAAATGTGAATCTCAGGTATGAGAATAAATTTATAATTGCAATTACAATTTGTATTCTTAATCTGTAATATTAATAAAGAAATATTTTCAAGTATTGACAACAGATCAAGCTGATAAAAAAAACATGTGAGTGCCAGATACAGAAAAAAAACCCTGAACAATGCACAAAGAATCTTTTTCTGTAATCATAAACATTTTGAAACAAAGTGACAACCAGATTGCAGAATCAGTTGTGTGAAATATGCAGCCAGTTCAAGTTTTAATAATGGGACCATTTACAGCTTGTTGTGTTCAAATAGCTGTGGTTCAGATTGTGTCAATATTTCTATTGTAACCTCTGTTGTGGACTTATAGCTTAGCTGTACATGTTGGGAGCTTTTGCTAGTTTTGTTTTGCATTGAAGCTTAGCTTTCTCATGCACTTTCACCAATAAAATATTTAACCTTATAAAATATAGATATTTAGAAACTAACTATAATACAATCAGTGAGGTTTGACTCTTTTCAGCCATATTGTGCTTTGAGCACATAAGGTAAGAAGTGAAATGTTGGTTTCAGGCAATGGTAACTTGATAGTGAATGAAATTTTGCATATATTTCAGTGCATTTTTACTTTAGTTAGTAAAGCATGTATGATTTCAATTTAAGTGCATTTTAAGGTCCCCTGAAGTAGGATTAAAAGGTTGGGCTGAGCCAAGTCTTTATGCAGGTGTACAGATGTCTAAAGCAGAGTCATAGGCATCTTTTTAAAATGCTGATTTTTAAGGAAGAACATATAGAAATTAATGACTGATTAAGGTACCAGTTTTCCAGATGGAAAGCAGCAGACAGTTAAGAAAGCTAAAATGTATATCTCCCTCACTTCAGTAGCACTGGCTGGCACTGAGTATGCCTTCTCCATTACATGGCACAGCAGTAGCTGTGGAACTGGCCCCCTGTAGAGGGTGTAGAGATTCCTATGATCATCTGCAAGACTTGTCTGATGGATTGTGTATCAGAAAATTTATCGTGCATTCTTTTTGGATACAGTTATAGCTGTTTAGTCTGAAACCTAAATTCACTAATTGTGTATGATAATTTGAATATTTTTGAAAGGTATTTCAGACCCTGAGATTGGCTCAGTCGATCAGAGCACGGTGATAATACAATTAATAACACTAATAACACTAACAACATTGTGGGTTCAATCCCCCATGGTCCCTTTATTTATGATTTGGACTGGATGATTCTTGTGGGTCCTTTTCAATTCAGAATATTCTGTGCATCTGTAGTTTTATTAAAAACATCTCAGTAGTAACATTCTGCACAGTATTGTGCCAGAATTGTGGTGAGAATAACAATTTACATTTGTATAGTTTCTTTTATCCTATGGGAAGTCTGAGTTGTTTACAAGTATTAACACCATTTAGTTTAGTGGCTGTTTATTTTAGTTTATAAAAAACCTAATCACATGTTTACATTACATTACATTAATTTTGTACTTTGAGGTATTTCTGGTGTACCTTGCTATTGATAAAAATAACCTGTATAGTTTAATGTCATTTTGTTGCTGTTTGCCATAAGTAACTATTGTAAAAATAGTTTAAATCAAATAATTCTCATTATACAATATCTCTTGGTTTATGATTTTTTTCCGTGCTAAGCAGCAGCAGCAGTGTCAGCAGCAGTTTTTTGTGGCATGCTGGGAAGACCAGGAGGCTTGTGCGGTCTCTGGAGGCTGGAGGGCGTCCACGTGGCCAATTCAAGCCACAGGAAGCTCCATGGAAATGGCCCTTAGGGAGTGCAAATGACTGGGAGTCACATGACCAGATTGTACAAACAGGGAGGAGTGGCATGGAATTTCAGTGAATGGTTGTTGAAAGGAGAATAACATACTCTGACAGGTACCAGGGTGCACCCTGCTCTGCTCCTCCACAGCTGCAGGCATCTCTATACCAATGTACACAATATGGGTAACAAAAAAGAGGAGCTGGAAGCCACAAAGGAGCTGGAAATCTTTGATCTGATCACAGTTGCTGAAATCTGGCTGGATGAATCACATGATTGGGACACTGCAATTGATGGCTATAAACTGTTCTTGAAGAACAGAGGTAGAGGGCTTTGCTCTCTACCTAAACAGATTGATTGCACAGATCTTTCTTTGAAAAGCAGTAATGCACAGGTCAGGAGTTTATGAGTAAAAATTAGAGATCAAGACAACAAAGGAAACCTTGTGGCTGGTATTTAGCAAAGAGTACCTGATCAAGGGGACAATGTCAATGAAATGTTCTTACTTCAACTACAGGAAGCATCATGCCTGCAGGCCCTGCTCCTGATAGAGTATTTCAGCCACCCTGATACCTGCGGAAAAAGCAGCACAGCAAGCTGCAAGCAGTCTGGGTAACTTTAGGAATGCATGAAGGACAACTTTCTAATCCAGGTGATAGTAAACCCAACCAGAGGACTTGTGTTAGATGTGTTGCTCACCAGTACAGATGGATTTATTGGAAAGGGCAGGATTGGTGGTATCCTGAGCTACAGTGATCATGCTCTGGTGGAACTCATGATCTCAAGGGGTACAGATTATGTGAATAGTAAAGACCCTGAAATCAGTGAAAGTGAGCATTCATTCTTCTAAGGGATCTGGTGGATGGGAACCCTGGGAAACTGCCTCCAGGGATAAAGACATTTTTATTAGAATCAATTCCTATGCACAAGAAGTCAGGCAAAGAAGGCAAGAGATGGGCATAACTGAGTAGGGACCTTCTAGTCGAGCTGAAACACGAGAGGGGCATGCATAGGCAGTGGAAGCAGGGGCACACATTCCAGGAAGAATGTAGACATAGTGCCCAAGGGTGTAGGGATGGGATCAGGAAAGCAAAGGCATAGCTGGATCTAAATTTGTCAAGTTATGTAAAGAAAAAGGTCTTCTACAGGTATGTAAGTCAGAAAACAAAGACGAAAGAAGTAGTACAGCCCCCGCTGACCAATAGGTGAGGCAGAGGATCTAGTGGCAATAGACATGGGGAAAGCTGAGGTACTCTAGAACATTTTGCCTCAGTTTTAATCAGAAATTGTTCTTCCCACATCCTTGGATCTCAAGACAGAGCATTCCTGGAACCCAGCATACCTGACAGTACACAAGTCCAGGAGACCTTGTTAGACCCATTCCAGGGTCCTGAGGGACTTGACCAATATAATCTCAAAGTCAGTCTCCATCATACTTGAAAGGGAATCACAATCAGGTGAAGTCACTTGTGGCTGGAAAAAGTGAAATGTCACATTGATATTTAAAAAGGATAAAAAGGAAGACCCTGGAACTACTGATCAGCCAGCCTCACCTCTGTACCTAGTAAGATCACAGAAGAGCTCCTCCTGGAAGTTGTGTCAAGGCATATAGATGACAGGAAGTGAATAGAGATGGCCAATATGGCTCTACCAAGGACAAATGGTGCTTGGTTAATCCAGTGGCTTTCTACAATGGAGAAACTGTGTTGATGAATAAGGTAGGAGCAGTTGTTGTCATCTATCTTAATTTCTGTAAGGCTTTTTACATGACCACACATAGTGTTCTTGTTGCTAAATTTTAGAGATATGGGGTTTATGGATATACTATTCAATGGATGAAGAACTGGCTGGACATCTTAATCAGAAGTGTTGCAATCGACAACTTGATGTCCGAACAGAGATCAGTACTGAGTGGTGTCCCCCAGAGGACTGTACCAGGACTTGTACTGGTCAATACCTTTATTAAGGGACAAGGAAATATGGTTTAAAATTGAGAGACTGCAGGTTTAGATTGGATATAAGGGAGAAATTATTTGTTATTAAGGGAATGAGACACTGGAACAGATTGGCCAGAGTAGTTGCAAATGGCCCATGACCTCATCTAGTGAAAGATACCCCTACTCACACCAGGGATTTGGAACTAGGTTATCTCTTAGATTGCTTTCCATCCAACCCACTCTATGATTCTGAATTTCTGTGGCTCTATGCTTACAAGAATCTCACAACCAATATTGCTAGGAAACACCTGCATACTCTAGGCTTCAATAAATTATTAGCAAGAAGTTCTTGGGCCTTAAGCGGGAACTTTTAAGTTTTTGCTGAATCTCAGCATATTCTGTGATTCCGTGATACTGTGTTTTAAGTTTGGTACTGCTGCTATTGAAAGAGCAGACTTTCACAACTGACTCTCATGGGAAGAAAATTGCATGTATATTGCATGCACCATTTAAGTAAAAGAGGATCTGGAACAGCACATTCTCTATGATACTGTTTCTACCAGTGCCCTTAATACTGAAGGCTACTTTCTATTCCCACTGAGTCCAATTTTGCTTGTCTTAAATGTTAAGAGAACTCCTGAGATTTTAATATTTGACTAATTTAGATGACTGGTCTTCAGCTGCTGCATGAGACTTTTGTCTTGTCTTTTTCTACCACTAAGGAATAGTTCAAATACATCAGACGTGTGAAGAATACACCATTTTATTCTGTAATGAAGTTTATGTCACTTACAATGCTCTTCTGAGATTACTTAAATTGGACAGATGTGCTGTACCATTTATGATGTTATCTATATCGTTTACAGGGAGAATGTCCATGTTGTGGTAAAGAAACAGGAGAAGAATTTCCCTACAAATTATGGCCTTATAGTGGTCACTTACAAGAGAAGTACCATGTGTACTCTGTCCTGTGGGAGTCTCAGGGATTGATCATACACAGTTCCCACAGGAGAAAGATAATCTTGTGTATACCTGCACTATCCTACTCCTGCCCATCTGAACTGTAAAGATTTTTACCTTCACTATTCTCATTCAGACCTTTAGGCATTCATCAAGGACCCACACATCTCCAAGCACTAAAAGGGACTGCTGTCCCTTTTCCTAACATTCACAAATGTCTGACAAAAGTGGACAATAGTATATGAACCAAAAATCTAAACCCATGGCAGCCCTTTGGACTACCAATATAGCCCTTGACTGCTGGGCTGTTCCTTCCATAACTTACGTAAGGATGGAAGATTAACAAGGCCAGCTATGACTAAAATCATTATATATAGCCTATTACTTGGCAAAATGTGACAACTTGCATGTTACTACTTGCAAATATATTCAATATTTTAATAATGTTCAGCACAAATTATACTAAACTCTAGTATGACTTTTACTAACCTTCCTTTCTTATAATGAATGTCACAAGCTGTTCAAACAAGTTTGTTAAAGAGATCATCTTTGACAGGACCAATTCATTACCTTAAGATGTGATGTAACACTTTGTTCTGCTGGCTGGATTCTTCTTCATTTTCTTCCCATTGAAATAATCCATTCTTCAGAAACACATCATTAAAGTCTACACATTTACCTTAATGTGAAAAAGAAACACATCTGGAAGCAACTTATCTGTTAGATATTTCCTTTTTAGCTGGTCCAGAGCATTTGTTGTATAATATTCCGTTCATGAGGTTATCTTTCAGTAATGTCAGATGCTTTAAAAGACTACAACATACTCTTTTTTTTGTTTTGTTTTCCAAACAGTCATGCATACCACAAAATCAGAAGAGGAGAAGCTTTTTTATTAAAAGTAGGCTTGAAGATCAATAACAAAAAACAAAGATACCTGAGCACAAAACTTTAGTTTTGCTACTAAATTGAACTCTAGTACAGTTATTATATTTCATTATGTGTCATGATAACACAGTGGGATATTAGTTCTGCTTAGCCAAGGTATCTGATTAATTGATATGAATTGGATAATGTCTTGATTTCCCATGGATTTAATAGCTGCCATTACAGGAAAATTGGCTTGTTGTCAGCCAACAGCATTAGCTTTCCCTGAATTGTGGTTAAAGGTCATAAAACAGCACTTCGTTTGATTTATTTTATTAATCAAACCCATACGTGTTTTATGAAGGTCTCATGATCTTGCATTTGATATCTGCAGTCTGATATGAATCCATCCCATCAGCCTTTAAAACTTTCAGCACCTTGAGGAAGCGTGCTTGGATACTGCTGGCACTCTCAGAGAACACACTTTAAAGATACCCTTGAAATTTTGCAAGTAGAAGCAAAGCTTACTTAATTTCTAATAAAAGTAAGAATTATAAGCAATCTGTAAGGCTTTGTAGAGACATGGTATTGACAGAAAGTTGGAAGATTTGGACCTAAAGGTCCACTATTATATATCAACCAACCAACAGCATCACTGCTTAAATTTCCATTGACCTATGCAGAACATTTTGTACCATTAAAGGCTTCAGTTAAGTCCATTTTATTAAGATAAAAGGCATTTTTACTAAATTATAAAGAACATAAAGTTTGCCCTGTACTTTTGTCCTGTACTTTTCCCTAAAGTCACACTAACATATCTGAAAAAAATACTGCAAGTAATTAAAAAAACTTCTGTTCCTTGACTTAACAACAGAGATAATTGAGCAATAAGCCTATGGTTAGATAATACTGCTGAGTCACAAAGCTTTTTTTTGAAGAGTAGAACAATAGCTGAAGTTTTGAATTCAATAGGCAGCTGTTCTTAGGAAAAGGGAAATTTACATGACATAATAGGAATTTTAAACAAAATCCCCTAAACTTACAGAAAGGAAAAAATAATTACCTCTAGCCTGTTATCTGAAATTTTCAATATGAAAATTAATAATTTTTAACATTCTTTTGCCCTTCGCTATAATGATATCTGGAGTTTTTCTTCAGTCTGAAATGCAAAATACTAATTCAATCATGGTGATCTAGGACAAGATCCTAAATGGAAAATGGGTAAGCAAGAACTGTCATTCTGACTTTGTAATTTCACTTCTTAAACAGGAACACTGTATATTTATGGAGTTCTCAGATTTAAATTAAGCTATGCATGGATTAAGTGGTTTCCTTTAGAGACAAACCTGTGGAACTGGAGCTTGTAGTAGGGAAAAAATAGGAATTCCCAGCTTCAGCATCCAAGACAATAATGACTGTATCTACTAAAATATTTCATTTCTAATATCAAGGTAATAATACATTTCAAAACATTGAATGTTAATTACTTCATGCATAGCACTGAGAGAAAATAATAGTTACAGAACTATTAATTGTCTAAAAATATTAACTAAGTTTCAATTCTTGCTCAGAAAACAGCCAGGAACCATTTAAACAATTATGTTATATTTTATCCCTTGTTTAGAAAAAAAGGCAGTAGCATACATTTAACTAACATTTTAATATTTTATGATTTTTCTAACAAAGATGTAATGTTCCTGAAGTTGAACAGGAGCTGAACAGTTACTTTGTGGAGGGGAAAAATTGAATCTTTTGCAAATATTAACAGTACTCAAAGTATTATATTCAGTGCTAATAAGAGTAGTGTTAGTGCAATTTCCAAGCCACCTGCTCAGAAAATGGTTTTCTACATGATGTTAGTTATGTCACTTTTAGTTTCAGTAGTTAGTCAGACAACAGACAAAGAAGAAAAACAATTTCCTTTACAAACTTTGAATTTGTAAGGGGTTTTGTTTCCAAAAGGTAAGTAGACTTGACAGAAGGAATCAAATATATAAGCTCTAAGAAATTTGTTGCCTAAATAATTACATTTTTGAGCAGTAAGTTCCCTTCTGTAAGACTATAATTTCTCTAGGCAGAGGAAGATTATTGATCCTTTAGAATGTGTTCAATCTTATCTATTCACTTGTTTGACCCGCATCGATGTAGGCAGTCTATAAAAATTTTGATGCTTTCTCAAGTGTTGCATTCAAATTTATCATAAATTATATCATCATAGAAAAATGAATAAAGAGATGTGAGGAGCAGATTATGTGAAAAGATAAAAAGTTCTGCTTTAAATTACTCATTGCTATAGAATGCTGCAGTGCCAGGACAATGACTAGGATGGGAATAAATGAAAGGAGGGGGAAAAAGCAAACGCAACCATATCAACACAAAATGTACTGGGTTTGACTGGGATACAGTTAGTTTTCTTCACATCTATCCATACGGTGCTGTTTAGACTGGAGACCAAAACGCACCAGTGTTTTCCCTATTGCTGAATGGTCCTTGCCCAGTGTCCTCCCAGGGCTGTCTGCTCCTCCCTCCACCCCTCAGCAATAGGACTTGGAGTGAGCAAGGAACCTGG
Source organism: Trochalopteron elliotii (assembly GCA_024734555.1). Taxonomy (NCBI): domain Eukaryota; kingdom Metazoa; phylum Chordata; class Aves; order Passeriformes; family Leiothrichidae; genus Trochalopteron; species Trochalopteron elliotii. Next base: position 462,886 of record JANPWX010000132.1, on the reverse strand, counting down.
GAGTAGACACAGCTGGGACAGTTGACCAAAACTGACTAGAAATACCCTATGCCTTGTAATAACTGTGTTCAGAAATCAAATGTATCTGTGTATTTCAAAAGAGAGCCATTACCTGGGGGCTGGATGGGCATTGGTCTGGCCACAGTGACTGTGTTTTTTGCATCTGTTGTAGGGGGGATTCTTTCCCCCCACCATCTTCCCCACTTTACAAAACGATCTTTTTCTTGATTCAGGAGTTTTCTTGCTTTTTGCTCTCTTAATACTCTCCCCCATCCAAAAGAGGAGTGGAGGGTTGTGGTGCACAGGTGACTCAGTGGGGACTTACCTTGGCCACCTGGAGTTAACCCACAACACCAAAGTTGGAGTCATTGCAAAGAAAGAATAGGCAACCATCAATGTAATGTTTTCTTCTCTTTAAAAAATCTTTTCAAAAGGGATGGAGGTCAATGAAAGGTAACCACACATGAGTCCCAGAACTATTGCTCAGCAAATATCCATGCTATTAGACCTAACCCTTTAATTTAAAGACTGAAGGACTTGTCTGCCAATATAGGGCAACATTATAGATTACATTTTAAAAAATGTGGATGTGATGGAAATTGGATTTCTGGCAATTTCATTATGCTTAATTCCATTGACACATAATATTTAAGCCATGGTTTCAATGACCAAATCTATATCACTAAAAAAGAAAAAGGAACATGCTTCAGCTTTGGGATACTGGTTATTTATACTACCTAAATTATTACCGTGTTGGTTTTACTGGCATTTTCCAAGAAGGTTCCCAAGCATGAGTTTGGGAATACCACATGACAAAAATTATTCACAACAAGCAGCACGGAAAAAATTATAGTGGCTTGTTTTACTCTGTTCTGTGTAAGCCTATTTCCACACTTAAAAATAAAAATATAAGCAAAACTATATTAATGTGTAAGAGCCACCTGAAACTGAGGTGAAATCACATGATCAAGTGTTGTGTGAATGAGATACACCCAAGTTATGCCACTTGACTTCTAGGTTAGTGGTAACCTGATCCTCTGTTATTTATCAGTATAGCTAAAACTGATGTTTCCACCAGCTGTTTTCCTTAAGCATGCTATATCATTCATATTGCAATGCATAAATAGTATTATGCATTTCATCAGGTTAAGAGACATTTGCAGAAAGAACTGAAAATTCTGATGACAGCACAACTTCTAGCTTCCAGACTGTGCTTTCCACAAGAATGAATACAATTTTTTTATTGTACTGAACAACACAGTTGAGACTAGTATTTTAATTTATTAATCAGGCAACCTTATAATACCTAGACATTTACTTCTTACTTCCTTTCTTCATTTCAATAGCTTCATTCACCTTTGTATAGACCTGTCTGAAAAGTGAATTGGGTTTAATTGTTGCTACTGATCAGAGCTGTAGTTGTACCAGTGGCTATATTCAGGTAATCAAGTTGGTTTCATTAGTACTGCCAGGAAGGATAAAGCATTGTGTGTGAGCCAGTCCTCTTTGGGATCTGAGCTGGTCTGACTGTCCTCACAAAATCCTTCAGTTTATTCTGATTTAGAACTAGAAAGTGATTCAAATTCAGAGATTGGTGATCTGGGCTCAAGTGTGTACTGACTGTATAGATGAGATGTCCAGCTACTTCTTTATTCAACAGTGCTTTCATATGATATCTCTGCAAGTTAGAGGGAACCTGCTCATTGCTAGTCATAGCAAAATAATATATACATGTGCATATTATATATTATATACAGCAGAATAAACCCAAATAAATTTGCTTACAATTAAACCACACCACAGCTTGGAAATATCAGGCTATTATTGACCATTTCAGAAAGCATAAATGATTTTACATGGATTTGTTCTCTTATAATATAAAAAGCATTGAGACCTGGTATAATATTTATGAGGGTTTTCTAAATTTTCTTTCTCTATGGGTGTGTTTCTTTCATAGTGATAATGCTTGTTTTTTGTTGCATAAGCACACTTCAAGCCAGCATCAGTTCAAAGGCACTACAAAGGGGAAGAGCACAAATATTTTCCTCTCTGCAAAAACTGCGTGCAAGTCTCTCTTTGTTCTGTATCTCATAGGCAACATCTTCATGGAAAATGCGCTTTTCTTTGGCTGCTTGCAAAGGTCTTATTATCAGAAACAAGTTAGTTCTCCTTCCTCAGGTTCTATATTTGCTGTATCACTTATTAAACTACCTGCCAAACTTGTATAAGATAGACCCATTACGGCAATCCTAGATCACACATTTGAATATTACTGTTCCCTTCTTCTCAGGTTACAAACTGATCTGTGATATGTCTGGTTCTGTTTTTAGTAATGCAGGTGGTTAAAAATTTCACTGTTCATATTGTAACTGTACTGATTTGTAAAAGAGAATAGTATTCTTACACCTTAAATGGCAGTTTTCAGTAACAGAATAAAAGTGGTTTCTCACAATAAAATCAAGAGCTGAGTACTTTGAATACTAATATATTATTATGATGATTATTTCATGTGGTTGTTTACCTGAGGGTTTATTCCAATTGATATCCCGTTGACAATTCTTTTTGTAGAATGTGGGGAGTTTTTTGTAATAGTAAGTGCTTCTATTTATGTGTGGAGGTATTTAGCACAACCAGCAGGAAATTTCTAGTAAAGGGAAAGAATTGGCCTGTCAGACTTAAATCAGACTTGACTCCACTCAATTTTGATAGATGTGAACTTTATTTGAAAGCCCAGTGACTGTGCACACAGTGAATAGAAAGCAGAAAACTGATTTCTCAGATGCCCTGATACCCAAGTGGTTTGGGAGTGCCTGAAATATGGGTGACCCTTGCAAAAATCTTTATTTCACTGAATTTGAGAAGGAAGTAGCTCTCTGTAGCCCTACAAGTCTCTGACGCAACTGCAGCATTTTTCATTCTCTTGTGCTGAAACTGGTCCACCATATACAATAACTTAATATTAATTTGGAGTATGGCCTTTTATCATTTCACATGGTTGCATAATCACAATTGAATTGCAGTATTTGCCTGCCCTGGTGAATATTTATGTTATGTAATATGGAGTAACACCACCTGGAAAGACTTCGAACAAACTGTTCCAGAAAGGCCTATGAAGTGATGGTTAGGGCACACTTGCTATAAAAGACTGCATTTCAAAGTCCTTTAAATTAGATAGAATCAGATACACATGAAAGTTACTCTAGAATGGACATGAAAACATCTGTCTCACAACTTCAGTGGAATGCAGTAACCAGTGGGTAACTTGAATAACCAGACAGATTGTAAATGGCATATCCTTAGAAAGAAGAATAGGTGAAAGGATTGTCAAATGTGGAAATCTGCAAGTACCTGAGTTTCCTAAATGATTTAGTGTCTTTGTGACTCTGGTTGTAAAGTAGATGGAGAATAGCATAATTGCAAGCACGTAGAATATTTTTTATTGGTGGAAAGTGAAACTTAATACAATAACATACAAAAATTATTATACATGTATGGGTTTGGAAGTATTCAAAAGTGATGAGGTGATAAGGAGAATTATCCAGAAATATTCAAGTTCAAATCCTCAATCTAAACCTGAAAGAAGCAGTACTTAAATTTCTGCCTCCTATATCTGAGGTGAATAGTACAATCATGTTTACCAACTATGCTGAATTTGCTTATACTTTTATTTTCCCTATGACTTTCTAATGAATGTTATTTCTAACACATTGTGTGCATATGTTTATGCTTTTCTTCATCAGTGCTGTGTCTGCAAAATCATTACTTTCTCTCTAATACTGATGTAATATCTAAAGGATCAAGTATAATTCATAATTTATCTTCTTCTTGGAGTCAAAACTAGAGTAGAATTTACTATTGCAATTATATTTCAAATTGGTGAAACCTGAGGAAAGCAGGTTTATGAACTGTGCTACTTTCATTCTTTGATTCTACTACAAGATGTCAGCTTACGCTTCAATTCACAAACAAGCACAATGGAAATTGTAACATGGCCCTTTCTGCTTTCTTCCAATGTGGTTTGAATACCAATAAAATCACACAAGGTGAAATAGTTGTCTTGAAAACCCTCAGAAGCAGAAGTATTAGCTTTATGGTATTACAGAGAAGTCTCACTATTCATTTTCTTGCAATCTCCTATCAATTGAATTTATTTACTTCAAAACCAAAGAAAATAAAATAATAAGGAAATAAAAAAGACAAAAGAAAATAAATCTATTGTCTTAAAATTTTTAGAAGTTTGAAAAAATATAAAACACAATTCTCTTTCTTTTCCTCAGTAAAATGTTTTGAGGAGATTCAGAAATCTATTTGCACATTTTGCTTTTAAGAACGTTATCTTTTTGATTAAGGGTACTCCTCTGGTTTTCTTCTGACTCTTCTGTGGCAATTCTATAGCTCAGGGAGGGTAATTGGACTGGAGGAGGGCATACTGAATATTGGCATTTGCTGCCTAACCAAGATTTATGAATGCAGGAGATTGACTCATCATTAGAAGCAGATTAGGAGATTCAGCTTTGAAATATATAAAAACATATCATAAAGGAGAGGGAGAAGAATAGCATAAAATATTTTTTGTATGTGCATTTGGTGAAAAGGCTCATCAGTTATTTTCATTTTTACTGTAAGGGGGAAACTGCAGGAGGGCAGATGACTCAGGTCGATTCAACATCCTGCTCAAAAGAGGGCAGCCCAGGGTCTTGGCAAGTTGAATTTTGGAAATCACCAGGGAGAGAGATTCCTCCACCTCTTTGTGCAGCCTTTTCCAATCCTCGACCTCTTTCACAGTGAATAATATACCCAAGGATAATTTTTCTTTCTCATGATTTTGGGTACTAGCCCTTGATCTTTCGTTGTACCCATCCAAGAAAAAAATCTACTTCTGTCTTCACTGTAGCTCCCTTTTGAGTAATGAAATATGGAATTATATTCCTCTCTATCCTTTTTTCTCTATGTTAAGCTGTTTCAACAGGCTTTCCTGATATTTCATGTTCTTCAGCCTTTGCAATCATCTTGGTGATTCTCCACTAGATTCTGTTTGTTGATATATCTCATTTACCAGGGTTCCAAAACCAGACACAGTACTCCAGATACACACATTGAATTCAAAATCACTCGTTGAGGAAGAGTAGCCATTTGCTTTAATCTGCTAACTACACCCTCCATCTGATAACTACATCCTTGCTAATACAGTCCAGTAGGCATTTGGTCTTCATTGCTGGAAACGTATCTTGATGCCAGGCCAGTTCTTAAAGACATACTACCCAAACAGTTTGTTCTCAGCCTGGACTGATGATGGACTTTCTGAAGGCCAAGTAGAAGACTACTTTGCACTTATTGATCATTATAAGATTCTTATTAGTTCATTTTTTCAGCTTCTTTATTCTTTCATCAGCAAGAACAGCCCAGCTCTCCAGCGTGTCAACCATGGTTCCCAGTTTGAAATAATACAAGAACCTGATAGGGTGAATCATCATCAAGGTCACTGTCAAAGTTTTTAAAGCATCATCTCTTTAAATCAATTTCAGAGGAACATGCCTTAATTGATCACTTTGACTCATTGACCATTACCCCTTGGGTCTGATTGTTCAAGTTTTTCACCCAGATTATGCTTCATCCGTCTAATCTTCAGTTTGGCTACCAGGACTCCATGGAAGACCTTGATATAATGGAGGTGATTATATAACATTGATATAATTAAGGTAAATGGAGTTCACTGCACTCCCGTCAGCCACAGAACTGGTCATTCATTCAGAAAAGGAAAACACAATTTGTCCATAAGAAATTGATACTGGATATACCCAGTAAGCTGATTGGGTTTTTTGTTTCCTTCATGTACCCTGAAATAGCTTTGGGGTATTGAGAGTGAGTATTAGCTCTATAATTCTGCCAGGTACTAAGGCTGGTTCTTCTATCTGCGTAAGAAAAAATTTTGGATGTGATTACTTTCTGGGGCCTGTAGGATAGGAGGTTAAGTAATTTTAATTTCCGTAACTAAATTTTAATGTCTTTCCACAGATGTCAGCTACCTATCTTTCTTACCATAGCCAACAGAGGATCCAGATACCTAAAAGAATCTAGTGTCACTGGATAAACCATAGGATATATGAGACAGACCCACAAAACTAGCAGATATGATCCATGACCTGCAGAACAATCATATTTTCCCAAATAAGTTGGAGATCAAGGAAGATATTGCAAAGAATCTCAGATGGAAATAAGTACATGTTCTTAACAAACTGAATCATTCCATGGACAACTGTTAACAAATCTGAATCACACTCTTGGCTTCCAGTAGTGGTATTAACTTAATCTCTATGGCTTGTGATGGAAGCATAAGTTATGTTTGTAGCATACATGAAAAAAACTATCTTTTGAATTAAATTTTACCCTCCATTGTCTGTACCTAGTTTTCACTTCCACAGCATTGATTAACAGCATGTCCAAAGAGGAATGAATCATAAAACATTAAGTTTTAAGGAGATTGTAGAGTCTCACTGCTTGTGTATTACTAAGGTGTGTATAAAATGGAAGATTTCCCCTTGTTGATGAAAACTCAAATAGATGTGAATTGCACAGAGAGATCTTCTCAGATCTCTTTGTGCCAGCAAATACTCCCAACTGTTTGTATTTTTACTGAATGTGCCTCCACTGTACAAAGAGTTTTGCTAAGAACATTGTGAAATTCTGTCAATGAGGGTCGCTTCACTGACAAATTGCATTTTTATTCACAGCTCTATGAAAAAGGAAAAATATTGTTGTAAAGTTTCCCATTTTTTTAATAACATGAAAACTGTACCCTTTAGCGCATTTATGTTATTGTTTTGTTGTTTAGTGGTTTTTTTCCCCTTTTCCTTATCCTTCTTTATCTTGTCTGAAATCTATATTTTGGAATTTAAAAAATTATGTAAGTACAGGTGAAACCTGAAGAATATCCTTGAAAATGAAACTATGTATGGAAGAACAAAAGTACAACAGTCATTTCTGCATCTCCTATAATATACCAAAGTTTGCAAATTTCCTAAGTCACCCTAGGGCAATGGTTAATGTTACCAAATTCTGCATCTCATTTGTACAAATGTACAGTAAAAATAGATATTAATTGACTCAGTTCTGCCATAAATTTAATTGGGGTTACAACCATGACAACTAACTTGTACACACGAGTTAGAGGATTCTTAATAATTAACCTACTTTCTCACAACAGATAAGAATGACTATTGTGATAACTTGTACAACAGATGTCTACGGTGATAACCTGTACTACACTACTTAGATAATTTCTAACAATAAAACTATTTTTCTTATAGCAACTAAGAATTTGCATTATGGTTTTATCAAATCAAAATAGGGATTAAAAAAATGTATCACCACTGTATAGAAGTCACTGTTTACTTTGTGAAGTGTGGTTCTGTTAGAAAAGAATTGTGATTTCTAGCCTAAATAAATAAAAGTCCTAGATTTCCCCTGATAAAAAAAATGCACAAGATGATATGCAATTTGAAAAGAAAAAATAGCACGAAAACAGTAATATGAAAATTATTTGGAAATTTTATTTCAGAGACAAGAACTTGAACAGTTTTTGAATTCTTAGCAATTTATTGAGACAAAGTAAAATGTCACTGAAAAAATAACAAAAAAAGTTAAAAAAAATAATGTTCCTGGATGTTAGCTTTTAAGGTTTTGCTCATTGCTAAATAACAAGGAACTGAAAGCAAGCAAAACTAGCAATGCTTATGAATTAAGAGAGGGAGTGGAAGAAAGGGAAAAAAAGTATATTTCTGAATCATGTAAAATGTACAATGTTTTTGTTGAGTTGGTTCTGATAGCAAAACATGAAATGCCAGTTCTGTGATAATTAGCAGCTAAACAGAAAACTTCTTTCTGTTTTATTTTAAAGATGATGCAGTGTGATTAATGAGTCTATACATCACAAGTCACCCCTCTGAATTTAATAAACCTCCTTGTACAAATAATATTTTCTGTGGCAGACTAAGTATCAGAATTTTATTTTCAAGATCTGACTCTGCTTGGTTCACTCCTATAGATGTATATAATTCCATCTTTTCAAGTCTGCATATAATCGCTTTAGGAACAAGAGAAGAGATGAAAGAAGATTTGTTCTTAGCATGAAGCAAACATATTTTGAGAGTCTTATAACTGCCTTCTTACCAAACTGAAATGAGATTCTATGAAAATGACTGAATTAATTTTTGTCTTCTGCTAATCTCAAATACATACAAATTGAGAACTAAAAAATATGTTGTCACTCTTCTTCAAAGTTAAAAAAATACAGCACTGATGATGAGCTGGAATCCTGGGCCATAGTGAAGAACATTTGAATCCAGAATTAGATGTTTCTTCAAAAATGGAACATCAAACAAACTCTTAAACTATACATAGGCAGCAGGCATGATACTTCTGCCACTAATGACTGGTTAGGAATGTGTGTGTGTGTATGTGTTTATTTATTATTGAATTGTGAATTATTGACTGCAATTGCTAGCAGCCACTGTTATCCAAATATACAATTTAGGTATTAAATCTCTTGGAAAACGATTTTCCATGAGCGCACACTTTCTAGAAAGAGCGCACACCTACTAAGTTTAACTTCTGAGATTTCCTTATCAGAGGCTTGAAAACCTCTGTTTTTGGCATGTATTTGATTTGCATGACAAGGCTTTGGGAGTGGTGGGACTACAGGGGTGGCTTCTGTGAGAAGCTGCTTCCTCCATGTCTGGCAGAGCCAATTGCTGGCAGCTCCAAAGACAAATGTGGTGCTGGTCAAAGCTGGGGCAATTAGAAATAGTGGTAACACCTCCATGACAACATATTTAAGAAGAAAAAATAAAGATATTTGTGCAGATGTTATGGTGGCCAGGGAAAAGTGGAGTGATAATATGTGAGAGGAGCAACTCTGCAGACACCAAGGTCAGTGAAGAAGGAGGGGGAGGGGCTGCCCCAGGTGCTGGAGCTGAGATTTCTCTGCAGACCATGGTGGAGACCATTGTGAAGCAGCTGTGCCCCTGCAGCCCATGACATGGGGATGCAGAGATACATCTACAGCCCCCAGAGGATCCCCATGCTGGAGCAGGTGGATGCCTGAGAGAAGGCTGTGATGCCATGGGAAGCCTGTGCTGGCGCAGGGTCCTGGCAGATAACTGCAGACCCATGGAGAGACAGCCCATGCTGCAGCAGGTTGCCTGGTAGAACGAGACCCCAGAGAGGACCCATGTTGGAGCAGACTGTGCCTGAAGGACTGCACTGAGTGCAAAGGGATCCAGCCATTGGAGCAGTTCATGGAGAGCTGTTGCCTGTGGTATGGACTCATGTTGGAGAAGTTCATGGAGAGCTGTCTCCCATGGGGGGAACCCCAAAGTGGAGCAGGGCAACAACTCCTCTCCCTGAGCAGAAGGAGAAACAGGTGATGAACTGACCATAATCTCCGTTCCTTATTTCCCTGCACCACTGAGGGAGGAGGTAGAGCTGGGACAGAGGGAGAGGTGGGAGGAAGGTTTTTTTAAGGTCTTGTTTTAATTCTCATTATTGTGTTTTGATTTTGTTAGTAATAAATTAAATTAAAATATGTCCAATTCTAATTCTAGCCTGCTTTACCAATACTTGGTGAGTGATCTCTCATGATCTTTAATTCATGAACCCTTTGTTCCCCTGTCCAGCTGTGGAGGGAAGTGATAGAGAGGTTTTGGTGAGTGCCTGGCCTCCAACCAGCGTCAACACACTACAAAAAACACATATGACATTGATAAAACAGTAAGATTCGCCCACTGAATTACACATAGAAAACTCTCCAAGAGTAAAGCATGTGGTTTTGAGATAGTTTTAAGATATAAGATATCTTTGAGGCAGATAATTGTTGTTCATATTTAATAGTGTAAACTATTGAAGCTCTTGTTTTCTAAGAAACTGCTGTCAGCTTCTCAGACGTCTCACAAAAGTTCATCAAATTCATTCATCAAATCAATTCAACCACATTTTACAAAAATGTGTACATTCACTCATGTGGCAAGCAAGCAGTTCCATTACAGTAAGACTCATTACTAATTCCACTTAATTTTAGGGGTTTTCTTCAAGTTTAATTAAGCTTGTATTTCCACATTCCACTTTACTGTGAGCTGCATAGCTCACAGTATTTTTTTAAATAATGTACATTTCATCAGTCTCATTTCATATATAGTTAATAAGTAGAAAATCCTCTTCGGAAATTAAAGAGCCCTTTTACATTATCTTTATAATTAACACAGCATTAAATTAATAATGGAGACATAGTAAAACTTTAAATTGAAGCTTTGAAATACAAAATTACAAATAGCTAATCTAAAGAAAATTGCAGATGAAAGAAATACGAGAAACAGGCCCACTTCAGGGGAATATATCATGAAACTAAATCAGTGAACTTTGTGTGTGTCTGTCTACAAATAATCTCTGAGCGACTGATATTTCTGAATTCAGGCTATAAATATATTGTGCTACAGTTGCAAGTTGTACTGCCTAAGAAATTATGAATATTGTATTTCACATGTAACCCAATTCTGCTCAAAGGGAGCAGGTGAAATTCTAGTGTCCCATTAGAGGCATCTTCTAATACTTTATATTCCAGCAGAATAAAAGTTTAATCTCCAGGTAGTCTCAGGTACATGATTTATAGCATGGCTGAGTGTGTGTTAAAGAGCCCACCTAAGTAGCAAGACTGGAAAATTCTTGGAGCCCTCTCTGACCGTCATATGTAGATATGTATTTTGTTCCAGTTGAAGTCAGTGGCTCAGCCTGGAGAAAGAGGAAATTATATATTCTCTGTGTTTGTTGCTGCACAGATTTGAACCACAACAACTGTTGCGTGTATCCAAACAGATGAACTGTAAGCCTCATTCCTCAAAATAAGTGTTCTCACCAATCCTGTTGTTACCTCTACTTTTGCCATAGTGGAACTCTTCATATTATGTGGGATTAATGACCCAAAAGATCAGAATCAGCTAATTTTTCCAGAGGAATTTTCTAATAGTGAATAATACGAATAATTGCTTTTATCATTCATTTCCTAGCAGCATTTACAATATTGGCATAAATCCTGAGAAAAGATCAGTTTATTCAGTGGGCAATTTTTATAACAAACCATCTCTTAACCTGTGTTTGCCAATACTGCAATACTTGTACTACTGAGATGTCGTCTATGTTTTGAATCATTATGTTCAACTTTTCATTTCTTTTCCTGTGTGTCAATAAAGCTGGAACAAATTTCAGATCTTATCTAGGTAGAATGCTAATCCAAACTTTAAAAGGAACTCTATAACATGAGAGGCAAACCTACAACATATCCAAAGATAATTAATTCACTTCTTTCTAACAGAATAAACAAATCTCTGCATGAATAAAAATGTATTCTTTTTCTAAATGAAAAGTCAAAATCCAAACCCACAACTTAACAAAACCAATTTCTCAGAAAAACTCAATTGTGAATGTAAATTGCATGCATAGTAGCAACATTTTTCAAATCTACATCATCACCTATTTCCTCTTAATACATATCAGTAATTTTTTTTCTCTCTTGCCAAGTGACATGGGTTATATAAACTTTACAATTGAATGGGAAGAATTTAAAAGCAAAAGGAAAGCATAATTTGAATGTAAATGAGAGAATTTAAACACATTTCTGAGGGAGGCCTCCAAAAGGCTTTACAAAATGAAATTTAAGTTGATACTAACAGTGTGTGACTGGAATGTAAAGGTTTAAGGGTGTTCATTTGCCATTGATAGGACATCAGAAATAGGCCCAGAAAAAATTGCCTGAAATCTTAGGGTTTAAATTATGATTAGCTATAGTAACTGTTATAATTGCTGTAGCTGTTATGAGAGACCATAAAATAATGATTCAGTAAGAAAATTAAAACATTTGATTATTTTAGAATGAACTTTAGAGAAACTGCCAGTGATCAAACATCATCCCAACTGACTTTCTCCACCTAGGTCCCTTGATAATTTCTTTCTTGAATTGTGGCTTCTTCCATAGGAACTTCTAACGCTTTGAGTAATATCTTACAACGCAAAAATGCCTGTAAGCCTCTCAGGGTCCTGTTCTTTTATGTATAATCCCACTTGCAGAGGACTAATTACCTCAGACAAGAGACCATTGCTGAGGCAAGAACAGGGTCAGAAAGAGGAGAATTCCCTGTACACACTCATATAGTTTAGCCTCACTTAGGTTGAGACCTAATGTGCCCATGATGACACAGAAGTTGTCATAAACTCCCTCCATTGTCACAGGGAAGAAACAGGCATCTTCTTCTCATCTTGGAGTGCTGAGCCCTCAGTTACCAGGAGACTTCGCAGAGAGCTTGGGGAGAATATTTTCCTAGCTGGGTTCTTAATTATCAATGTATTCAGGTTTTCCTTATTTCACATTGTGTGTATACACAAATAAACATAATCTTTGGATTATTTATGATAATTATTCCAGTGCAAGAGAAATCTGAAGAAGGAGAATCTGGACATTCTGTTCATCTGATTGCCAAGTGAAAGGTACCTTGCATACTCCAAGTACCCCAAGATACTCATAGGACATAAATTGAAACTCAGATGCTTCTTGCAAAGGGGTGATCTAAAAGCTGCTATAATAAAACTGGCAAAGTAAATAGGAGCAGAAGAAATGTAAAGTACTATGAAGACTGAGATGGTTAAAATGTCAAGCATAAGGGACATTTTTTTATATTTCATACTTGTTCTCCAAACTGAAAAAATCCCACCAGACATACATAAAATGACTGGTCTGGAAAAAAAAAAGGTTTGCATGATAAATTTTTATAAATATAACTACAAATGTCATTGCAGCCATTACTTTCCCATAAATTTGTCAGGCCATTATTAAAGAGTTACTGAACTGTAATTCATCCTTTTTTTTAAATTTTACTTTCACAATTTTTTTTTTTTTTTTGCTTCCACTGTAGACTGTACTTTACTCCTTCATAATTAAACATTATTTCAAGAAATCACAAAGTGGACCAGAGAATAACATAATTCTGGGAAATATGCTACATACAGGTTCAAATTCTGAAGTTGATAAATGCTTTATGTGACAGAATTATTGAGATAATTAAATAAATGTAATATAATGTCTTGATATTAGTGGAGTACAAAACAATATTTCTTTGAGAAAGAGATCTAGAAAGCTCCTATAAAAGCTAGTGCTTCATTTTGGCAGAAAAAAAATTACTTAGATTGAGCAGTGTATAGTGTCTTCTGTTTCAAAAATCCAACTAATTTCTTGTGAAGCCATATAGCTGATATTCATATTGAGAGTGACTGATAATCCCAAAAGGAAAGAAGGTAGAGGGGCTGCTGTATTACACTCAGTGCAATATCAATAAAGTTTCTTTATGGAAAAACTCCTCACAAGAGGCTCATGCCTTAACTTCTATGAACAAAATAAATTTTGCCCTATCTTCCTTGGTTTCTTCTTTTTTTTTCACCAGAAAATTACACATATTCTAATTTCTGTTTACTCAGTGGACAATATCAAATACAAGGATAGTAAATACAAGATACAAAATGCCCATGATATTTTTGGGCATCACATTAGTATTTAAAGAGATTCCTTCTAGACACTTAGCAAAGTTTAGTTTATTCTTCAGGTAATTTATAGTTTCAAGAACAAAGAGCTCCTTTTGAAAATTGAAAAAGAAATATATTGTTTCTGTATAAGCCCTAGTACTGGAATCAGTGCAGTAAGATTGATAAGGATACTCATTATACAGTTAAGGCCTGTTCATTTTAGCTTGCATCCGAAGTGCTTTACTAAAATGACTGTATAGAGGGAACAGAACAGACTTAATCAAAGATATAGAGTAGTATTTCTCCTTTCTCATAGAACACTTAAAGGCAGACCATTTTCTTTTAAGAAGTTTATAATCCTGCTAAAGACATTACAGAGGAAAAAAGTATACTTAAAGTAGGAAAAAAATATTGCATATTTTCCTTGAAAATGCTAGTATCTAAAAAAATTCCTTTGACAATTTGCATAGATTAGTTCTTATTAGTTTTGTATTTGATTAAATGTAATGAAATTTTATATTAAAAAAAAATATTACAGCAAAACAATTGCATGACTATGTATACTTGTGTGGTGGGTTAACCCTGGCTGGATGCCAGGTGGTCACCAGAGCCTCTGTCATTCCTCCTTCTCAACTGGACAGAGAAGGAAAATTAGGACAAACAGCTTGTGGGTCAAGATAAGGACAGGGAGAGTACACTCACCAATTATCATCACAGGAAAAACAGACTTGGCATTGGGGAAATTGACTTGGGGAATGGGCATTGACTTGGGGAAAAAATTAATTAATTCATTGCCAAACAAATCAGAGTAGAGTAACAAGAAATGAAGCCCTATCATATAACTCCTTCCCCCAACCTTCTATTCTTCCTGGGTTCAACTTCACTCCCACCTTTCTCTACCTTCTTTCCCCCAAGTGATGCAGAAGGATGTGGAATGGAGGCTGCAGTCAGTTCATCACATGTTGCTTCTGCTGCTCCTTCTGACACAGGGGAAGGATTCCTCACACCCTCGCCCTGCTCCAGTGTGATGTCCCTCCCACACGAGGCAATGCTCCATGAACTTGTCCAACGTGGGTTTATGCCATAGGCTGCAGTTCCACAAAGTGCGCCAGCATGGATCCCTAACTTGTCTTCTTTCTACAGGGTGCCATCCTTCAACAGCAGAGTGCTCCAAGCATGGCCTTCCTACAGAGTCACAGCCCCCCTTGGGAGCCACCTGCTCTGCCATGGGGTTCTCCAAGGGCTGCAGGTGGATCCCTGCTCCACAATGTACCCCCATGGGCTGCAGGGGCACACCATGGTCTGCACCATGGGCTGCATAAATATAAAGGAGAAATCTCAGTTCCTGCAAATAAACTGCTCTTTGTCCTTTTTATTATGAGTTTCAGGAAGGCAAGTTGAGCTTTAGAAAGTAGAATATTATTGAGTGTAATATTATTGAGTGAAATAGCTGAACATTTAAAGACTTTTCTTGAGTTTCCCAAGAATTCTCTTAACTAGGGTCTAATGCATAGAGGAAATACTTTACCCATTTTTTCTTTTCAGACAGCTCATTTTATTTATGGAAATATAACCTAAGTTGGAATAAAAACTGATATGGTAACAACAATCGTATTAGACACAACCTTGAAATTTATAATTTTTATAGTAAAAAGTTTTCTTGTGGAACTTCAGCTTTCTGAACATTACATCAGAATTTAAGTTAGTGCTTTTAAACTGTACAGCAGAGACTATATGGTGTAAGAGAAGTGAGCTCCATTAAAGAAGAGACAAAAGTTAGGTTCATGGTATTAAGGGTTCAGTGTGACATTTGTCTAATGAAGCTTCAGACATCTGCCAGAGAAACATCTGTGCTTGCTGTCATCATAGGATCTACCTCCATATGCCCAATGGAAAGCAACCAACACTTTTATGCTCTTACACTCACAACCTGCTTGAAGTTACTTCTTTAGTGACATGAATCATGTATGTTGTCTTCAGAAACTTAAAAATGTCTTGTGAGGTATTTGCATTTCTGTGTCTTGCAGTATTTTGGAGAGTGGAGGAGCCTTTTTGCAAGATATATGACTCCTTATATAAGTATTAATGACAAAGTCATCTGTGACTGAGAGATGGAACTGGATGGCTTATGCTGTTTCATGGCTAATGTCTATACGAGTAAATAAAATTTTTCAGAATGTGAGCTTGTAACAGCCTGTGATTATAGACACTCTAAATTTTAGCACAGTTTTAATCCCTGGCATGATTTGTGGGAAACATTTTCCCAGAAAATTGCTGCATTGTCAAGGTAACTGCATGTGTCAGGGACCATTTTCAGTTTGGATCTGGATACCCTCTTTTGAGGGGAAAAAAGTGTCAGGTGATATACATTTTAACATGACCTTACAGGCCAGAGGGTTTTCATGGCATGGTTAAATTTCTACTGGAGGCATTTCCTTTCAGTCCATACATTATTACAAGATTTAGGGCAATGTAAAGGCAAAATGGTTCCTTTTTTTTTTTAAACCATTTTGGTACAGATCTTCCTAGGAACTTCTAGAAATATAAGGTATTGTGTAATGTCACATAAATTTTACAGGAACATCTCTAACAATTTTGTGGCATTTCTGTCTTGTATCTGAAGAGGAAATATGCACATCTTTCGCAGGTGAAACTCGTGTACACTCCACAGAGAGTTCTGCCAATGGATGTGAAGAAGAATTAGTTCACTAGTGATTTTCTATGACATAATTAAACTTTATATTATCAAAACCCTGTAGATCTAAGCGACTTCTAATGTTAAAGCTGTATTTGAAACACTGTGAGGAACTGAGACATGTAAACAACATCTCGGGGGAACACATTCAAAAGGGAATGGTGATTTTTTTAGATACAGTCCAAAATGCAACTGTAGATTTTTTTCCAAATAACAGAACACATCACACAGCAAAGGAGAAAGACAGAAGAGGAAAAAGAATTTCAAGAATTTTGGAAATTATAAATATTTTTTTCCACCAGGAAAGAAGGAAATATTGTGAAAACTGAAAATTTCTCCATCTGGCAGCGTAAAAAGCAAACTAATAAAAATTCTTTTATCATGCATGCACAAACTGACAAAATGTAGTGATATTTTAAAATGGAATGAAAAATTAAAATACAGGAGTCATTAAAATTGTTAAGCAAAGTATTACACTGTTATGAAATTAAAATTTATGCACATTACTATGTTATCTATGAAATATCCTATAAAAAGTAAAGAAAATATCCCAGCAGAAAATATGGCCCATCCTGGTGTTGGCTAACTGCCTGAAACCATGATTTGTATCCAAGGAAATGTAAAGTGCATAAGTTAGCTCTGCAATTGACTGTGTCATTCCCTACATTACTTTTATTATTACTTAAAGTATATCAGAATCTCACTGAGTAGTGTTTCAGTTGAGAGTTGACAGCCTTCTACCTTAACATAAAATCAGCCAATACATAGAAATTAAGGTGGTGTTGCAGTAAGTGGTGTTGCAGAAAAGAAATTGTGTTCAGAAAGGCAAATTTACCAAGCAATGAAGAGGAGAAGGAGCACAAAAATGTCTGAATCATCATATGCAATTCATGGATCTCAGTAAGATTCAGCATGAACTTAATCCCCTGCTTTCTTTTGTATGCATATTTTCTTGTGGAAAGATTCTGACATATCTCTTCTAGCAGTGATGTATGTTGTTTAATTTCCAAAATAAATTAATGGTCAAAGCAAAGGTAAATATTCTTTCAATTTAGTAGTACTCTGTAGCTTAAACACTCTTCCTCTTGAGATTACTAAAATAGTAAGGAATACTCTTGAGGTGAGTTAACCTTGGCCAGCTGCCTGACATCCACCCAGCCGCTCTCTGACTTCCCCTCCTCAACAGGACAGAGCAAGAAAATAAGACAAAAACCCTCATGTGTTGAGATAAAGGCAAGGAAATAATTTGCCAGTTACTCTCACAGGCACAACTGACTCAGAAAAAATGAAAACACCTTACATCCACCCATGTCCTTTTTAATCAGTCTCAACTGATAAAACTGATAAAACTGTCCTAATTTTCTGTACCACCTTCCCTTCTAGCCCCTGACAACATAAGGGAGAAAGAATGGGGAGTGGCAGCTATCTTATAACAGCTGTCTGCTACTCATTCCTCCTCACACTTCTCCCCTGCTCCAGCAATGGGTTTCCACGGTCAGGTGGCCTGTCAGGTATGTGTTTATTTAGCTGGAGCTCAAATGCAGAGTTGTTTCAAAGAGGCTTCTCTATATTCCAAATAAACAGAGGGCTGACTGGCGTCTCTCCTACCACTCTTGGTAGGACATTGCATTAAAGATTTCTCCCCCTTCAACTTTTATTCTTTTATCTTTTGACGTTTTGATACCCCTATAGATTTCCAGACCCTCTTTTAAGGATAACAGCACAGTAATTCAATACTATATTTTTTGCAAGAAAAGGTGACTAAAAGATGGCTTTCAAGCCTTTGAGCTCTCCCTTTAGTGGTAAAGATTTTGCTTATAAGAAAATTGATGCTTGGATATGTACCATTTGGTCCCCTTCATTCCAAACCATATGGGCCCAATGTATTCCAGGGGGGTAGATATGAACCAGTGCCAGTGGAGCCAGACTGAGAAGTTTGCAATCCATTCCCCAATGCATTTGGTTCCTGAAGAAGTTATGAGATCTGACAGAGTATCACGATACTAGAGAGATGAAAACTGCAGTGACCATATGATGGTCTGCCTGAACAAATGAGTCTTTGCAGAACTGATAGTGCCAAGATATCTGAGCTGTTTTTCTCTGGTGTCAAATCAAGTTTGACAGGGTTTATTAGCTTAGGATTAAGGTCATGATAATATAGCTCTTTTGCTTTAGGTTCGATTCTTAGCTTGAGGATTGTGCCTGATCTAATACATTCTATAGAATTGAACTGGTTCCTCATAATGCCAGCTTGGCTGCTCAATCTGTTTTACATTGCTTTGTTATGCTCTGTTTTGAAGCTTGATAATCCACCATTTTAAAGAGATGATTCATGATTGGATCTCTTTGACTATAGCTCACACAGTTTTGATCAGGCAGCAACAAGAAACTGCTTTTAAGAAAACAAATGCTTACTAGTAGCAAAGGGCTCTACTTCTCTTGATTTCTCCTTTTTTGCTTTTTCCCCTTAAACAAATAAGGCTGAGAAAAGCCCAAAATATTTATTGTTAAACATCCTAGAACATGAAGTAAGTAGGCATTTACTTTCTCTTCACAGTCAAAGGTGCACAGAGCAGCTTTGGTGCTTACCTTTAGTATGCCCTCTTGTATATAGAGTTTAAATTCTCTAGATCATTAATTCAGCCATGACATGAGTTACTGCTCACTACTGCTTGCTTGAGGCAGAAAATTACCACAAGTTAGCACGGAAAGCCAAGAATCAAATAATCATATTTCATTGTTAGAAATAATTTTTGTTACATTTCTATGTAAAAATAAATCTCCCTCCACAATTCCTATCTCATCAAACAAGCTTATTATACTAAAAACATTCCCAAGAATTATTTGTGGAAATTATTCTTCGAGCAGTTTGTTCTAAAGTTTGGGGTTTTTTAAATACAAAAAAGTTTTGAAAAGATGTACAGAAACAGGGTGTTTTCTAATTCTATGGCTGTCTCTACAAATTGGAGATTTGTGGTATTAATAGCAATGATTAGAGACATAGAAATTGTCTGCCTTTCATATCTTGCAGTATCAGCTTAAAATGCACTCCTTCAGCAAATAATCATGACAGTAAACTCAGCTGTGAGAAAAGATGAAGGACTGTTTTGGTTTAACTGGCCAGGCACACAGCTCACTCCACACCAGTAGGATGAGGAGGAGAATTTGAAAAGATAAAACTCAGTGATAAAGATAAAATATTTTATTAGGACATAAAAGGAGCAGCTTTCAGTGCTAGTCTGCTAATTCCTACTGCTCACACTTCACTACCAAATTGTTGTGCTGGAGCAGGTAATAGTTACATGGCAGATATTAAAAAAAGTTTTAGTGTAAGTCAGTTAAAAAGTCAACCAAACAAGCTAGAATTCTAAAAAATCTCCACCTCTATTAGTCCCAGGGTTTGTTAGTCTACTGACTTTAAGAGGTATTATTTCTCTGGAGGAACTCAGAGGCACTGATGACTTAGAAGTAACTTGCACAGGAAATGCAATAAGGATCAATTTGTTTAGCTCTTAAGCTGTTAGGATGCTTTCCATGTTTTGTTCCACACTGGGGTACATAAAAGCCATTTTCTTTCATTCCATACATTACCACTGAGGGTCTTTTCTCTGAGTTTTTGCTTAATAGTACAGTAGAGGTGTATCAACAGCAGATACTTTTACAGACAAATCCAGAGATAGCATTTTTTTTGATAGTTGATGAATAACAGTAATTATAATAATATTAAGCAATTGAACCTTTTCCTTGGTCATTCTGATAGTGCCATATGCTCATAACTTGGAACCAATAATCAGACCTAGACCTCTCTTGTTTTATTAGCAAAAAACAGTCTCGCCATTTATTATTCATTAAAACTGTAGTGGAATATCTAGTTTGTGCAGGGACTGATTTGTTGCATCTTGCTACAGGAAATTTAATTGATGGACAGTCTGTTTGCGAAATATCTGCTGAACCATGAACCTATTCAACAGCTCCAAAGGCAAGGGGTTATTTCCCTGCACAGCAAGTAGTCTGAATGTATCAGATTCACAGAATATTCTGAGTTGAAAAGCACCCACAATAATCATCCAGTCCAACTCCTAAGTGAAGAGGCTGTACAGGATTCAAACCCCCAATGTTGGTGTTATCAGCCCCATGCTCTGACCAAATGAGCTGATCTAGAATCTAATGACTTTACCAGCTTTGTATTTCACTAGAAATAGCCTCAATGGCCTGTCTTAGATTACACTACTAAAATTATTTCTGTTTAAAATGCAAATTTCACTTTCTTACTAGAATTCAGATCAACTAATGGAAAGAGTAAAGTCAAATGGAAAAGTACTAAGGAATCTATATTTGGAAAGCAACACTGGAGTATGCCTATGATTTTTTAGCTATGCCTCAATGTGAAAATCTGGGACCATTTTAGCCTAGCTAGAAGACAGTGAGAGAGAAAAAGTCCTCTTTTTTTTTACTCATCCCTGTGAAAAACCTGGAGACAAGAAAGCATTCTAATAGATTCTTGGATTTCTTGCATTGTGCAAAGACAGACAGATCTCATGTAGCATACTTATTTGTATGTATGGAATTTTTAAAATGCATTAATGTCTTTAATTTTAATATAGACATTGGGTTTTGATCATTTGCTCTTGGATAGGGCCAGTAAAATCTGTTTGAATTATTTCAGTGGTGAATTTAACTGTGAGCCAAAGAAGTCTTAATAATTCAAGCTGGGACATACAGAGAAAGGATATGGAGAGAAGAAGCAAATGTGAATAACTTAGAAATTATATACAAGTAGCAAAAAGTTTATAGCTCATACAGCTGTGGTTCATTGCAGCACATTTTTCAGTATTTTATGGCACTGACTCTTAGGAGAGGCACAATGGGATTATTTTTTACGGTTTACTTTAAGTTGCCTGATGTCTAAATGTCTATGTTCCTAAGTCTAATCCACCTCCACACCTACTTCTCTCTCTGCCATGTGTTGGGGCAGCAAAAACCTTTTGTCCGAGTTCAGCATCCCTAGTCAGTCCAGTCTACCAGAAATCCTGGTTGCAAAGGGACCCCTTACTATTTCCTGAAGCTGCAGAGAAAATATGTATTGTAACTCATTTACCTCCCTTACATTGTGAAAGCTGGAGACTAAAGGTCACCTTCAAGTTGATTCTAGTAAGCTGGTAAGACAGCAAATGCTTGCTTATAGTCAAGTGGTAGCTATAGTAAAATCTGATACAAGAAAACTGAGTTTCTCAGATATAGTATCCAGCAGCAGTTTGGATCCTAAAAGGGGAAGTTCACCATGTTAAAAAGATATTTTCAGAATATTTTCTTCACATTTGATAGAGATTTTTGTTGCTTCCTCTTGTACCCTAAAATGATAGAAAAAATATGAAAAGAGAATCAATCTAGAACACAGTATCTTGTGTTTTAGAGATTCTGAATTCTGTCAAAAATAGCTTATTCCAGTGTATGTTATTTGAATTTAAGTGCATTTTATCCTACTGATTTAGAATGGAGATAAAAAAATTGTTGTTGCTATGTCTTTCCTGCTGACTTATGCCACTTTTTCATGGGTAAGTTTGAGAAGGTCTTTTCTGCATTACAGTGATCTCCTGTAATTCATTTAGCAGTTAGAGCAATTACAATGACAGAGCAAATCAGTAAGATATAATGTTTAGATCTGACTCATTGCCAGCTCTGAGCACCCTGATCAAATGCTTTAAATTTAATATTTAATGAATAATGGCTAAAAATAAGAAACTAAATGACCTTAAAAAAGAGCAAATGAAAACCACTCAGGAGAACTTGCATGTTAGAAGGAAAAATGGAGCAGAGATAACTGTAAAAGTTTTAGTTTCCACTTCCTGAGTTGCTTGAAATGTCAATACATGATCTCTTAATCATAATCTCAAATACAGTACCTGCCCACTAGGGTGCAAACTTAAGAGCTGGCATTGCTAACCTAGGAGTTATCAGGTTAGCCTGACTCTGTTTTCAAAAGGGATGTGGAAAACCAACCTTTCAAATTTAAGTACAACAACTCCTGATGAACAGGAAAGAAAAACGGTAAAAAGCACCATAATTGGGTGTTCTTTTATCATGCGAACATGGTGAATGAGGTATTTCACCATATTCTCATTCTGAGTATGGAATTAAACCTGTCATTTTGCCTTATTTCAGGATTTGTTTGTGTTATATCGAATTGACATGTCTTTTACAACTTTGATTTTTAGTGTTTTGCAATTCTGTACCTTTACACTTGTGTTCTTCTTTCACTGAAATGCAATTCTCCCTTGTGTCAGTGCTCTCTGCATGCTACATGACAATTCCAATCTTTCAAGGACCTTGACCACAACACAGTTTCTACTGGAGATGTATTTCAAATCTTTTATCATCCTAGAAAATTTTGCTTGTACTTCCATCCATATGTCTTGAGCATATCTAATACTGTGAATTTATATTTCAGTTTTGATATGGCACTGTCATATAACAATGTGACATTGTTGACCTGAATGAATTCTGCTTCCATTTTGGTTCATCATGAACTGATGTTGTTTAAGTGGTTTCACAGTGTGTCAGAATTAGATACAGCTCAGCAGGATAATTCACAGCACCACAAATGTGCACATTCATTCCGTATCAATTTGATAGAAAAGTTAAGTTCCTTAGAAACATAATCCACAAAATCTGCGTGTGATAACAGAAAGCCACTCAGAGCAGGTATAAAATATAGTGATGACTGAGAACTCCAGAACTTCCCACTAGCTTTGATGAGTGACTCAGGACTTGAACCTTTAAGCTCTTGGATCATTTGAAAGCTAAGATGGGTAGGCACCTAACCGAGCAAGGCAAACTCTTTTTAAAACTAGAGAAGCAGTCTTGGGTCCCTTATTTTGAAAAAAAAAACCCATTTTCAGAATCAAAGTAGTCTTCCCAAAAGCAAGGAATTAAGGTTCATTTCCAGTGACAGCCAGAAATTATTCAGATGCACCCTGCTACCTTCCAGAGGACTCTCCAAATTTCCAGACAAGGTATCCATCCCTGCAGGCAGGCCCATAGAAGGATATCTGGTTGGTGTTTGTAATGTGTCAGTCTCCTCAATTAGGTTCAGACTTCTAGTCTCCAGGGAAGGATATAGAGCCTAGGGAACCTTTAGGACAAACAAGAGTCAGATCTGGTAAATCCTGACAGCTGCTTGAGTTGAGTGCTGATATCAAAGTCGTAAGTGTCTCCTCCCACATAACAAGCAATAGGGTAAGAGCAAATGGCCCCAAGCTATTCCAGGTGAGATTTAGATAGGCTCTGAGGAAAAATTTCTTCACTGAAAGGGTTTTCAAGCATTGAAATAGGCTTCCTAGGGAATTGTTTGAGTTATCATCCCTGCAAGCATTTAAAAGACATGTAAATTTGGCACTTAATGACCTGGTTTAGTGGTGGACTTGACAGTGTTAGGTTAATGGTTAGACGCAATTTCAGTGGTCTTTTTCAACTTCAGTGATTCTATTGTATTCTTTTCAGATATAAGACATATTGTAGAAGCAATGTGAAATCTATTGACAATACAAATACTAACCTACTCAGAGAATTTAAAGGTTTCCCAAATTAGCTGGCTCTGACATATCTCACAATTAAGATCCAACAGCTCTGAATGCTGCTACTTAGAAATGTATTTCCATGGCTCCCCATCCACACTACTGTAGGAGAGACTATCAATTTCTGATGCAACAGACAGCAATGTGCTGCTCCTCAGTGGAAACATTCACAGCTCAGGATTCACTAAAACAGTCAATGAACATTTGGCTGTTTGTCATTCACTGTGCTTCGCTGCTCACACAATTTCTATTTCTGACAAGACAGAAGTTCTTAGTCCAAGATGATAAAATGTTTTGTATACCACCACTTCTTAAAAAGCAGAGAAAGACTTGAGGATCTCAGATTTACAAAATGAATCTTGTTGTTTATGTTATTTTCAAAAATGTCACAGTTCCTATTTTAAAATGCCTGAAGTATTCAACTACTTGATATAAAGAAAGTGACCTAGGTCCTCCTCAGTCCCACACCAATGATGCAGCAAGTCATAATAGGGAAAGCCTCAAGTCATACCACACACAGAACTGGTCTGGAACTAACTTTTGCCCTGAAATTGTAACAAGACAAATTTGGAGACAGATAGTCTCCAAAGCCTGATCTGCTAAATCCACTTTGACATGAGAGCACTCATTTCCCATTACAACTGTTTTGTTGTTCTGTTTACAAATGAAAACAGTTGGAAGTCAGGAAAAATGCCGTTTAACTGACAAGCCCCTCTGTCAGAGGTCTGACACAATAGTAGAGTATTCCTCTGTCCTTGACTTCTCAGTACAACAATAACCTTCCTTTGCTTCAGATGAGTTTTACATGGAGCTCTGATACCTGTTGCCTGAACTCAGAATTTAGATAACTATAACATGGTGTGTGAAATTGCAAGATTATGACATAGAAAATTTCTAAATAATGCAGACAATATGCTGCAATGTAAATCTAGCAGACTCTGTAAAGCTAGGCACCTTTCTAAATATTTAATCCTCTTAATGTATTTTTGCAGCTAGATACTCTGTAGAAATAACCAAATATATACTATTCCATACATATTTAAAAAAGCACCAAATATAATTTAATAATAATGTTCAGACTGGTACACATGAATCTTTAGAATTCCCCTCTGTCACAATATCACAACATTAAAAAGCATGGTATTAAAATACATTGACTTGATGTTTCTCTTATTGGCTTCCATACATTTTTCGTTAAGGGAAACAGTAAACTGCTGAGGTTAAATTTGATTTACATTTTCAGTAGAGGCATGGAAAATTATAATACCAGGTGCTTCTTCTCAGCTGGATTTATTTTGTCAACATGCTCAGTGCATGAAGGAAATACTTAATGATATTAGCTGCAAAAGGACAGTACCCAGAAATGTCATAGCACAGCAGGACAGAGCCACCCTACCAGTCTCAGGAAGATGACTTTTAGTCAGCAGCTGCCAAGGAGAGGAAACTGCTTTGGCACTGGTGCAATAATATTTAGCCTTTCACTTGCCATATAAACATGCCTAGGAGTGTAGCTGGCCAAACCCCAAATACACTGCAGTGTTTGGGACCTTTTCATAAATAGTGCTTTTGATAAAAGAGTGAAATGCATGCCTGCTATGTTTTACTTTCGCAAAGGCCCTCGTAGCAGAGCTAATATTACAGATTCACTGATAAGCTTTTCAAGAGCCAGATCTGAAAGCTACAGACCAAAAGAATTAATTGAGTTTTTCGGGATCTTGTAGTATACAAATAGAGAGGGCACTGCTGGAACATATTCTTTCCCTGGTTGTTTACTCTGGTCCACATAACAGAAAAATCATATGCCCCAGTGACTTGTGAGAACGAGTGCTGAAAGAACAACTGTAAAAATAATTATCCAATTTTTTGCTACCCATATAGATTATTGAAACAACACAAAAGTAAACCAGGCACATTTTTTTGCATTTTTAATACATTTTCAAGATGATATAGAGCATGCTGCCTAAAAGTTTAAATTAAGATACAATAAAAAAAGATACTTCAAGTCACACAAGACCTACAATACATGCAAGAATATAATCACCAAATATATTTTGTGGGAATTAGATCCAGAAACCTCTATGTATATGTTATTTTATTCTGAGCATTTGTTTGAATAATTCACTTATGAAAACTTTAAACCTACTCAATAAACTGATGCAATTATAAGCTCTCAAACTTTATACCAAATTTTTAGCTCATGTATAGGAAACAATCTTTTTTCTCCATTGTCTTCTGCTACATAAATTTGAGACATAGCTCTTGACTCTCAGGGCAAAGTTGGATAGGCAGAAGACCATTATATTCTCAAGTAATTATAATCTGAGATATGGCAATATTTTAAAACATGGCAATCATGGCAATTATTTTATAACACAGTTTGACTATATGAAGAAAAGTGAACCTAGTAAAATTCCAGTAATTTCAAAAATTTAACTAATGATAGAAAAGCTTTCCATACTGACCAGATGCAGTACTACTAAGCAAAACATTACTAAAATTTCAGGATCTTTTTATTTCTTTTTTTTTCTACTTCTTTGCCAGGTCATTGCAAGAGTCTGTGTTTCAGTTTGTTAAAAAAAAAAAAAATCTTGGATAAAACTGGGTCAAACATACATGACATTGCTTTTACTATATGCATTCAACTATAGCATAGATTTCAGATCACAGAGTTAAATTGAATTTACCTTCACCTAATTTTTACATGCTAATGTGGTTGATCAAACACTGCCTTGGGATGGATCATTTCTTCTCTGAAAGTAATTGTAACTAAAAGAAATGAGAAAATTTTTCTAGTAACTCGTGTTCACTGCTTCAAATTTTGAGGTAACATCTGGTATGAAAAATTATGTCAATAATCTGTTTCCATCTGAAAGTTAATGTTCTTAAGAGCAATAATATATGCTGTAGCCTACCCACATATATGGTAATTTCTGAATACTGAGATTCCTCAGATTCTGCAAATAATAAGGAACTTCCATGTTGAAGACTAAAGAATTTTCTCAGCTTTTGAAATACCTTGTAAGAAACATCTAGAACTAAGATTAGATTACTATGTTTACAGGCTCTGACATGAATACATGTACCCAAATATTCACATAAGAAATCATTTTTTCTTAAAACAAATGAGGCAAGTATAAGAACAAAAACCTCTGTACAGTCCACAAAACATATATCTTAATAAAATATAGCTTTCTAAATACTTCAAAACTGTCAGGTGAAAATGAGCATGTTTTACTTTGATTTGAAAACTTTAGCAATTTTCTAGTGTGATTCCATACAACAAATCATCTAAAGTATTAATATTACTTTTCAGAAAAATAACTGGCCAATGATATCCACTGTTCTGTATTTAAACCTTGTCTGTTAGAACAATATGAAATGGGAAATGTACTACATAATTTACTTTTAAGTCAGCTTCAGAATATTTGAGGAGATGGATCAATACATAAAACCTTACTAGACAGTTGAAAGTACTAAGCATAAATATTATATAACTATTTCCAAAACTTTCATAATTTTTACTATTGATATTTTAATTGTAGGGATAGTTTAGTATCTAATATTTTCTCTGCATTTTTATACATTTTGCAATATAAAGATGCTAAGAAGCTCAGCAGAGTTTATTCAGATGAAATTCTCCTGCTTTATAAGGAAAAAGTATTCTCACAAAATTTTCACCCTTCAGAGATTATCAGATGTGAATTTCCTAATCTGGAAAATGCTTCTTCAACAAGGAAATTGTCTTAGCGTTGGATCAAATCATTATTCAAATATCTAAGTATTTAATTGTTTAATTATTGAAATATTTTTTCTCTTTTGCAGGTCTGTTTATAACATACAGGTCTGATATTGAATGTCAAAGATAAGTAACTGCATGGCACAGACTGGAAGTTTACATCTTCATTAAAGTTAATGGATTCAAATATTTATGCTACTTTAAGATCACACCCTCTAATTCTTTTTCAGATAATGGGACATATAATTAAATGATACATATACACCACTTTCCCTAACATCATGATAAATTATTATGGCAAAAACAACTCAAGCAGGCCATGACAGATCAACACTAAAGGAGAGACTCCAAGAATGCCACAGCAAGCAATTATACATGTTATTAGGCAGTTAAAATTAACATCTCAGATTCAGAACTGAATCATTTGTCTTCAACAATTGTACAAAAACCAGTCACTCACTGCAGACTGTGGTTGTTTTCATTTAGAAAGACTTTGATAATGCTTCTAAGTAGGGTGTCAATAGATGCTGCATAAAGTAAAAAATATATGGCTTTTCCTATTTTTTAATTTAGAGTGAATTTACTGTTCCTTGTTACTTGCAATGTAGCAAACCCACAAAGCTGTGTTTGTGATAAATTTTGAGTTTACTGGAAGGACTCTCTCTTTCTTCCCCTTACAAAATTTTGGAGTATTAATTGTAGGAACAATAGCAACTTTGCTAATACAATCTAACTCTTTTGAAAGAAAAAAAAAAAGAAAACTAAAATTAGATTTGATGGAGGAAGCAGGTTGAAACAAAGTTATTGCAGCATATAATATATTCAAGGGAGCTCAAACTGAAATAAGACTTCCTGAACTATACCTAGGCATTCATAATGCTATGAACTCTTTCTTTTTAACAAGTAGTATTTCAACTGCTGGCAGAAAAAACAGTTACATGAGGCTTGATAACAATATTCTCTGAATTATTATTGCTGCCAATCACAGAGAAAGATTTTCCACTGACTGCTATCGTTTTGAGTCCCTATATCTCATCTTAATTTGAGTGGCTGCCTTACGGAAGTCATGTGTAGACTGAAAAATTGGCCTTTTCTATCAGTGTTTGGGTGAAAGAGGGATTGCTTCTGTTTACTGTCACATGTCTGGAGTCTACACAGGAAGAATGCTTTGTAACAATGCTAATATTAAAATCTCATTATTCTTGGAGGGTTAATATAGCTCTTTATGGTAAACGAACCATGTGTCTGTGTGCGCAGGTGC
Organism: Trochalopteron elliotii; assembly: GCA_024734555.1. NCBI lineage: Eukaryota > Metazoa > Chordata > Aves > Passeriformes > Leiothrichidae > Trochalopteron > Trochalopteron elliotii. The sequence goes on along the minus strand of JANPWX010000132.1, from coordinate 434,060 downwards.
GTGCGCCCTGAAGATGTGGATTCATTTTACTTAAGTTTAACTATTTAAATAAGGTTCCAAAGTTAGTTAGAGCAAAGGGTTGCATCTGGTCTAAACTAGATCTTTGAACTGAACAGGATTAGTCAAGTAACCAGAACTAAAAAACCCCATCTTTCTTACAGGCAGTAAGTAAAGAGTTTCAGAATATAAATTATTTGACCTAGGAAGACAGGCATGTCACAAAGTGTCCGCTTTGTCTATTGACTATATAGATAGTCTAGATGGTTGGATGATTTCACTGAGTCAGAGACATTATTTCCTCTAAAAGTGCACCATTATTATCAAGCAGACTAATAGCAGTGCAGAACTACCAAACGTAGGTACCAAGTTTGGTCAGTCCAGATCCTCCCAATTTATCAAGGTGAAAAAAGAAATGAAAAACAGTGCCTGCAAAGTCCATAGTCCTGCCAAGGAAACAATCTCTTGAGAAAGCATATTAATGACTGAGGAAAACTATTGTTGAGTGGATAATGACTGTTGTGTGCTTGTGAGACAATTATTTTCTGCAGTGTAAATCATGACCTCAGAATGCCATGTATGACATGTAGAGTCGACATTATTGTGTGACTCCTCAGCCTTTGTACTTGGTGCTACAGTGTTTATTTGTTGTCTCATGCCTTAGCTGAGAATAACAGGCATGGAAGTGTTTCTTAATTTCAGTATTTATCTGAAGTCAAAATAATTAAATTGTTTACAGAAAGGACCTGGTACAACCCAAAGTGTTTTCTTCTCACTGAGGATTTCTGTTACACAAGCCCCTAGAGTGAGCGAATATTCTGCTAATGGGAATGTAAAAGTAATGAATCACTTGAATCTATGCCTTTGTCACAGAACAAAGATGAATCAGCTGAACTACTATCCCAAGGATTAGAAGTCTAGAGTGATGGTTATCATTAGCAAAGTTAAAGGTTTCACTGTCTGATTTGTATACTATAACTCTCAAACCCCGCAACACTGCCTACAGTCAGTTCTCTGGGGTCCAGTTAATAATTCTGACTATGTCACTATCTTGTTGACAGCTTCTTGCTGAAGGTCATATTCTGATGAAGCAGATAATTTTAAGTACTCCTTTTGCCTTTTGGGACTTATTCTAAAACACTTCTGAGAGAAAAAGAAAAATGCTCTAATGCTTATTTTTCTTGATGTATGATGTATTTAAGAAAATGTATATAAAAATTAATGATATTTTCACAGTGAAAGTTTACTCAGATATCTGAAATCTGAAGGTAAATAGCTGTATGAATCTGGGCCAGGTGAACTTCAGTGGACTTAAGAGATAAATGTATTCTGTGTCCTTGAAGATTTTGTCATCCCTTTTATTTGATTACTGCCATATACTATGCATTTTGATTCAAGAATGAGCACATTGCTTTCTTATCCTTTTTCACCATTTGTGAGATGAAACTATTCCCTATTTTAATATGGGGGAAAATGTCAGGAAAGACACCTGATAATTATGAGCCCACCAGTGAAAATATCTACCCTTGCTGTAAAATTTGAGTAGAACTCAAGAACGAGCTCTAAGCTACATTTCCAGTCTGATATACTACTACAGGTTTATGGTGGGCTGACCTTGGCTGGCTGGCTGACTGATGCTTGCCCAGCTGCCTTCTCATCGTCCCTCTTCAGCAGAGCAGGAGGAGAAAATAAGATAGACAGGATTGTGGACAGAGATAATGACAGGGAAATAGCTTACCATCATTGAAAACAAACTTGACTTGGGGAAATTTAAATTTATTGAAAGAAAAAAGTATTAGAATAGTAATGAACTACTGAAGTAAGGGACCTTTCTGCCCACCTCTTCTTCCAAGGCTTCACTTCACTTCGTCATTCCCAACACTTTTACTTTGCACATGATACCCCAGCACACTGGAAATGGTTGTCTCCCACATGGGGCATCACTATCCACTTCTCTCAGAGGGCACCCCTAAGGCCCCCTTACAAACAAAACTTTGCTAGAAACAGTCAATAAAAGGTTTAAAACAAATAAAAATCTGTATAAATCCTTGCACATGAATGATAACAAGGTCTGGCCTAAAACTTGCAGTAATGGCATCTCAAAGACATATTTTGAGAGGCAAATCTAGTCCTCAATAACTAGCATTGCTCTGACTGACAGACACCCTTGCCTTTTCCCTCTCCAGGTGTAAAAGGACAGTCCATTCAGCTACAGCTTTGGGGTTATACAGCTTAAACTGCTGCATGTGCTTCTGTACCATACTTTAGACTCTATAAATTCAGCAGCTGGGACCACTGTATCTTTATTTAATTATTATTATCCCTCACAACGGATCTGAAAATCAAATCTGCTCATAGGAATAGAATGTAAAGGAACCAATAACTTTGTGAAAAAATGGGTAAGACCTAACATTTCAAAACAATAGAGTTGACAGCTCTAAAAGAACCAGAAAATCATGGTCAGTAGGACCATACAAAGAGACACTATAGAAAACTTTCCTAACAGCCAATTGGTTTCGAACCTGAATGTCACTGGATGGCATAAAACTGCATGGGAGTTATTTACTCACAGCATCATCTGACCTAGAACTAACAGAGAGCAATCTGGTGTAAATAATTAGCAACGAGCATAATATCGACTTTATAACTTTAAGGACTATCTCCTGTGCAAAACTAGAGTGCAACATATTTTGAGTAGGACAGAGTTCCTTACAATCTCAGAATTAACTCTCATATGTTGTCGGCTGTGCTTTGTATCTTTTCACTGTTTAATAAAAAAATTGTATCATTAAAACTCATTACAGGGTTTGTCTATTGGAGATAGAGGTATGTATTATCTCATCAAAGTACTTTTGTTTCAATATACGTAATCGTGTGTATTTTCTTTAGAGTCCAGATAAAAATGACTGAGAATGTATATGAAAAGTTAGATAAGCACTATAATATTTAAGTTTTTTAAGGTGTTTTTGGTTTTTTTGATTGCTTCCATGAATCATTCTTTTTGAATCATTCAAAAAAGTTAAATTTGTTACTTCTAATTTAATTTAAAACTCACAAAGAAAGCAGTGACTTTGAAAACTGAATTTGGACAAGAAATGTGTTTTCAATTTTTTGTCTATTTTCTTTTAAGATATTGCTGCCGAAATATTTACAGAGAATAATTCTAAGGTTAAAGGAAAAGTAGTGATCTGATTTCAGACAAACCATCAAAATATTTAGGGCCCTGGAGACAAAGGGGATGAATATATTGATCTGAGAGACAGCCTAGACTTCACAGAGGTTGGCAAAAAAATAAATTAATTAGAAAAGAGAGTTCATGAACCATAAATTTAGTTCTCCAAAACTTACAAAAGCTTTGGAAATTTATAAATTTTTGAACCTTACACTGGAGTTAGATGTTGCAATTTAAAGTATACAGCAAAGTTTCAGATATAAATTTAAGGAAATGTTTGGCCTGTGACAAAACTCATCTATTTTTTTTCTCTTAAGTTTTTGATGAAGATCTGAGTTGATCTCAGCAATTAATGACATGGATCCTGATGTTCAATAGAATTATGTGTTTGTATATGTTTATGTAGACAAGGACTAGTGAAAAGATGTAGGCCTTTAGTACGAATTAACAGAAAAATGGTAGATAAAGAAAAATGGGGGTCAACCGATATGTATTTATGTTTCCAAAAGATTCTTTAAAAATGTCCAAAAAGTAATAAAGAACTTAAGCAGCCATCATCAGTAAATAACTTGTACATTAATTTAACATAAATTCTAGGAGAGACAATGGAAAAGGTAGAAGTAAGTGTATGCTGTTCTGTCTCTTTGGGGCAGTATCAAGTCAAGATTTTCTGGAAAAAGTAATATATGTCATTATATATTAACTGAGGAGGGGAAAAAATCAGGTATAAGAAGATGTTGTTCAGTTTCATATTTGAGTAGAGTAGAGTAGAGTACAGTACAGTACAGTACAGTAGAAAAGCATATATGCTCCATACAGCTTTTTCAGATCTGTCTTGTCTGTCACAAAGTATGACTGTGGTTCCCATTCAAGATATAGTAGTATCAATAATATCATTCAATATATAGTAGTATCTATAGTTCTGTAGTTCTTGTTTCAGTTCTTTATAATGGCATACTGAAAACCCTTGGGTAGTTTTAGTTTCCATAAATATTTCAATATATGATATTGAAGTCAGGCTAAGATGTGGCAAAATATTTTAGTTATGCAGAAGCAGTAGACCCTGAAAAACCAGCAAGACCTTTAGGAACACTAAAGAAATTGATATTATTTGACTAAAGAAAAGGAATGCAAACAGAAAAATTGCATACTTGCTCATAAAAAAGGTTCTGCAGGAAAGCAACATTTACCAACATATTTGTTCAGAAAACAAGGGAGTCAACATTATCTAGGGAAAAGAACATGAAAATCAAGGATATCAGTTATCATAAATTACTTCTTTTTCAAATTTGGAAAAAAGATTGAACACTGAAAAATATTTGAAAACTTGTCTCTGTAAACAAATTTGTTTACACACACTGTGTGGTCTGGCTTTGAAACTTATTGTCACAGATCTTGAGGTCAAGAAATTTCCAAATTCAATGTGTATAAATTGTACTGTGTGATGTTTTTCCCTACCACCTTAAGAACGCATTTTAACTCCTGTGCTTCAGGACTTACAGAAAATTCTGATAATTGAGAAAAGACCTAAAACTGACGTAGCATAGTGTGCTGTGTGTTCTCTGCCTATACTTTTCTCAGAAGAGGAAGTATGGGCAACTTTTAGACAAGATACTCAGGCAAACAAGTGAAAGATCTTATATACCATAGGAATTCTTATAAACTGTGAGATGCAAGAGTTCAAAACTCTCAATATCAGTGCTTGCTATCTAGGTGAGTGCAAATGCTTTCAGGCATTCAGATGCATTCAGTCAATATTACCTTGCCTTTCTAGCTCCAACTCCTTAAAATATAAATTGCTTCTCTTTTCATTTTCCAGATCTTTTTGTACTTCAAACTCTTGTGAAAATAATTATCTCTTCTTATAGGATTTTTTGGTACTGTAATTAGGTCTTTCTCTGCTTGCAAGCTCATTATTATATTACCAGTTGAAATTATCATCTGTCGACATTTTTTTTTGATTCCATGATTGTCTTAATTTCTTTGACTTCACATTTCCTTTCACTTAGACTTTCTACCAAGATTGAAATATAAAATCAGAAAAAAAAAAATCCATGTGGAAGCAGCAAGATCTCTTTACTTGCAGTCTCAGACATTTAGAATGCAGACTGTGCATCAGGAAGAGAGAAAAAAATGACATTAAGATATTTGGAGAGTGAAGAGATACACATGCAAAGCCAAGTAAAATCAGATAGGAGTATAGAGAGATATCAAAAACTGGAATGAGACAGACAAGGAAACAGCAAAATGATAACCGCATACTGAGCCATAATTACCTCGAGGTTATGACATGTACACTGTAGTGTCAGCAACTAGCATTGTCTTCTGGAAAATATTTACATATATTATTCACTGCATAAGAGAAGAGTTAAGGAGATCAGAAAATCAGATTTTCAGACTACATATTTATAATGTGACTAGAATAATCTCCTTGGGTTTTTTCATAGTGAATTTCTATTCATATATTATGTTAGATGCTGACCTTTAGATTTCTAACTTCATACCCTTCTTATTTCTGTCAGTTTCTACAAAATATGTAAAATATATTTGTCTACAAGAATAGCACTAGAAGCTGAGATTTGGAAATCACTGTTTTGGTTTTCTGTCATATGTTAGATAGGCAAAACTGCCAAAATAACAACTTTAATAATAAACAGATATTATTCTTTAATAATAACAAAGAAATCCACTTTCTTTTTTCCTGTATTTCAAATGAATTCTTAAATTAGTCAGTTACACATAATGCATCAAACTAACTGCTAAGGGCAGCCAAGAAGTTTTTGACATGTGTTCTGCCACTAGAAAATGCAGATTTTTTTTTAAGTTTCATTAAAAAAGGGATTTGCATCTGCTGCAAAGTTTCCTGATTGCTATAAGTATTAGGAACTAAGGAACTTTGTCTTAAGCCAGCATTCATTTGGAGGAGAAAGGGATCTGAGTTTTAGGAGCTGTAAGGGCTTTCAGATTTCTTGTGCCTAAAACTTAGAACGTCACGTGGAGACTTGGGCAGTCAGGGCAATTCATCATATTTATTTAAGAAAGTTTAAATAGTTTAATTTCTGTCAACAAAAGGTTTGAATGCTTTCTAGTATCCAAGATATTTCAAAACAACAAATTTTAATTTTCATGTCCTAAGATGCTTAGCTAAATCTATAAATAGTGAAAGAATTTCCCCTAAGTGAAAATTCCATTTTTCATGCAGCCATCTCTCTTTTGGATCGCAATTCCCCACTCTAATTAGCTATCTCACAATACTGACATAGAGGAAAAGTGCAAGAAGTAAACAACTGCTGGTTACACTAACAGTTTGTTTTCTCTTCCCTCAGTCCCTGTTTTTATAGAAAATACAGTGGAAATCCTATTTGGACAAGAGTAGAGTGAAGATCTCGTAAAATTATTATTTCAAAATGTGTATAACTTATGAGTGACTGGTTTCAACTGAAATTATGCTTTGATCTGCTCTGTTGTGATCAGTTATGTCAGTAATTCCTCAAGTTAAGGGCTCCAAAATACATCTAATTATTATTGCTCTGACAGCAGAAGTCTTAGTTATCCTATGCAAGTCTAGTCACAGGAGAAGTGAATTTCTCTTGTGAGGTTGTGATCACTCTTACCATAAAAATTCCATATTTCTTTCTGATGTGTGTTTGTCTTTTTGTTAATGCTATCCTAAGTCATTGGTGCATCCTCAGGTACTTACAGAACATTTTGAGGACATCTTTCTGAAATTGATGTAGGTTGGCATCCAATAAAATATCACTCTTCAAAGAGGTTTCTGAAAGGTATCTATCTTCAGAAAAAGTATCACACTAAATTTCAACTTTCACTAATAACACTGATCATGAATGAAGATACTCTTTAAGAATTACTTCCATGCTATAGACTTTGCTTGAGTTTTTAAACTAAAATTTATTTACCAGTATTCCATGTTATCATTAAACTGAGGGCACTCATACACGTGAAGATTTACTCATAGTATTCAGAAAGCCTGTGTAAATATCAGTATGTTTATCTTTAAGCATGTCTATTTACAACTTACATACTGGCATCATAGACATTAGATCATTTTTAGCTATGCAGAAAATTACATGGAACAAAAAAATAAATAAATCCCATTCAGCTCAGTATTGCAATTAGTTCTGAAGAATTTTCGAGTAGAACGATGTAAATGTATTCACAGCTTTGGTTCAGAGTAAAAAGCTGCACAAGGTTGATACTAAGGCAAGATGTCTTAATAATCTAAAGAAATTTTGGGAAGTACCTACAAATACAAAGTGTTTGCCTGCAAATACATAGTCACACATGTCTCTCATGAACTTAAAAAAAAATAAGAAATTTTCCAGTAAGAATGCTGACCAAGGCACAACAGCATTTTTCAGAGATTAATGATATTGTGGGTCCATTTGTTCTTTAGAGACGCCTGATAACTCAGCCCTCATCAGGGTAGGAAATGATATCCCCATATCCCCAAAGGTTATGAATTTTCTTCCCCCTATTTCACAGTAAAAGTAGGTGAAAAAAAATAATCAATTTTGTTTGGAGTTTCTAACATTGTCCTTCAGAATAGTGCTGTAACGCCTCATGCAAAAGAACCTAAAATGACAGTGAACAATTCCAGATGCTAGTAATGCTAACAATGATCTCTGAAAGATTCTCACGCATAATCAAATGTGAGGGTTTCTCTACTGATTAATCCAGCACTTATTTCAAACATGGATAATTGATAGATATTTGGTCTTGTTCTTGACCTTGACCTTCTTCAGTACAAAACTGTTGCCTGTGTTGGCTATGAGAGGAACAAAGTTATAAGTGAATTATGATGTCACTGGAGCAGCTTTTATGAATATTTTTTTGCAAAATTAAAGATTATCAATGCCTCAGATCTTGGTCAGCATTCCATTATAAGACCATGCTACTGATGCAAAGTGTATATGCCTTCTCTACACCAAATTCAACTCTATGTCACTCTGAATCTAAAATAACTCCACTAAATTCAATAGAATTTTATTTCTGCGTATAAATGCCGAGTGTAGCTGCAAGCAAAAAAAAGAACTCTATTTGATGTAGCTGTGCTATATAGATCTATCGGTCCTATATAGATCTATATGACTGGACCTCCTGTTTATTACTTAATAGTTAACAGGTAGAAATACATTTTCAAGAAGTTTCAAGATGTCAGACTTAGGATATCCTCACAAGACAAATAAATCTGTCAATAAAGGTGCCTTCCATTTCAAAAGTAATACAGTCTCTCACTTTTTTGTGCTATAGGAAGTATATAATTGTTTCCAGTGGAATACAAATTCCACTCAAATGAAAAGTGCCTTTGGTATTTGCATGTATTTATGAAACCGTGAAAATAGGGTAATGCTTAGTATTGCACAGTAATCCACTAAAGGATTGTATCGAGGCACAAGATAGGTACAAGTGCTTAAAGTAATCTGGGCACATGAAATAAAAAAAAGCCAGAGGAAAAACAAAATACTAATAACAGTCTTATTTCTTTATCTCCCTTTCAAATTGATTAACTGCATAGTTTGACTAAGAAATCACCTCTCAATTTTGGTAGGAAACATTTTGATCAAAAAATAATACATTAAAATGGAGGCTTTTTTTTTTTTTAAGTTTTGATCATTGAAAGATGGTAGCTGTATTTTTTCTTTCTTTGTAGTCTAACTTATTTTCATTTAAAAACAGTCCGTAACTGGAAACCAACCAGCTGGTTTTAAGGAAAACATCCAGGCAGAATTTTGTGTTCTTCTATTATAACTCCTCTTGGAAACCTTACAAATTAACTTTTTTCCTTTCTTTTTCTATGAATGAATTATTTAAAGACTGGCTTGACTTCTTATTTATGTACTGATTTCAGGTTGGGATCTCTTAAGAGTTTTACAAAAACTGGATATGAATGAATTTCTCACTGAATATTTTTTGTACCAATTATCGAATGGAAGTATTGATGTAACTGATGATCTGTGTTGTACATTACTGGATTGCCATATTTCTTGAATTATAGGAATAAAGATTGTTTAAGAGAATTCCAATGGAAAAAATGCCAAGACCATGTATTTAGACTCAAGCAGCAGTTCAAACACTCTCACATATCTATAGGACCGTAGTCTTCTGCAAATTTTAATTCAAACTATAGTAGTCTTTATCTTGTTGAGAACTGGATATTACAGGCTGAATGATGTTACTGAAAACAGTATTTTCACATTTGAAATCAGTAGAGTAGTCATCCGTACATGGACTTAAGGATAACCACACTAGTTGTCTAACTCAAGCTAGTTTTACTGTAGATTCTTAACCTTGTATTGTTTAATCCTGTTCTTCCTTACTGATTGCCAGTAATGGAAAAGTCTAATGAAGGTAGAAATACGCTTTTTTATCAATGCTTCTACATTTTCTTCCCTCGATTATGCAGCTGCCCCTGAAAGATGAAATGGCCAATATTCCTATATCTGGCATGAGGAGTGATTCAGCATTGTGGAGTAAGGAAAGCTGCTCTCCCCATTGGAAACAACACATTTGAAAACTGTGACGACTGCGTGAAACCAAGTGTCACAGTAGTCACACAGATTTGGAGTCACAAAGAGAAAGAAGAAAGATAAGAACAAAGGAATGGCTTCCCACACTTGCAACAGGAAAAAGATCATAATAAAAATAACAACAAATAAATATTGTTCTCCAGACTTTTTATGTAAGATATGGGATTGAGTCTATATTGAAAACTGAGGATTTGGGACCCTTGTGATACTATTCTTGTTTTCATTTATTGATGTCTTCTTTCCTCTGAATCATATTGCACATCACTGAGATCTCTGGAGAGTTCCAAACAGAGAATCATGGAATGTCCTAATTTGGAAGGCACCCACGAGGATCATCAAAAGTCTAGCTCCTGGCCCTGTGGAGTATCACATGAAGAATCACCCTGTTCCTGAAAGTGTTATCCAAGCACTTCTTGATCTCTGTCAGGCTTGGTGTTGTGACCACTTCCCTGGGAAGCCTATTCCAGCACCAGACAACCCCCTGGGTGAAGAACCTCTTCCTATTATCTAACCTAAACTTGCCGTGATACAGTTTCCCTTGTGTCCTAATGCTGGCCACCAGAAAGAAGAGATCAGTGCCTACCCATCTTTTTCCCCTCAAGAGGAAGCTGTAGATCACAAAGAAGTTCTCCCTCAGTCTCCTCTTCCTTCAGCTGAACAAACCAAGTGACCTCAGCCATTCATCAGAAAATTTCCCCCCTCATCACCATGCGTGACCCAGATTAGAAAAGTGTGCAAAATATTAACTCTCTCCTTCTTCTCCAGGACAGGGAAGAAGAAAAAGAAAGGGTGAATGTTGGGGGTTATGGTGTTCATCTTCCCAAGACACCTCTATTCATTATGGATCTCTGTTTCTGGGGAGATTGCTGGACACCTGCCAGCCCATGGGAAGTGGTGAATATTTGTTGTTTTGCTTTGCTTGTGCACAGAGTTTTTGGTTTATGTATTTAAACTGTCTTTATCTCAATCACAAGCTTTATCAGGTTTACCTTTCTGATTGTCTCCCCCATCCCAATGCAGGGGAAGTAAGTGAGAGGCCAGGTGAGGCTTGGCTGCTGAATGCGATTTAACCATGACAACCATGGAACAAAGTCCACATGAATGTGACATTACCTGTTGCGAGAAATCTTTAGGATTACTAATTTAGTTGCTACTTCATTTGTTAATTGGAAAGCTGGGCTACCACACACAATAAATTGCAGTTATTGGTCCATTGTTCTGCCAAAGAGGGAAGGAAAACAATAAAATGGCTGAAGTCAATGGTATAAAAAATATCCTTGATTTGGGACTCACCCCAAAAGGTAAGACTAGATACATGATCTCAGATGTGAGGAACAAAAAGCCCAGATGTAAGTACTAAATGAAATCTGAGTGCGACTGGAGGCCTTCTTCAGATATGTTTCAAAATTAATGCTATTCAAATAACTTCTACGAAGGAAAAGGCAATACAGTGCAAGTTTTGCCTAATTTCTTTCGAGATCCTCCAACTTCACTTTGCACTCCCTTTTTATAATACCTTCTCCTCTAAAGATATGGTTGATAATACTGGACTGGGAGAGAGGAATTGTCATTTGAAGTAGAATTGTATTTTAAAACATGTACTGTTTGTTAAAGGCATATGCAAAAACAGGAGAAAAATGTAAGAAAAGAAAATAATATTCTCAAATGCATGTTTTTTACTTTACAGATAGTCTTTTTAGCAACATAAATCCATGCAGCAGAAACATAAATTATACACAGTGTACCCAATATCAAAACTTTAAAAGTAGATACATAAGTTTGAAGTGAATGGTCTAGGAAATGGTCATCCAAACTACATGAATTTTAGGGAACGAAAAAAGGTGCATCCAACATAATCATCTGTAATATGCCTTGACTTTCCAGTCCAAAATTCTGGCTCAAAGAAATTTGTTTTCATAGCTGGATTTCTGTACTTAAATGCAGTGGTAGAAGGTATAAAATTGGTCTGCTGCTGGCTAAGGATGCTTTGGGTTTGGAGTTTTTTTGGTTTGGAACTGGACAGCAGTGATAGTACAAGCTGATGTTGGTATGTATGGACTTTCACTTCTTTGACATAATCTTGAACGAAGTTCCACTGTAAGTATTCTTCATAATACTTTGTGCAAAATTACAGAAAATGGATTATTTGATTTGTATGTATAGGCACTGAAAGGTAGTGGCTCTGTTTATTCTTGATCTGCAGTTGAAATAATAAAGAAAAATCTAAAACCAAATCAGAACTCATCAAAGGAAACATCTGAATTAAGCTTTATCTTCTCCTTAATTTTCAAAAAATTCTTTTCATAACATAAGAAAAAAAGCTGGATTCTTTTTGTTCGTAAACTTTCTAATGAAAAATTTAATTAATATATCAAAATATCTATTTTTTAATTTCCATATCTTTCCTGTAAAAAAAAAATATGGATTACTCAGTGTTTATTTGCCACAATAATTACTTGCTTTGAGTGCTTTCTTTTCATAATTCTTTTATTGCATTCATTGTTCCTGAATAAATTTTTATTTCATGACCATAATGATTTCTTTATTTTGCCTTCAAAGCAGACACATACAGTTCCAAATAAGTATCAGTCTTAAGAATCAATTGTTTAAAATTTCCATAATTTCATTTATAACACAATAAAGATTGACACACAGCAATTCACTGTGTGATTATGAGAAACTGTCCAGATGTGCTTTTTTGAGCAGTACCACAGCAAATATTCTTTTGTGATTGCATGTTGCTTCTATCCTCTCACTAATTTCTTTTCTTGTCTAGCTACTCTAGAAAATAAAATGGTCATCAACACCCATTAAATAAATTGGATCCCTGAGATCCACTGAAGTTGTAAGACATCTTTAATGCTCATTTGCTATACCCAAACAATATTTAAAAGGGCAACTGTTGAATCAATATGTAATTATTTCTTGCTTTTTTTCTGGGGAGTAGTGACTACCTTCGTAAGCCAATAAAACAAGGTACCTCTATGGCTTGCAAGGTGATCGATGTGACCATATGCTTAGTCAAAATTTTCACATTACCACAGGACTTGGGCAGGCTTCCTCATACTTTCAAAGCATTTGGAAACATTTTGCAAAGATTTTGTTTTCATAAATTCAGAGATAAATTTAATCTTAAAAATAAGCTACTAAATGCTACTAAAAATATGCTACTACATATTACTAAATTGAGAGACTAGATAAATCCAGCAAATGTCAATTTAATAGTTATCAAGTAAAGTATTAAGGTTTCTTATTTGTTAACACACAAAAACATTTCAATAGCTGTAAATATTTAGTGAACTTGCCATATGTTATCAAAGAATAAAATATCAGCTTAAAGATGTGAAGAAATATTACATAAAAAAAACACTGGCTGCTGAAGTAAGAAGCAGCTTACAAAGATTTTTTTTTTCCTAGGAAAAATAGGTAGTCTAGGAGAATAAATACAAAATTTATGAAATAAAAGCTAAACATGTTTTTTAAAACAAATGTAATTAAGGGTAATTTAGGTGCTTTTCAAAGAGTCTGACTAGGAGAATTATAATAAAACCTCTTCATTATGACAAATGAAGCACATAAAACATATAAATTATTTGTTTGTAATTTCAGTCTATATGGTAAATACAGTTTTACTCAAGCCCAGGTTTTTGTACTTAGTAGAAAAACCAAATAATTATAATATCCTTTTTAGTAAATATATAAAATTGAGATTGAAATGTTTAAAAAGCTTCATTAATTTTGCAATTATGAAACATTTTAAACTGGCAGATCTGTTAGAAAATATTTACTAAAACTGTTATTAGAAATGAAAGAAATGCCCTAATTTACTTTGTTAACAAAAGAATTGTGCAATCCACAGTACTTGTGGTAACTATACAATAATTAAAACAGCAAAGGAATTATAAACAAAAAGACAATGAGAACATAAAACTGAATTTATCAGAAGTTTATATCCAGGATTTTGAAACCATAAAATAATTCAAGTGGAGGATCTCTTTTACAGTAGTCTGGTGTCATGATTGTTACCTCTGACAGAAGCAGCCACCAACACCCTCGGGCAAATGACATCTAGATGACAATAAAATTTCCTGCACTTTGCTAGGTGATGCAAGTATTTTAAAGCTTTCCTCATCTACTGTATCGAACAATCTGCTCGATGGCTGGTAAACTCAGGTTAGATGAGCAGTTCATAGAATCAGGGAATATCTCAAGTACGAAGGGACCCATAAGTATCATCAAGTCCAACTCCTTGCACCTTGCAAGACTGCCTAAATCAAATCATGTGATTAAGAGCACCATCCAGATGCTCCTTGAACTCTTATAAGCTTGGGGCTGTTCAGTGACTATCTAACTTCCCGTGAAGAATCTTTTCCTAGAATTTTCCCCTATGCAGGTCCATTCCATTCACTTGTGTTCTAATGCTGTCCCTCTTGAGGAAGTCATAGACGATGATGAGGCATCCCCTGTCCTCTTTCCTCCAAGGTGAGCAAACTGAGTGACTTCTGCTACTCCTCTTGAGGATTCTGCTTGTCCTCAAGACATTTCACCATCTTGGCCACTCTCTTCCAGGCACCCTAATTATTTGATGACCTTCCTAAAATGAGATGTCCAAAACTTCTCCAGCAGGTGCCAATGTGGAATCCCACTAGGGCGGAGTACAGTGGAACAATGATCTCCCTTGACTGGCTGGTGATGCTGTGCCTGATCCACCCAAGAACTGGGTTGGCTGTTTTGGCTGTCAGGGCACACTCTGACTCATATTCAACTTGCCACTGACCCGAACCCTGAGATGTCTCAGTGAGACAATTTGCATACAGTCACTCTTGTTAAATTTCTGTGTTGTTTCCCTCTTGACGGCAGTAATTATCAGCAGTCTTTTCCAGTGCCTTCCTGCACTTTAGGCCATGTACAAAATCAGAAAATTTAAAAAAAAAAACCCAAAACAGAAAGAGCTTCCTCACCTAAAAATTGTCTAGTGTTTTTAGGAATAGTAGAAAATGACTGCATACTAAATCTGGAATTTACTTTGAATTCATGATGAATTAAGCTCTATGGGGAGTTTTCTGCCCTTGGATGTAAAAGGCAGAGCTTGATCATTAAAGTTTTCATTTTCTGCATGCATAATACTTCCTTTAATATCTTATATAATTGTATATCCTTTGTATTTTAAAATAAGGCCTTTAAAAAGGATTTCTCAAAGGTGCATTACAGGAAATAGACTGCAGAACAGCAGTATTAATTTATAGAAACACTGAATAGTTAGAAAAGAGAACTGTTTTTCATGAGAAAAATAGGAAATATTTGCAGGAAAAAAATGACAGGGAGAGACAAAAATAGATAGGCAAATCTCTGATATTCAATAAATTCTGTATAAAAGCAATCCTACAACCAATTGTTGAAGATCAGTTGTAGAGATCTACAGTGAGAGCTCACCTAGAATAAAGCCAGTTCAGATGCAAACAGTGGTTAAAACCACAAGCATGCCACTTTTAAATACAGATCATCCATCAGCTTTCAGTTTGTACTGATGAGTAAAAGATAGCTCTTCATGTATCATGTCTTTGAATTATTGCCGGGTACAGCCTTGTAATGCTTAATCTGCCAATTTAACCTTTGATTTAGCTGCAAATTTTGTTTTGCTTCCCTCTTATGTTTTTCTTTCTTTCTTTGTTACTATCTTCTTTGTGTTTGTGCATTTGAGTTCCTTCAATGTTTCTGTTTCAAAACAACCAGTACATTTTCTCATCTTTAATCTCGCATCCTCTTATCTTTAATCCTCTCCCTCCTGCTGGTTCTGTGTTGTTTCTTGCTGTTCAGGAATGAGATAATTGAAAGGGAAACTGCTATTCTTATAAACTAATGAAAAAGGTTTTAACTTTTTTCTTTAGGAGCAGTATTTTTATTTTCACAGTCCAACTGTATGAAGATAAAATTTTTTAACTCAGATTACTCTGATAATTAATCTTTCTAAGATTAAATTCCAAATTTACAAGTATGTTACAGAAATGAAACATCAATTCATCAGATGTATTGATTAATTCAGTTTCAGATACTGGTTATTTAACACTGGTTATACCCACAAAATGTGAATGTGAAGGAAATAATTTTGTTTCTCATCTTTTCTTCAGAATTAAATTAGTGGTGAAAGTTAATTGAAATATTAAAAATATTTCCTTTGTACCAAAATCATTTGTCAAAAAGACTTTGAGAAAAAAAATTTTAGATTACACTTAATTTAAAATTATATAATTTCTGGAAAACACAGTCAAACATATCATAACTACAATTATTTTTTTCATTAGAAAAAAACATGGGAAAAGGGAAATAGTGACACTTCCAATCAGCAGAACTGTGGCATCTTTTCTTTTTCTTTAATAATATCCCTTGTCATATCATTGCCTTATTTAAACACATCATTCATCAGGACAAAAGATCTTGTGCTCTGCTCAAGTACGAGGACCTCCAGATATTACTAGTGAGAGGCATCAACAGCTGTGCTTCCAAGGAACTTCATCGCCTTTGATGTAGCTCTGAATGATACAGTACTCTTGGACACACACCAAGCTTTCACGAATGTAATTTATCCTGTCATGCTCTTGGCTTCTGAAAGAGTTCAATGAGCTACTTTTTCACTGCTAAGTCAGACAAACCTGACAAAACCATAGATTTTCTCAGAGACTACAAGGTTTTCTCATCACACTTTGTTTTCAGGTAAATTCCCAACATCTCTCCTCATGGGGCTGGGCAGTTGTAACACCTAGACTTTTGGCGCTGCCTCTCCTTCTCAGATAAGGGCATTTAGAGGCTACTGAATCACAACAAAACCTCAGCCTCTGTACTTCTGGCCACCTGCAGTCTTCACCCTCTCTCACGACTAGAATAGAAGGCAGTAGAAGAGGAAGAGCCTTCAAATTTTGGAATTTAAGCACTGCCTACGCATGGGAACAGGGTAGAAATGAGAAGGCAGAGTGAGACATCAAAAGGGATTATTTTGAAACAAACATGGGTGATGTGGCATTTGCCACATCTAGTGACACAAGGCCCACAGGGACTTAGCAGCTGCACTCTATTTTCTATATCTAAGAACAATTTTTATCAGTTTAAGCAACAATATATTGTGTAAATAACATTTAAATATCCATCTTTTTGTTTTTAAACACTGGTGTCCTAGGGTGACTATGATGCCTGTATCCCCACATTGTCTGTTCTGTGTTCTGTACCTTTAAGACTGGTTCTGAGAGTGAGCAGGGAAAGAAGATGTACGCAGTTTGTTTTGAAAAACAGTGTTCACTCCTCAGGATCTTCTCTTGTCCTTGGCACTGTGTAGTTTGGTTTTTTTTTTCCTTCGTTGGATGCACAGAGGGCAGCCAGAGAGAGGTTTTTTCCTTCGTTTTGTTGGTTAAGCTAGCGGAGGCAAAGAAGTTTTCCTGGACTGTTTTTTCCCTTTTTTTTTTTCCTTGGAACTGTTTAAATCTGCTCTGGACTGAAAAAACCCAGAGGAGCACCGGCATCTTGCGCCCGTGGCCCACCAGGCCGGGACTCGGCATTTTCCAGCACCGAAGGGACTGATAAACAGACTGAGGGAGGGAAGTTAACTCCTGGCACAGACTCTCAGTTTTGCCCTCTCTCTTTGGAGCAGCGAGAGGTTTTATTGTTTCTTCTTCTTCTTCTTCTTCTTCTTCTTCTTCTTCTTCTTCTTCTTATTATTATTATTATTATTATTATTATTATTATTATTATTATTATTATTTCTTTATACTTGTGGGTATTTTGTTTGTTAAATAAATAGTTTTTTCCACTTTTTCTCTAGGAGAGTTCTTTTCCCATGCCAGCTAGGGGGAGGAACTGTTTGAACTTGCTTTCCAGAGGAGCACCATTTCGGAGGGTTCCTCCCAAATTTGCCCTAAACCAAGACAACTGGCAAGTAGTTTAGCACAAGCTAATATATCATACTCTGGAAGTGTTTAAATACTGAACATTTCTGTAAGTTTAGGAAAACAGAGCACTGTGAAATGAAATTTTTCTTGTTTGCCCTGCACTACAGTTATATTCATAATAATAAAGAAAACAAACTCCTATTATATTATATAATTATTATCAGGTGGCTAGGAAAGTAAAATGTTATAGACACTTGTGAGATTTATTCTTTCAGTACTCTCTTTGCAACAGGGCCTATAAATAGAATTGCTACAAAATCCTGTAAGAAAGGTTTTGTGTGAGTTTTCCAACTGATTTTTTCATATGAGAGATTCACAGAAATTTCACAGAATCACAGAATTGCAGAATCACAGAATGGGTAAGGTTGGAAGGGTGGTTTTTCTGCTTTAACCTCACTACTCAAGGGAGGGTCATCCCAGAGTACATGGCGTAGGACTGTGTCCATATGATTCTTGAATATTTTTCAGTGAGGGAAATTCCACACACTCTCTCGGCAAACTTTTCCAGTGCTTGGTCATCCACATAGTAAAGATGTTCTTTGTCACATGTCGGTGGAACTTCCTGTAAATCAGTTTCTGCCTGTTGTTTCTTGTTCTATGGGTTGGCACCATCGAGTTGAGCCTGGTTCTCTCCTTTGACACCTACAATTTAGATATTCATATTCATTGATTTTAGATATTTATACTCATTGACGATGCTCCCTTTCAGTAGCCTCTTTTTGAGGCTGAACCAGTTCAACTCCCTCAGCCTTTCACCATAAGAGAGATTTTCCAGACTCTTGCACATTTTTGTAGCTCTTCATTATGCACCCTAGGATTCCATGGGCCTTCTTGGCCACAAGGGCACTACTGGCTCATGGACAGTTTTTTGTCCACCAGGTGCTACTCTGCAGAGCTGCTTTCCAGCAGGTCAGCCCCCAGCCTGTGCTAGTGCATGTTGCAGATCCTCTACAGGTACAGGACCCTTCATTTGCCCTTGTTAAATTTCAGAAGGTTCTTCTCTGTCCATCTCTACAACTTATTAAGGACCTTTTGAAGGACCACACAGCCCTCTGAGATACTGGCTGCTCCTCCCAGTTTTGTATCATCAGCAAACTTTCTGAACTTGAACTTCATCCAAATCATTGATGAGCAAATTGAATGACACTGGGCCCAGTAAAGAAGAAAAAGCCTGGAGGACTCCATGAGTGACAGGCCTTCATCTAGACTCTGTGCCACTGATCATAATCCTCTGAGATCTGGCACCCAGCCAGCTCTCAATCCATCCCACTCTTCAGTCTTCCAAACTACACTTCTGTTTCTTTTTGCCTATGAGGATTTCATGACAGACAGCATTGAAGGACTTGATGAAGTCAAGCTAGATAATATTCTCTCCGTTCATTTGTGTTTCATTGTGGGAGGCAATCAGGTTAGTCAAACCTTTAGTGAATGAATGCTGATTACTCTGGATCACCTTCTTACCTTCTTTGTTTGTAGAGATGCATTTGACTGGATAAAAAGTATCATATTCATCTGAACCCTAAATTTTTGATGATTCCATTTCATTTTTCAGAGAACATCAGTAACACATTCAATAAAGAATAAAACCCCAACAAACCACAAAATAGACCATATTACATAGGCCTATCTAGGTGTGTCACTGTCAGATAAGTCTTTCTGGGCCTTGTCATTGGGACAAGAGGAGCGCTCCCCTAAGCTTATCATCAGACACTAGCATATATGCTAAGGACTTTGTCATTATACTAGATTCCAGTAAAATGCTTTAATTTAAGCAACTCTGAAGGAACAGGGACACTCTTCTCCTGGTAAGGTGTGTCAGAGTCAGTAGTTCCCCATTTCTTCAATATTTTCACACATTTTATTCACTTCATCCACCAAAAAAAAAAATTAACTAAGTGAAAGCTGTAATTTCCTTTTAAGCTAAGAAACTCACTACAGACTACCTGCTTGGTGTAATTAAGACGACGTTTTTTTTACTGTCATTCCAAACTCTATATTTGGATGCTTATCCAGACTTTTATTTCCCCTTATTCAGATCCCTCCATCCTTCTTTTCCTACCACTTGTATTTCAAACAGCTATTCTAGGAAATAGAGCAGTGTGTTGATCTGAAAATTACATTGCAATATTTAAGCAAAAATAAGATTCTAAACTTTTTTAAAATAACAGGAAATCATCAATTACTCAAAGACATTTTTGCCCCATCTGAAATCAGAATTACACTGTTAACATTACAGTAACTCTGTGCAAGAAAAAGGCAGAAATATCGTCTGACTTTTTTCTGTTGCAATATATAATTCAATACAGAGGGATTTTTTCACACAACAGGTGAAAAAGCACAGTTTTTTGATACAGTGGGTTAAATCAAGTAAAACCAACCCCTTTTAAGGCTCTTCCTGTTTATTTTTCATTTGTATTAGACAAATAAAGGAATAATAAGTTTGAATGGTAACATGTTTTTGTTAATGGTAACATGTTTTTGTTAAACAGACTTAAAAACTCCCAGTTTAATCAATGTGAACTTTTAAACATGAAATAAACTAAAGAAAATTAATATACAGGAAAAAAGTTTTTTTTAAGAAACACCATAGTCTAAACAAAATCAAATTATTTCTACTATTTTTTCTTATGGACATGGGAAAAACATTTTTAATATTAAATCTCATGTCGGGCTAGCTATTTTTAAAATTTTTGGTGAACAGTGAGTGAGGTTGGCTGGTTCCTGCTATGTAATGTGAAAGTAGTTCTTCAATAAATAATTAAAATATTTTGTCTGAAGTAATCTTTCAGCACAAGATCATTTGCATACAATCTATCCATAATTTCTTGGAAGGCTTTCCCTTCAGAAAAATTCCAAAGCTACTATGTAGAGCACCTGTCTGTATTTAACAGTATGGTGGGTATTTCATGTGACCAATAGGTGAGCATTGATCCTCTTAATATGTTCTTTTACATCTATTTTAGTATCTATATATCTATTTTAATATCCAGATAATTCAGGTAGAATTTCCCATTATCTGAAATATTCATAAGAAACTAATTTAGTGCATTTAGTTTTCATGGCAATACTGTTTTATAAAATAAGAAACATTACATAAAGAATCATAGAATATTGTGAGCTGAAAGAGACCCATAAGGATCATCAAAACCTAGCTCTTGGTCATGCACCAGACAGCCCCAAGAACTACAGCATGTGCCTGAGTGTGCTGTCCAAATGCTTCTTGAACTCTGGCAGTCTTGGTGCTGTTACCGCTAGGTTGAAGTAGTATTTAAGAAAATTGTTCCTGCAATGAACTTTACATCTGATGGATAACAATTTTTGCTCCTCAATGGCACTGTCGTTTCATTTGTAAGCACCCATATACAACTTGTGCAAAGCACTACATCTGCTAAAATGAAATTCCCCTTCAAAGAGTGATGTGGAAAAAGGCATCTGACCATTTCAATATTGAAAGGTTCAGTTACAGAAATGTAACATATTTTTATCTTAAAAATGTAGTAACTAGTAATTAGAACCCTATCCCAAGGGAAAACTGTGTTTTAGTGTAATGTGTCTCTTTTGACATTTTTCAGTCATGGAGAAAAACACACACAATAGCATTTTAGTTGTGTGTTATTTTCATTAAAAGGTAACACAAATGCAATAAAACTTTCTCATCTTGGAGACGTGGATGATGGAATGGCACTGAATGTGCTTGAACTGAAAATGCTTTATTTTACCAGTCTTAATATGTGTGCCAATAAAGTCCTGGCTAAGGCCAAAGAAATTGGAGTAAGGAGAGAGATGTCTTCTGTATTTCTCCCTTCTACTGGCAATGTGGCTCTGATGCTCACGTCTTCCTCTTTGAAGATTGAAATGATATAAGAGGATATTCTATGGCAGCAGCAGACCTAACAGGAATGGCACTAGGTTGAATCAAAGACTCTTCTTGACCAGCATCTTGAATCAAATACTTGTCAATACAGTATGTAGTAAAAATGAACTGAAGAACATACTGCATTATTCCAGAAATTCCTGGGTCAAGAATTCCTGAGAGAAAATGTTAATTGCTCACGGAGTATGTTCAGTATGTTTTTTGGAGGTACTAAGCAGAGCGGTCACTTCTGAAGCTTCATTCTCAAAGTTCAACAGCCCATCCATTGCTCTCTTTTACCATGGTGATATAATTCCCATATATTGAATGGATGGAAAAGTCAACCCAAAATACTATGTGTTCAAAAGGCTGATTGCAGTAATCTACATGAAAATGTCAGAGATAGCTGGAAGTGGCCCTGTGTAT
This sequence comes from Trochalopteron elliotii, assembly GCA_024734555.1. Lineage (NCBI taxonomy): Eukaryota > Metazoa > Chordata > Aves > Passeriformes > Leiothrichidae > Trochalopteron > Trochalopteron elliotii. The sequence continues at coordinate 412,127 of JANPWX010000132.1, read as the reverse complement.
ATTGGGGAAGCTTCTGATGTCTTCTTCCAAAAGCCAGCCCTGCAGCACTTTCTACTACTGCAACCTTTCCACATAAACCAAATACATTCCGTTCTTTGCCATTGTGAATCACATATTTAAGAACTGTCATTGAAATATTTCCATAGCACAATCTACAATCTTTATAAACTTCATTTAAATCAACAAAAAAGTCCCCCCCACAAAAATCAAAATAACTTCAACACAACACTGAAAAAGGTGGGTAATTTATGCCCAAATCATCCCTTCACTACAATTAGAACAACAAAAATTTCCAACAATCTTCAATCAGTATCTTGCCCATTACTTCTCTCAATTTCTGTCCTTATCTCAAATTCGTTGAAAGCTCCACATTGGGTGTCAAAAAAGACTGTAGTGTATTGATCACCTGGCTGTCAGGTGCTGAACAAGTCACTCTCTGTTCCCTCAGCAGAACATGGGAAGACAATAAGGTTGAAAAACTCTTAGGCTTAGATAAAGGTAGATTAACTCAACAAAGCAAAGGCCTCACTTGGTAGCAAAGGAAAACAGACATTTATACCCTATTTCCCATAAGCTGGTGAGGTCCAGCCATTTTCTGGGAAGTAGGTCCTCAATACACATTCTGGTTGCTTCAGAAGACAAATGCCTTAATTACAAATGCCCCCTTTCTTTTTTTTTCTGCTTTTTATTGCTAAGAAAATGCCACATGTTGACATCCCTTTGGTGAATATCCCTTTGGCGAATTTGGATCACCTGTCCTGGCTAAGGCCCATCCCAAACTCTTGTTCCTCACCAGCCTTTTTTTTTGTGGAGGGATTTGAAGAGACATCCTCTAAGCTTGGGAGCACAGCTCAGTAGTAGTCAAAACATAGGTGTGTTATCAACACCATTCTAGCTACAAAATACACTGCTATGAGGTCTGCTGTGGGAAAAGTTAACTCCATCCCAGCCTGACCAAAGAAAAGAAGGAAAATTTGTGTGAAATGAAGCAATTATAAAACCAGCATATGAAGCTTTTGACAGTGCTGCTCACTACCAGTGAATTGTTTAATATTTTGACAAATCTGCATAATATTGAGGATACATTATCCTCAGGCATTCAATACATCATACGTAAGAAAACTAGAGTGTCATGGTCCTCTTCAATATATATTCTTAATTTGCTATGAACTGTGTTCAAGTTACCATTGAAGTTCTTACCATTAATAATATCTAGAAGTCAAATCTTGGTATTAAAATATGATTTGCATTTTAAATATAAGATAAAATAAGTCATTAAATGAACTCAAACAATAAGATTGGGTGTCTGCATAAAAATATTTTTTACCGTTCTAGATAATGGTTAAATTTGTGCAGGACTGTAGCATATGGATGTTTTAAAGGTCATGTTGACAGGTACAATTTTCATCTACAAAGGATTAACCAGCTTCGTAAGAGCATTAACATCTAGGCTCCAAGTCAGACTTTCATCCCTTTTGTAAGGATCAAAATGTAAAGTATGGACTGAAGCATCAAAAATAAAACTTTTACAGAGACAACTTTGTTCCAGATGGCAGGCGTGGGGAGGGGGCTAAGGTACCATATATAAGAACCTTCAGCATCCATAAACTTTTCACTTTGGTCTCTTATACTCTCAATTCACATTTTATTAGATTAATGCATCACATAAAAAAATCAGTCATGCTTATGAACCTTCTCTTTTGTGTGACCTAAGGAGCACTATGTCCCAGTTTTGGCAGGGTCCTCTAAAGTTTATGAAAATATCCTGCTCAAAGCATGATCACTACTGAGATGTTGTTGATGACAAAAATTTGCTTGCACTTTGTTAGCTATGGTCCAGGGGTAAAGTTTATGAAATTTGTAACCTTTTTACTTGCCTTTTCTTATGCCTGCCGCATGGTGGATACAATTTCTTTTGGATGCTTTCCCATCATGACAGATATTGCTGGGCTCTTTCCAGGAAGCAGGAAACAAATGGCAAGTTGATGCTTTGTGATATACCTGTGTATCAGGTGAACTTCTGCCTGTCTCTTCTCTTTAGGAACTGCAGTAACTAGTACCATTACCCACAGTGCAAAGCCTTCAACTTCACTTGAGTAATGTGCTTTGCTCCTCTCTTCAACATGGTGTAGGGCTTCTTGTTACATTCCAATACATAATGCCTTCACTGCAGATCAGAAGAGGCGTCCCAAGCAATTTGTTCTTCAGCTTCACAGTTTCTTTCCTCTTTGCAGAAAACTTTCATGCATTTGAGGTCTATAATCATGTTGCCTCTTCATTTTTGTTTCCCTCTCAGAACAATTACAGTCAGTTTATTATTCTCTTCCAGTTCATGTCTCCTTGATCTGGGATAAAAACTGTTACTCTCCACCAGACATTGTCCAACCACTCCACATATTTTTGGATTTAGGGGCTCAAAACTGGATTCAAGCCTTGAGCTATGTTTTCCTCTCACCAGTTTTCCAAGTAGACAAATACTAGGTCACATGATGAGATTGCTTTTTATTAGCTGACACTTAAAACATGGGAGATTAGCACTGGGAACCTATACTTTGGCAGATATTTATGTCAATGTTCATATGTATAGTTGCATTTTTTCTATTGGAAAGAAACTCCTACTTTTATCTTTAGTTTAACCCTGGAACAAACATCCAGCACAACATCTGTTCAGTGCATTTTCCCTAACATCACTATTGAATGGCTTTAAACTATCCATTTACAGGAGAAAGCTGGTGGCCAGCCACTTTTTACCCTAAGGAACAGTAAGTAGTTTGACAAGTGACCCTGAATTTCTTCCAGTAATATATACAGCAAAAAAAGAACTGGCCCAAACCCAGCTGTCAGGCTTTGATTCAGGAACGAAGACTTTCCAAGGCAGGAGTTATCTATCAAAACGGCAGCCCCATACTCAGGGAAATATATCTGACCTAAAGCTGATAGAGTGTGAAATCAAAGGTTGTGAATGGCTACTCAAGGGGAACCAAATACATTTCTATGGGGCTGCAGTACAAATGGTGTTGGTAATAGGTTGTGGCAGGACAAAGAGCAGCTGAATTAAATACCAAGATCTAGCACTGGATCAAGTGTAAGATGGCACACTGACACTCAGAAAATTCTCTTTAACTTTTCTGTACTTAGTCACTGATTATTATTTTACTTTGTCTTCATCTCATCAATTTATCTGATGGAAAGACTTCATCCAAGAAATACCAGGACAAAACTCTAACTATATAATTATTCTGGGTGAAGACTCCGCTTTTCTAACAGATTCATACCATGAAGGACTAATTCCTTTAAAGCAAATGCTGTCATCCAGGTAGCAGGTTAAGTACTGACAACTGTTCATTTTACTTACAGTTTTTGAAGACCTCAAATTTCAAATAATATAGTCCGTTCAGTGATATCTTCAAAATATTGAATACAATAGAAGACAATAGCATGTTAGCAGTGGTGATGATTAGAAATCAGTCTTTTTCATATGAATATCTAAAGTGTGGACTTTGTAGAAAGATTAATATATTTCTAAGTTAATGCTGAGTAATTTTTAAAGTTATAAAATTTAAATTTAATTTTTAAAAAAAGAAATTTAATTTTACTAAATTTTTCTTGGATTTTATGTTGGGGTTTTATTTACAATCACTGAGATCACTATTCACAAAATTCTGGGCCAGAAATAGTAATTTCAAAAGCAATTACTTTAGCTAAATATATTCATAATTGAGCCTATGTATAAGCAAGTAAAGGAAGTGCTTTATATGAATCAAAGTGGAGAAAAATATTTCCTCTTCTTCTTACAGTTCTTTTTAAACTGATATATTGTAAATAGGTTGAAATACTTCTGTTAATCTCTCAGGTATAAAAGTCAGTACTTGCTTTTACTATCATTCATTTAAAGAGCCAGGAAAGGAGTTTCTGAAATGCTGCAGTTTCAAAAATCAATGCAGTTGCATTAAATCGTTATTTTAAATCATTATTTTATGCCTCTGGAATGTGTTTTGAACAGATCTTTTGGTCATTTTGTAGAACATCTCGGCCCTAATAATTTGGTTCTCTGAGTGCCATCCTTTTAAAAACAGCACTACTGGTATCATTATAGTTACTATGGGTAGGAGTAGCAATTGTGAGTATGTAGTAATCCAATTTCTTCTTGTCTTTGTAATAAACACTTAAGGGATGGTTCCTGTAGCATTTATATTGGTCTTTGTAAGGGTGGCATGGAGATAAATCTTCTGGAAAGAAAATATTCCTTGACATTCCTTGGTACTGCATGAAGAATATTTTCTTTCCTGAATGCTCAAATGTTTGTTTTTTGGTCTTCTGATTTTTGACTATGCCCACAGATTTAATGGAAGGGATTATTTCTTGCTACAGATGTGTCAGAATAGTACCTGGCATGTTTCCTATAGAATGCCTGAATACTTTACCTGCTTTTTGGTACTCAGTCCCAAATTTTTCTCACTCCATTCCAGAATTTTTTTATTATTGCCATTTTCTGATATAATAGCAAATAATAATAATTTCTTGCACTGTTTAGCATCTGGAATTCAAGAGTTTGTGCTTATCATTTAGGGAATGCTTCACAATGCCACATTCCTTGTCATCTGTGGAAAAAACAGATAAAAGCTAATTCTTCACCCCTCACACACACATACCACACAAACATTTCACAAATATTTCCCTGTCAATGTCAGGGTATACCTATTGTGTTCAAGTATGTGTCTTCTGAAGTGACTTATTGCTGAACAGCACTGGTGCCACTTCTAGACCTGGTGGACTATTCATTATGCAGTGCTCCACTAGTTGCCTATTTTGAAGATAAAGACAAAAATAAAGACAAATGCAGGAAAATCAGTCTCTAGAAAAGTCATAAACTGCACAACACTAAAAAATATCCCCCCAAAAATAGCTAGAGTTTCAAATTTGCTTACAAACACAGACTCTACAAGTGGTTCTCTAATGCTACAGATGAATTATATTTCAAAACCAGAAAATATTATTTAATGTAATAAAAATTCTAGTTTTTAATCATGCCATTATGATGCCTTTTCACATAAAGACAATGAGCATGTTTCCAAAATAAAATCTATTCTATGATGTTAAGATAGGAGATCAAGAGTTACTGTGAAATATAGAGTGTGATAAACCTGAATAAAGATGCAATTGTAATGATATTACATGTGCCAAGGTTATTGAATGCTTTTCAAGATTCTAGTTAATCCCTTTTAAACAGTGTACTAATCCCAGAAAAGTTCTGAATCTCAACAATTGCTTTTCAATATATATCACCTTTTTTGTAAAATCAGTACCGTGCATGTTATTCGAAGATCAATTTGAAAACAAATACTGAGGTTTACTCAGTTCCTTTGTTTTAATGATTTAAGACAATGAATTTTATAATACTAAAATTTGGATGGTTGAAGTATCTGTTTTCATCCCAGAATAACATTATTTTAGAGAAAAGAGAGGCTTGTGGGCTTCTTTTGGGTGGAAAAAAAATGCATTTATAATTTTTTTTCACAGATAAGTTTTCTGATTAAACATAGATACCATAGCGTTAGAAAAGTAATAGGAAGACTACTATTATAATGTTAACACAAAATGGGTTTTTTTAGGATACATGATAGTACAGAATGATTGCAAATATAAATTTTTTAAGTAGTTTCAAAAAAGTAATAGTGTTCTCATACCCTTAGATTATATTTGTCTAGGTTTTAATATTGAAACTCATGAGCATAAGAGCTGAAAAAGACATTTAGAATTATTTTTTGGAATAAATGGGATTTCACTTATCCAAAATGCAGACTCCAGAAGAAGAAGTTTTAATCTGAAAGGACGAATTCGTGTTTAATTTTACTATTTATGCTGCCAAATGTTGTTGGGAGACATAGTCTCCCCCTCCAACAGCCCTTAAATTTTTTTTGTATTGCATTATCATTCTCAGTTGTGTGGCTCTGGTTCTATACTACATTCAACTACTAGAAATTAGATTTCAGCCATCAAGTCATTGATTTGCCTTGTCTTGAAATATGTTTCTGGGAATCACTGCTATCCAGGCGCAGTAGTTCTGGGAATTAAGCTGAAAAACAGCAGGTCAAATAGGAATATATGAATAGGAGTAGAATCCATATCCAGATCTATGAGTGCTACTGTCTTGTTTTGTAGAGAACATCTATTCTAAAGGTCCTAGAACAGTCAGGATGTAACGATCAGCTTGCAAATATGTATGGGGCAAAACTTCAAGCTGCTTCTAAAGTATAACCAAGTCAATCTATAAACTAATTTAATGAGGACTGTACATCAGCAGAAAATGCATCATGTAGGACAAACATATTTTAAATAAGGATGCCAGTCTTTAAGTCCACGATGATAGACAGGAAGGATGCACACATTGCCTGTTTCTAATCACTTACATGTCAGACTCTTTGAATAGGGGTGTTTTCTTTGGTTATTAGAGTCAATCTTATGTGCTCTCCAGGCACACAGAATTAGAAATGCTTTCAGCTTTAAGTGGCAATACTAAGGACATATCCACTTTGTGTTTTGGATGGGGGAGAAGGATATTAAGATTAATTTTCTTGTGGCCATCATTACTTGGGCTGTTTTTCATATTCATTTTATGCCATCCAGGTTCGGCATTTTTTTCCTCCAAAACTTTTGAAGATGTGTTTTATTTTAGCTTAATCTGTAATTATCTCTAACATTAGTATTTTGTATAATATGTTTTATATATCCTCTCTTCATATTATGTTCAGCTTTATGAAATCAATTCAGGCTTGGTTGCTATGTGATCATGTTGTGCTTGCCTATATTCTGTCTCCTGCATTATTTCTACAGCCTTTTAACTCTAATACTCTGCCACAGTGCTTCTAAATCACTTTATCCCAAAATCAAATTACAAGAAAAAGCTGGAGGAAAAAAAACCAAACCCCTCTCATTCTCCTAGATGATTCTATTTGCTTTTCCTTATAATGTGCATCAGGTTTTTTTTTAATATAGCTCATAGATTTTATAGCTTAGCTGTGTTTCTTATGAATAACGCAAATGAAAAATTCTACATGAATGTAATAGTCTAATTGTGCATTTAGAGAAACACATGTTAAGTATCCAAGAGATAAGCTTCTCATAGGAAAAGTAATCCATTTACTCTGCACTTTTATGATATTTGTGATTTAACAAATAGATAAATAAATAAAACCAAGCACTTTCAAAGGATTTAGGATACTGAGTAATTTTATGACTCACTTATTAAAAGTCCATAACAAATTCAGTTCCCATGAAACACTGTAAGTTTAGCATTGGCACTGATATGACTACAAAAGTGAACGCATCTGTCAGGTAGCAAGTAATATCTGTTTCTTGCAGGGTAGACTGTGTTGCAGGAGATGTTACAGGGGATAAAACTTGGACACAGGAACAAAAAAATGTTGGAACGATATTAAAATACTAGTAGTAAAAAAGTAATGTATAGTATATGCATAATGTTTTTTGTGTGTATTGTAGATTTGTATAAACACTCAACTATTTAATGAAAAAATAGAGAATCTATATATGTATATGTACATAAGTATATATATTTGCATGCTTTTCAATGTTTTGCAAAAATATTACATGATTCAGGATTTGTTTAAAATAGACATCTTCAGTTATTCTGAGAACATTATTTCTCTCCTGTATTATTTGTTTAGACAGGCTTTCTGACGGATTTTTTCTTTGTGCTTCAAATGCAAATTCAGATGCAAATTGTCTCAACAACATGCCAAGATTAGCAGCAACCCCACACAGATTGTGCAGAGGGAATGAACAATTTTCCCAAATTCCTTAATAAACCCACTAAAAAAGCAAGCTTTCCCTGAGCTGAATTTTAATCCCAGAAGAGAATTCTCAAGTCATTTGCAGTAGCTGATCAAAAGATGTATCTGAGTTATGTTCTCTCTTTTGATTCCACCAGCCTACAAATTCTGAACATCTTGCTCAGTGATGCAGAAGATGGCAAAAAGTAATTCAAACTTCCATTACAACTTACACCATCTTTTTTCTTGGCTTCCATGAGTGGGTACTCATCATTCAGCTACCCAATTTTGAGATCCCTCATGCTGCATAAAACTGCAATGTATCTTTGGTAATACGCAGTAGCAGAGAAACTCACATGTTAAAATGCTACCATCCTATTACTTTTATATTACTGCCTGACACCATGTCTAAGCCACTGTTTCAGATGTGTAAATAGAGACTCTGTTCATATCATAGAGAAGAGACACATACAAGTCATAGCTTCTTTTGACTAATAATACAAACTTGTTAAATCAGGGACATCTCACATTGTGGTCTTGGCGATAACTTCATCTTTGCTATTTTTAATGTACCCACATTAAAATCCAGTCAATGGCTCTTAAGTATCTGCAGCAAAGTTTATGAATATTAAGTGATGACAAAATGAGACAGCATCAAAACTGTTTTGGATTTGTTTGGCCAAATCCCTGATTTTAGTTGGTTTTTTTTTTCTCTAGGCTGCTTGTGATGCAGGGAAGAGGATTCCAGGGGAAGAAGCATTCCTTGACAGATGAATTCTTGTGGAATGCTAACTCCATTTTAGGTGGTTTTTAGTTATTCAAGAAAAACAAAACAAACAAGGAAAAAGAATCCAAACAAACTAAAAACCAGAACAAAAAACCCCATCACATTTATCCTTTAAGATGTTATTTCACTCTATTCTTCCATAACTCAAAATCAGTTGTTGAATGTTTCTGAAAGTCATAGGAGGTAAGAGATCTGGAAAATATAAATTCTTAAGCAGATATTTAGAGTACAACATTGGAACATTATAGGTTATACATCAATTTAAAACAAACAGAAACTGTTGCCCAAAACTGACAAGCGTGGTTTCCTATAAAAAATTTAAAAATGTCATAGCAGTTGAGTAAATGTTTCTTTTATACATTACTGAACTATTTTCTATTTGAACTGCAGTGTGGATTTCCCCAAAGTTTGTACATGCGTGACTGTCACAGTAGTATTTGTGTTCATATGGATTTAGTTTTGTACATATAATAAATGTAAAATTACTTCAAGCCAAACATTTGTTCATTGCTGTAGGAATACAGTAATTTAAGTGTAATTGTATTGTACAGACCCTGTTTCCCCCAAAATCGAGTCAGTAGTAGTTGATTATGATGGTTGGATCTGGTTCAGTTATGTGAAGATAATGAGGATGAAAGTAATCCCTGCAGTCTGGAGAGGATGAGAACCTCAGATCACAGTGCTTCCAGTCACTGTTTTGGAGACTCCACAGTACTGAACACTAGGCTCTTGATAATTCATTTACTTAATGGTACTAATGTGAACTGTGCAGTGATGTAAGCTTAGCTTTTGGAACAAAATTTGCATTGCAACTACAAAAAAAATCTTTTCCAAGTGCACCAAAGTGTTATTCTTTACAAAACAGCATTTATCCATGGAATCAGCATTATTTTAACCAGTCCTTTCATAAGTTGAAAGGATTTTATTTTCTTCTTCTTTTTTTCCCAATATACTTCTGAAAAATTAAAATTTTTCTTTCCTGCTCTCTCTACTCACTGTTTTTTCTTCAGCTTTGTGCCATTTGAGTTCTCTAATTATTTTAATTCTTTCCTCTCTTGGAAAGATGAGTAAATGTATGGGAAACATAACTACTAGTGCCAAGTCAGGAGAGATTACCAAGTCAGAAGAGATGAAACAACCCAATGGTTTGGATTCAGATACTGACCTTTCCACCCTCTGAGGTCCTGAACATATGCTTTGGAGAATATAACTTCTACAGAAAGCTAGGTTTACTAATTGCTCTCTCATAAAATGAAGACATAAAATTCAACAATCCTGCTATACAAAGTAGCAAGTTCCTCCCTGACTTTTACTGGATATTCCTTTTCTGTATCTTCAAAGACCTCAATAGTACTTTTTGCCATAACACAGCACTAGAAACTTTTATTTCGGACAGCTAAACTATGCTCACTAATTTCTTGTCCAAGTCAATGTTCTCCTAGAACCTTCTGCTCTCTATCTCTAAAAATGTATTCTTTCTTCCTGCATATTTTTTCCTGCATTTGATAAGACTATACAAGGTTTTTCAGGTTTAGCTGTGAATTGTGTGCTTCTTTCCAGTATTATATAGAATGGAGGGTACATCTCCCACTTTTTTTTTCTTCAATTACAGACGAGAAATCACTATTGTATTATCTGAGAAGTTAGGCATATCCAACTTTATTGTTATCTGTATATAATTAAGAGGTTATCGTAGCGTGTTCAGGAGCAAAGCTTCAATCTCTTTGTTAAGTGAGAAAAAATGCATATTTGGAGTGAATGGTTCTGTTTTAATTATAAAAATATACAGTCCTTCCTGGACTCTGGAAACAGAAATGTCCTGTGTAATCATCATCCCACAGAGTGCACAGTGACATCTAACAGTTACCCCAGAGATTTAAAGCTGCTCACCAGAAGAGCCTGAAGAAGAGCTCAGGTCTCTTGACTTCTGTTTAATATGGAATATGTATAAACTACATTTATAGGTAATTATACTGCTGTTAAGAGGACCAGCTAAGATATAATGTGAATATATGTATATATGCTCTTTGAATTTATGATTAAACCACTCTTACCTAGAGTCCTAGAAATTAAATACATTCTTAGAAAAGAAATCCCATCACACAGTTCAATATTATCTTTGAAATCTAACATTGAGTTTTAGAAGAACTTTGAACTCTCAGAGTTTTTTTGTTCTCTTCATACAATTTATTCACCTTGACAGTTTTGACTCTTTTCCCTAATATTTATCTGCTATTTTAAATGCAGCAGAAATAGAGAAAGATACATGGAAAGATGGCAGAAGAGAGAAATCTTTTCTCTCTGAGCTAAACAGAGGGATGGATCCCCTAATTACGTAGCCATTGCACTTAGGCACTGAGAATGTTCTCTGTCCTACTAAACAGGATGAGCCACTCCCTCCCCATGCCAAATTTTCTCCCCGTGCTAGATTCCCTCCCCTATATCATGTACATATTCATACTGAAATTGCAAAATAAACATACAGCAGTGTAGCCCTGGGCAGATTTGGGAAAGTTAGAGGAGGATGTGCACTGAGAGAGAAAACAAAGCTGACTCAGTCAAAAGTTCTCCAACACTACCAGGAAAACTCCTTATGCAGGGTAATTCTATTGGCCAGCAGGTAGGGACAGTAAGTTTGTCCCATGCTGGAGTTGCCAATGCCAAAAATTCTACTGACTGTAGTGGGAATGTTCCTTTCCCTTCAGCACTGTCACAAAAATCTCTTCCCCTCCATGTTTACTGACAATAAGGGCCCAGTTCTAGGAGGTTGTAATTAGAAGGGAGAAATGAGGGCAGCACCCTCATCCTGACCCTCTAGTGAGAATATTTTCCACTGAGTAATTTGCTGATTTTAATACTGTTGGAGATAAAGCAAGAAAAGCTCTGGTCATCTGGCTACATAAAAATTTCATTCATCAGGAAAACTGTTAAGATAGAGAGGAAGTTACTGGGACATGTAATGAGAAATTTTAAAGTTATCTATTTCTTAATAACAGACAATATGAATTTTACATTTTAGCTGCTTGGTTATCCTGCAGTCAAAGAAATCACAAATGTATCAAAAGTTATGCTGGTTATGAACTGTCAAAATATTACTACAGACCATTACAGCTTCTTCAGAATCCTTGAAAAAAATCTGTCATGAAGAAAAATCTTTCTGAGATTTGTTTCTTCAGGCAAAAATATAATTGATTTTTAAATAGTTTAGAGAAAAAAATGTGAAAAATACTGCTTGTTTCCAAATGATCACAGCATGTTTGATAGAAATATAGTCCTGAATAAGGAAATGACACTTTAAGCAGCTTGCAAAGAACATATTAGTCATGCTTCAATAAAATCTATGTTTGATGCTTATTAATTTTCCACTTCACTTTGCGGTCCTTACGAAATTCTTTAGTATTAAATTTTAACTTGGGAACTGAATTTTCAGAATTACACAGAATTTCATGATGTTTAAAGTTGGCTTTGTAAAGCATTCACTCTGATTGTTAAGCTTCAATCAAGTTCCCCTTTCAGCATCATTTTAGTTATAAAGCCAAAACCAGTACATTTACTGACATGCTTGCAATTACAAATGCTTGCCCTATAGATTATGTCTGAGAAAGGGCCATTTTAAGGTATTTTTGTCCATGCAAAGATGTCATATTTCAATAATGTAATGGCAGAATGTAACTTATTTTTGAGTAATGGCATAAAATTCTTGTCCATTAATATGTAGAGACAAATTGTTCTCGTCATTTTAGAACACAACAGCAATTCTTTTCTGCAAAAGTAATTTCTTTGCTCTATGCTCCAAAAAGAAGTAGGTACTTTAGCATACCCGCCAATCTCTGAAGGACTGAAATATCTATAGTTTTGTGACAATGTGCAAAGAATTGTTGTGTTTATAACTGGATGTCAAATGGCTTGGCTGACAAATGACGCACTGCTCTTCTTGAAAAGAAATGGTTGGATAAAAAGATTATATACATTAGTAAACAAAGAAATAAAAAGATGACATTTTACTGGAAGTTTTTCAGTATTGCTATTGAGAGATACATTTGCTGTCCAATAGGGCTGCCACTCGCTTTGAAACTTTAGGTGAAACAGGGCTGACAGGGTATCTACTTCCATCTCGTTCTGCATGCATTGTGTGTTGCACACTAGAGGCTGGGTGAATACAACAAAATAATTTCTATGAGTCTTTGCCTGAGTTTGAATTAGTTTCTTTTCTTCTTATACTTTTTCTTATGGGTTTTTTGGGTTTTTTTTGTTTGTTTGTTTGTTTGTTTGTTTGTTTTTGTTTTTGTTTTTTTTTTTCATAAGAGAGGTATCTTGTGCATTGCATGGGTATTTGCAGAAAGAACATTTTATGTGGGGCTATTCCAAGTTTTTTATGTGAATACATTTTATATACTGCAGTAAACCACTTCAGAAAACAGAGTATGTGTTTCCATACAATACAAGCACAGCAGTGACTGAATGAAGAAAGAGGGATGGGGTGCTAAAAGTATGTGCAATTACACTTCATGAATGAGGAGAAAATAAATCCCATCATTTCAGGCATGTAGCTTTGGATTAATCTAGTAGTAGTAAAGCCCCACCAGGTTTTCAGTCTGCCACCACTTTCTATGTCAATTTTTCTCTGTGACAGACTTAAACCTTTAGTGATTTACAGTACTCATTTTTCTTGTTATAGTCATGGTTCTGTAATCAGAGATCAGACATCACGCAGTGGGACTGCAGTGGCCAGTCACAACTAAGCAACTTAGCTCAGCTTCCTAACACCTACTGTTGAAAATTCCTGATAAGCCATACATATTATCTCATAAACAATACTAGAAGTTACAGAGACAACTCTTTTCTATCCAGTTCTCAATCTTCTGTTCACCTGAATACTCTAAGCAAAGAACAGCCTAGCCTTGCCTTTGCTGGAAAAAAAATCACAAGCTCATGGAAATCACTTTTAAATAGATGGAGGAGGGAAGGGTCTAAGAGCAGATGACAGTAGACTAGAAGTAAGAGTGCAAATAAGCAATAAAATACAAGTGATACCTTTAGGAAAAAGAAATACACAACATGCAGTTGTTATAATAGCATCAAGCTAGACAAAAACATACTGTTAAGGTAGGTTGGAAATTAATGAGTAGTATTATCTAATTAATAAGACTTTCATTTTCATAAGAGAATATATTAAATAACATATCAAAAGATCACTGTGATCAAGTGATCGGTGTGATCCAGGGATGGTGTGATGTTGAGTAAAGAGTGGAAATTGTAATCTGTTATCTGTTCAGTAAATCCAGTAGTATAGCTTTGTCTTATATATAAATAAAATGTTAGTCTTGTTTGAAGGGAAGTGACCCTTTATTCCTACAAATTGTAATTTTATTTTCTTTCAGATATCTTCTCTAATAAATCTTTCCCTAAAATCCATGTTAAGCTTTCCTAAAGACAGACTTTTTTTCCTAGTCTTCCTCATACCTCTCCATGTCTCTGCTCTGTGTGTCTGATATTAATGGATGAAGCCTTGCCTGGCACAGTACAGATCCACTAATTTTCTAATATTTTTGAGAGCAATGTAGCGACACGTGTTTCAGGTTTTTGAATTTGTATTGTATTTGTTCTTGGCCTGTACTTGGTATGTTCCTTCCACCCCCCCCATTCCTACCCCTGTGGTTCCTCCTGATGTGACCCCTCCCCCTTCCATTCCCCATTGGGTCAGTGTTTCCCCATCCAGCCCCCGAGCTGGGAAAAAGGGGACACACCAGGGCCACACTCTCTCTCTCCATCCTCTCACCATGCTTCTCCCATGCTGAGAAGGGGTTCTGGCAAAACCCCTTCCACATGGCTGCACTGAATAAACATCCTTATTAACCCAAGAGAGAGCACGATTCCTTCTTCCAAGCCTGAACCACGCACAGTCTGCTGAGCTGACGGACCCACACGAGATGTTTCTGTGGTCTGGAGGGATTCACTGCTAGCCGGTAGCAGCCCCCACCACGAGAGAAACTTCAACAGAGCAAATCTTCTGAACTTAAACATCAACTCTATTCATATTTATTACACAATCAAGAAATACCCATGTGGTAAAGGGGCAGATTTTTTCTTCTTTAATGTAGTTCAAATATCTCATTTATTTAACCTTATAAAAATAAATTCCTTATTTTTCTATATATTACTTAGAGGTCTATGATAAATGCCACTGAACATTCTTCTTTTACAACCTACCTTACCTAATATACTGATTGACTCGGGGCTGGTTGGTTTTCTGATTCTATCCAAACCAAAGTGATAAAACTCCTAGATTAATGCTGATTTGTTACAATGTAATTCCTTTATGTATTGTTTATTTTACCAAATAAGCTTCCTGGTATTCAGAATTTCCATCTGTTTCGTATCTTCTTTGGTTTCCTTTCTAACAGCTCAGAATTTTGAAATCAGCTCCCAGATTTTGAGCTGCAAACCCAAGTATTTCTTTCTCACATTTGCTTTTCTTTTCTCCATATGTAGGACAATGAAACAATAGAGTGCATTGAATTAACAGAAAAAGTAAACTTTCAGGAATGCAGAGTTGACCATTCTGTAAGAATGCATAATTTCTCTGTAATCCAGAAGACAGTTAACATGAGCATATCATCACAGTCTATTTGATAGGCTTTGCTATACTTCTACCACACAGATATTTGTACATACTTGCCAATCATTGCTCTATTTTCCAGTCTGTGAAGACAGACTACTGAGATCCTATATTTTTGAAAGCCTTTCTTATAAAAAGAATAAGATACAGCCCACTGTAACAAAACAAATACTTTGGCTTTTACTCAGCTCTGTCATTAGAATTTGCCTCCATTAACCTTAATGTTGGTGCTGCTTTCATGATTCCATTTCATGAAAACTAGTAAAATCCTTATGTCTTCCCTAACACAATTGGAAACACAGTGATCACAGGTGTACTAGGGCAGGGAAATGGCAGAACTAGAGTGTGCACCCTCTTGGTTTCCTCTATCATGTGAATTATTATCCTAGGAACTACAGCTTAAAACTGTAGTGTCTGGCACACTTAATTCATAATCTAATCTTTACCAACGGTCTAAAGCAGAATGAGTATATTGAAAACGGTAATGTTTAGTATCCTAAAAAAAGTATAACACTGACTTAATCACTGACTTTTTCTGTGTAGAATTCAAATAGCCAAAGATTTCTCGCAATCAATTCTTCTTGTTAAATGGAGATAAAATCTGTCTAGGGAGTGCATCAGTTTGCTGCATAAGCAGTGCAGAAATCTGCTGAAACAGTTTGGGAGCAACAGCAGACTATATATGCAGGAAAATGGAGAAGCTCTTTGCATGCATGATTTCACCTATCTTCCAATATCAGATGTGTTTGCTAAGAACTCTGCCCTCTATCATTGTCCTCAGACTGGTAAACCCAGACTTCCTGGTGAGTTTAAAAACATGGACTTGGCTGTTTTGGCATATTAATGCGATTGAAGGGCATATTGTAATTTTAACACAACTTGTGGTTCTCCCAACGCAAGCATCAAGGAGTGGAAGATGTGTAATCTGAATGGACAAATTAGGGACAAGAGGAATATTCATCAGGCTTTGACTGTATCATGGGCTGTGATGAACTGTAAACCCCAACCTGTGCTTACAGCTACTTAATAGTGCTTTTATTTCATTGCCTGCCTGCTCAAATAAATATTGGTTTAATATTTTTGTAGGCTAATTTTACTTTGAGAACAGGGTTGCAGTAGTAACCATGTCAATTTAACCTTGGGATTATATTTGGACATGCTTGCTTAACTGGTAGCCTTTCTGTGTATATACACATCATCTCTTTTCCAGCCCTAAAAATGTTATATCTTTGTTTTATGGAAGTTTGATCTAGATACCGATGAAATAGTTATCAGGCAGAGTAAAAAGACGAAATATTTGTCTTTTCGGACAATTAGCCTTCTTCAGGGAGGAGAATTTACTTCTGTACTCCAGTGTAAAATAACCTGCTATCATACATATTCATGGATTTGAAGTGCTCAGAGCACTTGATCTTGCAGACTGCTTTGTATTAACAACTCCCAATGAAGTCACTAGGAACTGAAATACATTAGACAGCTCAGATATGCAATACTTAGGTTATGGTTAAGTTTTGAATATTGAAATATGCAACCTGAGTAAAAGAGTTTAATATCCTACAGCAGGCTGCATCCTCTATCAGCAAGGATACATCCTCCTGTCAGTTAGGTTCACTTCTATTATGAATCAGATGTGAAAGAAAACACATGATCAATTACAAACACATGATCACATACATCTATGAGAACAGACACATTTCTTTCCTGCCTTACATGTAATTTAGGTCTTTTGCCAATAGCCTATGATCTCTTTCACAGAACCTGTTTTACTGCAGTTTGCAAATTTGTAGTTTTATTAGGCCCAGGTAATACAACAATTCAACAGTTTGTGGTTTCCTAGGTTAGATTTCTGAGAAATGTGGAAATACTGTTTTTCAAATGTGATAAAATCTCCAGAAACAATATAAGCTTCTGCTTATTAACAAATCAGGCAAAGAGCACATGGATGAAATGTTACTTTTCTCAAGTTCTTTTGCAATTTTTTTTTCCTAATGCTTTGTTCCTTTCCTGCAAAAGTCATCTGGAATCTTAGAGAAGTATAATGTATTATTGATACTTATTTCTTAGGTTCCAATAGAAGAAATCCAAAGTTTCTCTACAGGAAAAGAATGCAAATCCTGGGCCTCAAGGTCAGACTAACATTCTGTGTTGGCAGGTGCTGAAAAGATCTCTGTAATCTCTGGTTGAAGAAAGGGAAAAGGAACCTTCAAACTCAGTAAATGCTAGATTTTCTGGAATGGAAGGCTTCTTTTAGAGGTTTGAGAATGGGGAAATAATCAAGATGACTGCCTTATGCTCAAACTGTCAAAAATGTTCATCTTTTTCAACTGAATCTTTTCACAGTGTTCTGCATGCTCTGAAATGGGTTCAACTAATACAAAAGGAAAATGCTGTCGAATGCATATGCTAGTTTGTGCCTGTGAGCAGTTATTTCAACAGAATTTCACCAGACCTCCATTAACCACCTTTCAAAATTCATACTGCAGGCCTCTGAAGAAAGGCACTTGTTCATGTTTCAGCTATAAAAATAAATTTATTCAATACAGAACATGGGCAGAAAGTAATAATAAAAAGAACTGCTTCCAGTCTAGTTGTGTAATTCATACTGCATGTTTGAGTTGCAGCAGAAGTTTAGGTCAAGAATGTGTCTCATCAGAGACAAAATGCCATTTTAGTGTCAATTGCTCTGATTATTTCTCTTGCACTCTTCCTCCATGCTTATTTTTTCATATGCTTCGCCCATCCTATGAAAGATCTTGCACATTTCTAAGTACCTATCTTTGCTACTGTGTTAAACATGTCTTCTCAAAACAGCAATTAGATATGCTAATATTTAAATTCTTATATATACACATACCTATATATATGCATATACATTACAGCCTAATGGCCTTTTCTAAATGCTGTCAAACACACATGTCCTCAGGCCCTCCCATGATTGTCTGGTAGGACTATCTGACCCTGTGTTTACATATCTATCTATCTATCTATCTTTCTATCTATCTATCTATCTATCTATCTATCTATCTATCTATCTATCTATCTGTCTATCTATCTATCTATCTATCATCTATCATCTCTAATATATTATATAAACATACATTA
This sequence comes from Trochalopteron elliotii, assembly GCA_024734555.1. Classification (NCBI taxonomy): domain Eukaryota; kingdom Metazoa; phylum Chordata; class Aves; order Passeriformes; family Leiothrichidae; genus Trochalopteron; species Trochalopteron elliotii. The sequence continues at coordinate 393,829 of JANPWX010000132.1, read as the reverse complement.
ATATACAATATATTTAAGAAATATATCTAATATATTACATAAATATACATTATATACTTTACATTTATGTAAGAAATGGACATCAGGCAATCACAGACCGATGTGAAAATATGTGGGTTATGTGGTTTTACCAAATGGCAGCTCAATGCCATAAAATGGTGGCCAAAATTAAACGGTGTCCTCATGTGTAGGTTGGAGAAGGGCCTCCTGGGTCTGGTGTTGCAGGTAAAGTGTCAGTGGTGGCTGGTTCAGGCAGTCATGACAGACAATGTGACTGGGGAAAGGGAGTGACTGCTGGAGCAAATGGCCTGTGAGCTTGGCAGGAGTGGGTCAGACTTCTGTCAGACACTGGGGGCAGGGTACCATCACTTCTTGCCCAGTTATTGGTGGTATCTGTCCTACTGACCAATGTGCTGAGAAAAACAGCAAAATAGCCAGAATAGGGAAAATATTTTTTAGGGATTTTTCTTGTTCTAAAAAAGCTACATTTTGGTTGAAGCTCGCAAAATCTTCTGTATCGTGACATTCTTGTCTTTATCACAACTCAATTTGCTTTCTCCATCTTTCAATAATTCCATAAACTGTCCAGTTTTGAATAATGTTTTACTAGGTTCAGGATTAAATAAGAATAAGTATATTAAAGTATTATTATGTTTCCTCCAAATACAAAATACCTTGCTCACTGATCACAATAAAATCATTGCTCAGTGATGTAAATTTTTTTGAAATAACAAACATTTTTGACATTTTTTGTGGAAGAAGAAATATTTTTAAAATAATTTCTATTCTTTCACATCATTTGCAATCAGTGATGCAAGAAAGTAATGAAATTGTCAACAAATAAAACACACATATATTTTCATCTCCCAAGGCTGTGACACATTCACTTCTAATTTTGGTAAAGAGGTAACTTGCGTATAATTATAGCTTTAGATTGCATACTATATTTTTTAACCATAACCTCTAAAAGCAAATGTCCTAGAATTCTAAAACTAATCCTATTTCTGACTTCTGTATGTGATGCCATTAAAATTTATTCTCATTAAGCCAGCTGCACAATCAGGGTTTATTAATCATCTATTAGCTATTAATCAGCTTATTAGCTCAGCTTTACAGAAAAAAAACCCATAAAAACAAGACAGTCTCCTCTGCAAATCCTATAAAAATGCCACTCCTTATAACACCCCTTCACCATCCAACTAACCAAAATTTGAAACTGACCTAGCAAATCCTACCCAACTGTTTCTGTCATGCAGCTTATTCCATCATTACAAAAAAAATATTAACTACTACAGAAATTAGCTTGTTAGTGGAAAGTTTAGCACCTCAGCCCTTTACATTACTTTAGGAACTCCCTTTCTATATATATATTAGATTTTCTAAGAATTTTGTGATGTTGACTTTTAGTGTACTTCTTATAAATAATTTGATTACCTAGTTTTCAGCTGAATTTTAGAATCCCAGAAAAGACATATATTGTTTTCAAATGCTGTGGATTTTTAAAGAAAAGATAGAAAATCTGAAACTTGAATCCCAAATTTATTCTATTTTATTCTTTTATCACAGGATGTCTGAAATTGTTCTCAAATTTATTTGTCATGCTTTAATGCCTCTTGAAAAATAATTACTCACTGGTTTTTATCAATTCTACAAACATTGCATGTTTTCTGTTAGTTATATAATTTTATAGTCTACTATATGTCATTTTATCTCTTACAGCATTGGTTTGGACTACTTTTAAGCAGTACTTGGCTGCTGCCAAAAGTAGTATTGAGTGCCTGCTTTATGTCCTCAATAAATCTATCAATCTGCAAGATCAAATGACAAGAAGGAAGTGGCATCTAATACAATATTGTTGATACATCATCTTTCTCGGTTAGTATTTTGCTACTGGGATATCTGTGTTCTAAACACAAATATAAGGCTCATTTATGCCAGTACTATACCACCTCAATGAACTCTCAAAAGCATGCTAAAAGCCTCTTTCATGGAAGAGAACAAGAAAACATTAGGAAACACATGCTGACAACCCACACCAATTCAGCCTAATCAGACCCAAAACACAGAGACGGATGTATTTCCTCACGTACATATATGAGAAGAGAACTGCCTCAGACAGTCCTGGCAAGTCCTCCCTATCTGGATGGTGTAGAAGGTCTTGGGCAGCACCAGCCTGGAGGGAGAGGTGAGGCCCTTCTGGGCCTCCAGAAAGCTTCTCTTCTGTCTTGTTATGAGCAGCTCAGCTAACAGTCATACAGATTCATGCACCACTTGGAAGGCCCAAAGGAATCAAAGTTTGTTGCTTTGCAGAGAAGTCTCTGACTACAGCAATATTGATGAAAAAAATCTCTTGATTTTCCAAGTCAAAAAAAAAAAAAAAAGAAAAAAGAATCTGAACAATTAGAGATAAGGGAGATAGATAAATGAGAGAAAGGAAGGAGATATAGATTTCTGAGTACAGAGCTCCCCTGAGTGATACATCTGGGATTATATTGCTTTTCTTCTATGACATTAAGACAACCGGAACTGAATTTGCCAATCTGGTATAATAAGTAACTTATCTGTTACTCTGGTAATAAAGTATCTCAAGAGAAAAACAAGCATGCCACTGACTGAACTCCAGGTTCACTCCAAGTTTTTGTAACTTCTCTAGCTCAATTAAAAATAGGATAAACAAAATATCCATTACCATTGTCTAAATATTTTAAGCTCTTATTCATATGTAGCACATAAAGAAAGGCATCCACTAGAAAATTACTTGGAGTACAGAATGTTTAATTGTTGCAAAAATAATTAATAAACTCTTTAAAATCTAATCAGACACTTTTCATCTATTTCCCAAATTTGAAAACTAATGTAGTTTCTAATTTGAAAGATTCTCAAGTGGGAATATCCAGCTGGGCTTTTATTTCCATAAGTAATTTTTGTTCTCAGATAAGGTAGTAAATAAACAAGTACTATAAATCTCCAACAAGCATATATATATGACAATTTAAACCAGCTTGAATAGCACCTACTGGGACTAATCAAATTCCTTATACAATTAGACATAAAAAGCAGTGCATTTTGGGCCAGTTTTAGTATACTTTGGGTAGTGGAATAAAATATTAGACTCAAGACCCAAGCGATTCTAGTCTACTGTGAAGTATAATAATGGCCCTGAAATGCACAATGCCTAGAGCAGATTATTGTCATTATAATTTAGAATTCATGCAGAAAAACAATGCAGTCTCACTAGACTCTTTTGGTTAGGTTTTGACATTAGAATCAGGAAGTTAAATCGGGAAATCTACATTAATTTTGCAGGAAAATGTAAAGGCTTCATTCATTGTCAGACTTCCCTTTGTCTTTCTCTCAATATCAGCTTGGTTGTGATTTTTGTCAAACAGAAAACCTGTTCTGGGCAATCACACAGCAGTTAGCAGTTGACAACTGAAGCAGAATCTGCAGATTTGCACAGTCCTTTATGGACAAGTAGCTCAGGTATGTTTGTATTGTCAATAGTTGTTATTTCAAAAATAGTATTTTAATCAATGCAAATGTACTTAGCAAGCTCTTTTAGAACAGAATGCTTTGTGGTTCATATTGTTTACTGCCTTAGAGCCAAAATGTTGGATGAAAACCCTAAAGTGCTATCTTCAATATAATATAAAAGGAAATAAACAGTCAGCTGACATTGTTTAGCTCTTCTTTACAAGCCTACCAAAAACATCCACAAGATTTTGCTTTGTTGCTGCAAATGGATACCAAGAATTGTTCGAAGTGGTTACCTTTTTACACTCACCATAAAAGACAGCAGCACAAATCATGTCGTGAAATACTGAGAATAAAATATTTGTGTAGTTGTTATCTGTGCTGCATAACAATAGCAATTTGCATGCACATAGTTTTCCACAGATTCTGAACTACTGATAGAATTAATCAGCCATTCATTCTTTTGTAGGAAATAGTCTAACAGTTTGTGAGACTAGACTTGCTGAAAGAAAACTTTCCTGAAATTGGATACTTGGACTTTTAAGAATGAGTCATAAAGATTTCACCATTGTAGAATTATTAGGATAATAAAATAAATAATTAAAAATAACTTGTCTTGTATCATGATGTCTTAAACCAATGTTTTGGAATTTGGTATGTCTTACTGAGGAAAATAATAGGTGCCTTTAGAAACATCTATTATATTGTTACAAAATCCTTTTTTTTAGTTAGTGACAGAATTACATAAGAGATGTTCACATAAAATTATACATTTATATTTTTCATTAAAACATGCTTAACTGTTTTTTTTATCTAGATAGTGCCTTATCTTTCAGTAGAAGAATCCTGTTGCATTTTTGTACCTTAAAAACAGTCTTTTGAAATTGTTCCCAAAAGACAGAAATTATAATTTGCAAGGAAGACTGGTGTATAAGCAAACAGCAGAAAACATTAGAAAAAGGATTAATATGTTGCTGACTGAGCTAATAAGAATTCTCAACTATCAGAAGAATTAGATATATGTTGTGAAGGGAAAATGAATATAAATGTCTGTTACTCATATTTAGTATATAAAACCAGTATATTGCATACCTCCAAACACTGTAGCAAGAAAGTAGGGGCTTTGACGTTGGATTTTCTAACTGTAGCACCTGAATCATACAGGCTTCCCCACCTTAACTTGGTGAAAACATACCTCCATTCATCCATGTCAAACAAACATCTGTCAGCATTGCTGCTGCTTTGCTTAGAGAATGATGTCACCCCTCTACTAAATTATGTTTCCTTCAATAATGAGAGAATTTCTAGAAAGGTAGGCTGTGCATATATGTTTGTAGTCATCACTTCAGCGAGGTCATATCTATAGAGTTTGAAACACAATTTTCATTGAAATGACATGTGCATTTGGGTAGTCTCTGTGAAATTTAGTACAGATGTATGAATTGGGAAAATGCCTGAACTGGAACAAAGTCATCCTGCATTTTCTGTTGAGAGGAGGGGCATCTTGCAGGTTGAAGATTTCCTATCTAAGACAATGGTCTTTCACTTTGTAAAAAGCATTAGGAAAATGAATCTTCCTAGAAACACTTCAAGGAAAAAATACTTGATTCTGTTATTTACAAGGATTTATATGGTCGAGTTAATAGTCAAGTATTAGAAATATGTAGAAATATACTTTGAACATTTGCGATTTTAAAATTATTTATGAGGAAATTGCCAGCAGAGTTTCTGATATATATATACATATATATATATACAGACATGAATCTGTACTATTCAGAAAAATAATCATTTTCAGGCCAAACATTGGAAACTATAGACTTTTCATTGTAGTTTGTGGGTTCTAGTCAGCAAATTATGAAGCAGAATGAACTTGGGACGAGGAAAAAGGTCTCTATGGAAACCTCTGCACTGAGGGGCATTCATTATCTGTGATCAGCCCTACCAATTCATCTATAGTCAAGAGACTCCTGCCAAACTTCAGTCTTTTCCTGCAGGCCTTGTTTCATCTCAAGGTAAGCCAAAGCTTGGGGGAAAAATTGCCTATCTCAGCCTGGCATGTGTTTTGGACTCAGCAAGAAACTGAAATTGAGCCCTGGAGCTAAGAGACAGTCTTATGAAGCAATCTGTGAAAATAGTACCCTCTCCACATTATTGTCAACTGGTTTTAAAAAATCTGAGCACATATTACGATACCAATAGGTATTTCTCCCAGCATTTCCAAATTGACTTTTATTTCAGTTCACTAAAAGAGTAGGTTCTGCTTCCATGTTCAGAACTGGATCCAGTGTATTGCAGAAGATAAGTGGTCAAACGTGGATTTTGCCTAGTTCTGATGTAAGCTAATCACTGCCAGCATTTCACAGCTGTTACTGCATAGCCCATGAAAGCAAGCTAAAGTCAATTTAACTTTCTTTATGCAGTAAAATTGCAAATGGAGTTTAGTATTCTGAAACAAGATCCTTGGTAAGAAGTGGTTTGATATGTGAACTAAGAGAAAAAGCTTGCTTTTTTTTCTGGTAACTGAAAAAGAAAGGGCGGTAAATCTTTTGTTTCGACATGCAGACTTTAAAAGTTAGCAATAACCAATGAAGAATGAAAATACACAAAAAGTAGACAGTTCTACAGCAACCTTTCCTATCATATTTTCATGTTAATAATGGTAAATAAATGAAAATGTAAAGTAGACTGTCACAAGGGAAAGTTTTCAACAGTGTTTCGGTTTTTATTTTCACTGGCAAATATTCAGACCTAATCAAATCTTCATCAAAATAAATTTGTATTTCAGTTGCATGCAAGGACTTAAACAGAAAATGTAATAGATGTGATTATAAATTCGTGCAATTAAAACATAGAAGGAAGTTATAGTAGATGATAGAATGTATATTTTCTATAACCCTGTGAGTATAAAAAGTAACCTTGATTCCCGGACTGGGAGGGGCGTTCACCAAATACCAGGACATGCTTTGTATACAAACTAACATCTCGATTTACACCAGAAGGGAGGGTGGCTTGCCAGGATGTAGCTCCTTGAGCTGATCAGATCTTGGGCACCCGGACCATCAACCCACCATCAACCCACCATCAACACATCGATACCCATTTCGAGGGTGGACCCTGAATTTGACGACATCATCATCCCAAAAGAAGATTCCCGGAAAATCCTTTCAGACGCGGCCCAGCACCGGGAAATCTGTTCAGGGTTCATCATCAAGTGAAAGACTGGGTTTGAATTTGAAAAACACAATATCTCTGCTGCCGGGAGGCACAAAATACAGTATAAGAACCCGGACTCAACTACCAGCAAATCGTAGAACAGTGCGAGATAGCAACCCTGCTGTCGGTCGGCTGTTTCACCCAACATTCGAATGTTGTTCCCTGTGGCTGTCCCAGATAGATTTAAAATGAAAAAATAAAATTTATTCTTTATATCCGATTGGCTAGTTGATCATTTATAACAGAAAATATTCCATATTATTAAAGCTCAGTTACACTAAAGGATTGAGTTTACCTGTAAGAATGGGATCACAGCTGATATTCTAATACTACTTTTACACTTTTATAAAGAAATTCATTTTCTTGAATTTCTGATGTAGTTGTTCATTTGTTTGTTTGCTTGTGATAGTTTTGTTTGTTTCACATTTCAGTTGAATTAGAAAGCTTCATTAATCCCAGGAAGATGAAGAGCTGAACTAATATAATTTCATTGCTAGGATAGTATTTGCTCTCTTCAATGATCTGTATCAGCCCTTCTGTTCTTTCCTTTGTACTTAGTACTGCCAGAATGGTTGCCATCAACATGGGCATATGATTTTCTGAAATTAGTCACCTGAGACAATAAAGCAGGTATCTGAACAAATGCAGTAGAAGCCTTTGTTCCAGGTTTTGGATGGTTTTTTTCCATCATAGAAACTTTACACATGTTTGAAGATCCACTGTCTAACTATGCCTTCTGATGCTGCGGTGGATGTCTCTGCTCCTGTGTCTGACTTATCAGAAAAAAAGATCTTAAAGATTATACATTCATATATCTCATTGCCAGCACCCAACCTAGTACTTCTCAGCTTTAACAAGGTCTGCATAAATCTCTCTATGCCTAGGTTTTCTGCTTCTGAAAGTTTCATCCATAAAGCAACACCCAAAAATCTGACCTCAGATCAGATCTCAACTCTGTCCTTCAGAAAAAAGTGTTTTCTGCTACCTTCCAGTCTGGTATCTAATCAGGGACAGGCAATATTTGTTAATTGAATGTCTTTAGTTACTTACACTATAACATTATTCTGAAAGTCATTAGCTGACATTAAAAAAAAAAAAAAAGTAATCTTAAGGATAAATTATTGAGCACAAAATGGAAAACATGAGCGTGACAGCGGTACCACTCTGTTCTCCATCACAGATATATGCTGAGCAAAAACTCTTCCTTTGTCACTCCCCTCCAAAAACCCCAAAGAGAACTAGAAAATTTGTAGAGGATTAAAATAGATGACCAAAATTGTAGAGGCACAAGGGAAAATTTCATGACCATCAGCCTTAGAAAAGTGAAAATGGAAGAGAAGAAGTGAAATGGCATTGCATGTCATTATACTGTTCTTTTTTCCTCCTATTTAGAATGTACTTTTGAAGAGAAACTCCTGATTATCAGCATTCTGTGTATTTGAAATTTAGGAAAGCTGTTGTTTCTGTTTGCAGGTCCAGCCAGTGGCAAGACTGAGAGTGAATTTCACAGATGCATGTGCACACACACACACACATGCACACAGAGGACTCAAATTCACTAGCTACATACACAGACAACCCAATCTATAGCTGCTCTCACTTAGATTTTTCAACTAATGCACAAATAGAAAAGAGAGTGGCATTACAAAACAAAAATAGTGAGGCTCAGTCATGTAATTGCACTGACCACCCATTTGCTCATATGCAAAAAAGCCTCCTCCCCTCTTCTTTGTTTTTCATAGTTGAACTTCTCTTCTGTTCACCTTGATCCTTTCTTTCTCCATCCTTGTCTGCTCCTAAATAAAGAGTGTACATGTAATTAGGGTTTTTGTCCGATGGTCTCAGTTTTGCTGCATCCTTATCTGAATTTGGCAGTACTGATGCTTGGTCATCTAAGCCTTACCTCATATTACCAATATGGTTACTTAGGTGCTCCTTCCCCAAAGGGTTCCAATACTACTCACAATTATCTGTGAATCTTGACTGTTTCTCACATGCCTCCTCCTTAGCCATCTGTGCAATCCAGCCATTCCTCACAGCACTAGCTGTAACTTCTGCCAGCTTCTCACTGTGTTATTTATGGTGTTCAGCAATTTCTCACATCACATTCTGTAGCTTCTCAGAGTCTGTTTGGCCAGATAAGCTTGTGCCAGGGCTACATATCTTAACATTCAGCACCAACCACTTCACTTTAGGGTTCTGTTCTTCTTGAATGACATTGCTTAGTAACATTGATGCAGCTGCTACAATCATTAAGTGCCACAGGAAAAGGAAAAAGAGAATTCACATAGTATACTCTTGCACCTATATCCATTGAGGGTGGTATGGGGTTCAGTTAACCACAGAGAAAAACAACTTTTCCATAAAAATTAATTTAATTGAATGGAGGGGTAGATGAGCTGAGGCTGAAGAAATGCATGCAAGGATGAGAAAGGCATGCATGTATGGATGTGTTTGAGGTGAAAAATAATTTAAATTGTCAGTGCTAACAGACAGCAGCCATATAATTTTTAACTACAAAGGAGTTCATCCTGACTAAATTGCAATAAATACAAAATGTTTTCCCATCATTACTAAACCTGAAATAATTGAGCAAGCTCTTCAGGTGTTTGTGAACATGCCTTTTAAATGGTAGAAGGAGAAAGGAGGTTTAACACGGTGTATTCTTCATTACACTCTCCAGTACAGACTCTAAGTTACTGTGTGATTCACAGCATATTAAGACACCTAGATATGGCATGATGTACATGAGACTGGTGCTATATCTTTTGTTAGCCATGAGTAACATTTAATTTTTCAACAAGAAGCTCGGTCAGTGAGTATACGTCACCATATGCCACTTCTGAGGAGATGAAGAAACCAATTAATGCTTTAATGATTTTCTAATACTCAGTGTCTGAAATTGTCCTCATTATTGGTCACAAATGTAAAAAATTGTAGCCACAATTTTCATCAATAATGATAAGCATTAAAGAGCACTCTCATACATCTTGCAAGAATATAAGATGAGATGGCAACATGGGAAGAATTAAAATATTTTTGTAGCTTCATGGTAATTTGCAACTCAAACTAAAATCAAAACAATAAAACAAGAAAAAGAAGGGTGGATGTAATTGATTTACAGTACCATTTTCCACAGATTCTCTTAACAAAAACTAAAAATTTTCTTAAGTCTAAGATGAAACATGAGAAAGGGATGATGAATACTTGACAGATTATTGACATGACTACAATACGAATATATTTCTACATAATATATTGTAGCTCCACAGTAAACACCCACTGAAAATCATAAACTTATTACACCATTTTTCTTTTCTGGAGATGTGAAGGTGTATTTTAAGGTCTTCATTCTGTTTTTAATTATGAAATCTCCTATTGTCTTAAGAATAAAAAAATCCTTCTACTATCTTAAGAAAATCACCCAAATAAAAATTAGAGAAAGTAATCAGAGCTATACATCCCAATAAGAGTTCTGCAATTCACCTTCCTGAGATTAGACTAAACACATTCTCTTCTGTAGTGTGAATAAGGAAGGGGCTGAGCAAAAAGGACAAAAATCTTGATAAAGTAAGCACCAAACTGGACAAATGTTCTCATCTTCAGATTGTAAAATGTAATTTCTAATATGACATTTAACATGTTAAAAATGATAAATTAATTTTATGTAGAGCGCTAAGTTGAACCGAGCTTTTCTCTTCTTTTCTTTTCCCTTTGTCCATTAACATCAACAGTGGTGTATTACCTAGATAGTCTGTGGGACTCCCCCACGTGAGGTGCCACACACCAGGGGAACCACCAGCTGACATTCTGATCTCATGAAACTAATGTGTGGATCAAAGGACAAGGCATGTAGAGGTATCAAGGATGAGAGGATCTAGGGAACAAGTTTATCTCAGAAACAGCTGACTCCCTTAATGGGTGTAATAATCACTTGATAGGATAATAATGACTGAGATTATTATTTCTAGAACAATTTCATAAAGTCAGGAGTGGATACATGTGTAGGTACATAACACTTATTCATTAACATTAAAAAATATAATTGCCCATTTTCCTTTGATAAATCAGCATTAATGGTCAATAATTGTTTAGAAGTCAACATGCCGCTGTATCTAAGAATATATAAATTTAGTGTTGCCACTGTTATGCTTTTTAAGGAGTTTGCTCACGGAGAGCATGAACTATGTTACTTCACAGTGCCATCTTCATCTCTATATCACATTTACATATGTAAATGACATATAGACATTTTTTTCATCTCATTTGATGTGGGACTTTCCAGCTAAAGTAAACAAAGGGGTTGTTAAATGAGTGCCTTTCTTCTCACAGAAACTGCATTACTTCAGCATTTAAATTCATCAAGGCTTGGCATTTTTTATTTAATTCTAATAAAATGAGAAAATACTACATAACTCCTCATGCCCACTCCAACAATAGCAATTCACTTGGGCTTAATTTTAAACTGTTGAAGATCCATTAAACCATTTTTATTTCCTTAGAAAAATGTTTTACAGTGACTTTCTTACCATTGTTCCTCTTTTAGTCCCAGAAGGATTATTTAATTGCCTATACAATAATTTGTATCTTGGCTTCATAACCTCAGAACTCAAACAAGCACCTAAAAACTTCAAGAAAAAAAAAGGTACATGCATAGTACCCTGTTTCCTCTAGAATCCTTTTTCTTTATATCTTTTGCTTTCCTTAAGGTTTTGATTAGAATAAAATTATCCAGATGTCATGTTCAGTGGTCATTTATATAGGCTAATAGTTTTCTTACCAAAAAAAAAAATGCCACAGAGTACACAAACCTGATTTTTAAAAAAAAAAAACTTTTCTATTTACAGGTAATTATGATATGTCATGGTACACCTTTTCCAAAAAAGTCAAGGATATGTTAAATTCTCCAAAGTCCTGTCCATGCCTGTAGTCACAGAAATTTAAATCATGCAGAGACATGTTTTTTCCTTTGCAGTATCGTTGCAATAGGAAACAAATTGAATAGTATTCTGAGGAAGTTAGAGGCATTCTACATAGTCTTTTACGAAAAATCTTGACTAAGAACCTGAAGACTCTTACTAGTGATATTGTCTAGGAGCAATAAAACTACATAATTTAGGGTCTTTCTTTGAGAGAACAGGGAGTTCATAGCAGGGCAAACACGGTGTCAAAATTTTTCATATTCTCTGTACTGATACTCTGAAAAAGAGGCTCCAGTTCAAGGGAGGTTTATGAAGTCTTCTAAGAATACATTTCCTGGACATCCAGTATTTCTGGATGAAGCCAGCAAAAAAGTCCTGTGAGAGCATAAGGGAACCTTAGACTGTGACAACCATAAGGTCTGAGGGGTGTATGACACAGTGGAAGGAGGGGCTGCCAGTTTGATGAGAATTATTTTTGTTCATCCCATTATCTCAACAGTATTCAGCTTTAGAGCTTCTTCAGAAAGCTTTCAGGAACTTTAGGCTTATAACTGTTTTTTTCTCTCCTTTACTTACTAAGCTGTCTTTCTCTGAAGCCATGAGTTTTCTTGTTTTTCCTCATATTCCCTCTTATTCCCTCTTGTCCTCTGGGGCAGGGCAAGGTAACAGAGTGGCTGTGTAGGGACTTAAACTACTGGCTCAGGTCAACCCACCACACCAAAACCAAAAATATGGTATGTCCCTTCAGCTTCCCACATATACATCTGCAAGTCCATGTGTGGGCAATCTTATTTTTAACAGCTGAGCTTCATTCTTCAGCCAGAAGTCTATACCAGAATGAATGGTCTTTAAATTTACCTTTGCAGGAGAAAATGGACATTTACAAGACAGCTTAGTCTAAAGCTAAAGGCTGATTAAAAAATATATTCATGAGGAGCAGAAAGAGGAAAAACTACATGATATGCATAAATCCAATGTCTCCGCTTGTAGTCTAATAGCATATCAAAAATTCATTAATAAGGAAAAATAATTAATGCTAAAAAGAAATCATTCCTTTTTTCTATAAATTTGGCAGAAGTGCTGCAGGCCAGTGTTAGCTCTCGGGCCAGTATATTTGATTTGAAATTATGGAGTAATAGGCATCTGGGCCCCCCATATACACATCAGAACAAGAAATGAGAGAAAGAGAAATGTGAAAACCTGAAATAAGACAATTTGTATTAATAAAAGAAAAAAAAATTGCTGCTTTTTCCTGCCTGCTTGCTTCTTCTGCTCATCTTTGTGCTTTGTGCTGTCCTTTTCTTTATCTTATAAGCATCCAAGCCAAGGTCAAGTTTTATCTAGTTATCAGAAAGATGTGATCAAGTGGAACTGAACTGCAGTATATGATATTGCCCTTCTTTTTCCCCTAAATAGTCTCAGGCTCAAGGACTGAAGCCCAACAAAATATAGCAAAGTAAATAGTTTATACCTTATAAATGCATTACTGGATTTGGATTGCTATGAAGCAGTGTGCAAATGCTCCCCTTAGGAGGCTGGTTGCTCAGACTGTCAGTCATCCACTGTCTAGCAGTGCTGCTTCAGTAAGTTGTTTTTATTCTGGGCATCATCCTGCAACTAAGAAAATTTTTAGGGACAAAATCTGTTTTTTATTCTTATGTGTCCTTTCAAATTAAATTCTTGGTGAAAGAGGATACAAGCCAGCTACATTCTCCATGAAATTCTCCTTCCTTTTACCTGTTTCATCCATGCAACTCCCCCATGGTGCTTTCCCTGTACACTGTTTCTCAATTATCTAGGCATGTCACTGCAAGGTGGCATTCATCAACAAAAATAAACATTTTCTGCAGTTCATGAGAATTTGAAGAAGCAGTGCTAATAAGTCCCTTATAGTCTTAAAAAGTGTACAAAAGCTTTGAAAATGGGAAAAAGTGCTTTTAAAAAGTCATGAGTTCTGTTTTTGTGAGAGCAACAAGAACTGAGGGATAGGCTTCTTGAATTATATGGATACTCTCTCAAGAAACAGTGGTGTGAAATGAAGCTCAATCCTTACCAGAAGTCAGAAAACTGAATTTTGCGTCTAACTTAATAGCATGTCAGTAAATCATTACCTCTCACAGAAAAATTACAGTTTTCTATACTGCCTGTCTACTTATTAGACTAGGAATTAACAAAGTGGTTCACGTAAGAAAGGACAGGAAGTCTATGTTCTTACTAACACAAATTCCTGAAGTTTCTATAACTCTGTCTGTGAGAAAAAGCTTCCCCATTGTAGTCAGTTCCTTGTTTATCTCAAGTTAGTCAAAATCCTGTTTATGCAAAGGTCACCTGAACTTTCAACAAAATAAAAGCTGGGATATCACTTCACTGCAATCTGCATGTGGAAGAAAATATCATTTTGATTCTCACAGATTCTTTTTAAAAACATACTTTTCTGAAAGATAATCAGTATATAATACAGGTTTTTTTTCTTTATATGTGCATTTAATCAGCGTGTGTGTGGTTACTGACACAAATATTTCTCCTGTTTGGTTTGCTGAATCACATCCTAAACGACATGTTGTAAACCAGTTGAGACATGGAGTAAAGAAGTTGAGAATGACATGAAAGTGAGAATGAAGAACATAATCAAAATTAGAGGAAACTGAGGACATTTGTCAGACTTGAAGAATGTAGGATTGAGCACAGAAATTCTTATCTTAATATTGCAGGAAATAAACCAATTGTTTGCTAAGCAGGATTTAGAAAGAAAGAACACACTCTCTTACACTGATTTTTCTAAAACATTTTTCATTGTTTTGGGGTTGAGGGTTTTTTGCTTCTTCTGAGGCATCTGGTTCTGGCCACTATTAAAGATACGTTGGCTGGAAAGGACAAATTAACTAAATTAGTCTGGCAGTGCTTACATTCCTATGACATCTGGTGTTTCAGCCATGTTACTGATTTGTCATTTTGACAAATTATGTTACATCATGTGGTAGTAATAAGCAACATCACAGATTCTAAGCAATGCAGTCTGAAGTGACTCCAAAAATTTAAAACAATCTGTTATTTTTTTTCAACACTGTTACCAATTTAGAAGTTGAGAGGAATAAAACAGGAGGTTAATTTAAGTCCAAATCTAACCTCCAAAATATATTGTTTCTACTCCAACAGGTTCACTTCTATAAATACAGATCTCAGATGCAAGCCATGAATGATGATTTAAGGATATCTAAACAGAATGTAAAATTCTTTATGAAGCAAAAAACTGGGAGAAATTAATTTCCTAGCAGCATAAAAATATTTACTATATTCACTCATTTCAGTTCTGTTCATGATTCAAAGTAGAGAATAAGATCAGATAATTCTCTGAATGCCTAACACATCATTTAAACTTATTCAAAACTGATTGAACTGAAGGATTTTGTAGCCTTATTGCTTATTTCCTGAGATGACAGTGTATTAAGAATGAAGATACTAAGCCAAACAACTGGTATTTTAACTACAAAGGTGTGATATGATATTGGAAGAAAAGATAATGGACCTTTATTTACTAAAATGCTTTTTTTTTGCCATGAGCTATTCCAAGCACATTTGAAGATTCATATTCCTTTACTTGCCAGTTGTAGATTTTTAAGTAGCTGATTGATTTAGAACTGATTTTAGCAGTAAAGTACATCCATAGATGTCAAAGTACTTTTGAGGATGACTGTGAAGGTGTCTGGAGCCTATGATTATTTTGCCTTTTTAGTAACAGATATTGGGATGACTTTCTTGGAAGAATATAGTTGAAATTGAAAATAATTACTTTGACTTCTACAGTGAGTTGTCAACAGTTGAGCTGTAAAATAAACCTACTGTCATCAACAAATCCTGAAGTTTTTGTGAATACCTAGACAACATTGACTAAACAAACACCTCTATCAAATGCATATGATGAAATAAATTAAAATATGTGAACAAAGCAACTATTTCTCCTTTTTGGATTTTAAAACAACAGCTAAACTCAGCACCTGATAAAGACACCCATTGATTGTCTTTTGTAACAAACCACTTTCTAAATAGGAAGCATGGGAAAATCCACCCCTATTTTTATTAGTCAGTGATATTATCTAATTTTTGAAGCAGACTGAATGGAGAAAATATTTTCCATTTCAATTTTCTGAGAAACAATTGAATTCTTACAATTACATGATGGTATTTTGTGAGTGGCCTCTCCTGGTCCTTATCTCAACTCATGAACCTTTAGTTGTATTTTCTCTCCTCTGTGCAGTTGCGGAGGGCGGTGACAGACAGGCTTTGGTGGGTTCCTGGAATCCAGACAGCATTAACCCATCACACCACCCAAAACAGATGTAAAGTAGGGAGATAGTAATGAAAGTAAAAAAAAAAAGAAGTTAGAAAAGAATTTTTAAAAACCTAAACAAATACAAATATATTTTTTGTGTTCTTTAAAGAAGGTGAATCTCACCGTTTCTGCAGAGTGGCCATTCTTCTGGTGCAACAGTAAGAATGAAAGCTGAAAAAGCTGTCTGAGAGCTTTCATAAGAGCTCTAGAACTCTGAGATTCAAGCTTCATGATTTATAAGTCCGTGCATAATTAGTTGTTTGACTGTTTGGATTCAGAAAACTGAGTATTAGTCCAAAGGTCTGGAAAAGGCATGTTAGTGATTTCACTCCATAGGTGATTCATATTAGAGCAGAGTATTTATACTAAATTATTTTTGCTTCATAATTTCTGAAATTATGTCTGAACAGTTATAAGCAGTACATTGTAGTGTTTGTAAATATATTAACTAATGATAAAATAATTGATATTTTTATCAGAAGAAATTCTTCCATATAGCTAATTTTACAAGAAAATACTAATTCTCTTTATTTTCTTATAATGAATAACCAGCATTCACAAAATTGTTATGGACATCAAAATGACATTTTATCATTTGACTTGCTTCTCAGTTTCTTATTTGGAACCCATTTAGAACTGCAGTAATTTCAGAGTATCACAGAATCACATAACATGTGAGGTTGGAAGGGAATTCTCACCTCCTTGCCTTTCATAAGTTTCTATAAGCAATGCAATAACAACCTCCAATCTTTCATTACCTTTTTGATATGGATGAAATATTTTGCCTCCATCTTTGTCAAAAATTTTGTTTGTTTCTGAAAGAAATAAAGTTAAGAGAAACAATAGTGTTATGAGGCTTACTGAACATTACAGATAATATTCCTTAAAAATCTTAAGAGTGTCTATATTGCAAAGCTGTCTAGACATGTATAGGCCTACCTAAAATTCAGAAACTTTCTTCAAATACTTGAAAAGGCTTGAGGTTCATTACCTATTTACATGAATGACACTGAAAAGATTTATACTGGATTACTCAGAATTGCAATTTATTAGAATATAGAAGTACCTACAACACAAAAGCGTGAAATTTAAGTATTATTTTATTCCACTGTTTAATGGCTCATTCATTACTCAGTGCAAAATTCTGTGCAAAAACATGTAACTAAACTGCTTATTTAACCCATTAAAAATCATGTCTACAAATCTGAAGCAGAATTTGCGCTGATGTTAATTCAATACATAAAATTATTGTGTAGTAATGGTAAGTTAAACTGAAAAACAATACACTTATACTGGACTCTTACCTCTGTGTGAGCAGCTGAGTTAGGAGGAAAAAAAACTACCATTCCCCCATATTAATCTCCTATTAACAGTTCATTTGATGAGAGGATTTACAGGCATCAAAACAATTATTCTAGGGAAGCACAGAAGAGGGCTTTCAGTCTAACTGAATAAAGGAAATGAATGGATGAAGCAAAAAAGGCAAAAATCCAGCTTTGAATACAAGTTGCATATAAAGAGGTTCATGTCTTCTTTGCCCCTGAACAGAAACTCATTTTCTGTGGCTGCCAGTAGAAGCAGTAATTTATTCCAGCCTTTGCTAGGAACTGACTGGCTGACACATCTGGAAAAGGCAGCTTGATCTGAATCCCTCCTCTTACAACCCCAGGTTTAATCTCAATACCTCAGTAAGAGTTCCAGGAGTACAAAATAAATGCCCTTCATTTACCACTCAAATTCCACCTGCACACTAGGAAGCCTATCTGCACTAGGAATGGAAGTAAGCAGAGGATTAGCTTGGGTCAATGAAGTTCTTGTTGCTGCAAATTATCTACTTATAGCATTGCACTGTATGTCCCTCTGAAACACTCATGCATATGGATTGCACTTACCCAGCTGCTGTCCTAGTCACTGGGCTCACTGTGACTCAGCTCTGAGGTTCAGTTGTCTGTAGGATGCCTGATCACAAGGAGCTTTATAGATCAGACATTCACACTTTGGAAGATTCATCAAAGACTGAGATGCTATAAATGCCTGTCATCCCGGAGAATCAGCATAATGTCTGCATAAATAAATCAATAATAATAATAACAAATGCAAAGTTTCCAGTGTGCTGAGCAGCCATCTTGAGTGAACATATTTCAGGGACAGCAGTCAGAGAAAAAATTATGACAGGATTGATGAGCATAGACACACCTACATTAGCCTCAGAAATTCTGAGGTGTTAGAGTTTAGTAAATGTCCCTACATGCAGTGTCAAATATTTAAAATAAATTGTTCCTGACTTAACAGAAGCCCAAGTATACTTCAATTATGTTGGCTCTGTAATTTCAAATGATGAAAAAAAAAACCCCATAAAAATGTGAAATCTTCCAGAACCATGCCCAAGCATAATAAAAAGTTAAATCCATTAAAGGAATTATGTAGTCCAAACTGTCAGATTACTATGACCTTTTCTTCCAACCGTATATGTCTTTAGGTTTTTGCATTTCTTTTAATGCAAGTCTCTCTACTAGCATGTTTATTTATTCTTTAAAAATAAATCCAGAAACCAAAATGAGGGGGTTGAGAAAGATGCTGACTATAAGCACAGTGAATCAGATAGAAAGTAAAAACATCATTTAGATATTCCTGTTTTACTTGTTCAGTACTGCAAGTATGGAATGTCTATGTTTTTTCTGTTTGTTATCATTGCAATTTTTAATCATTTGTGTTGTCCTCTGGACACTAGGAATACAAGAAATCTATTTCTTTCAAGAACCAAACGGCTATTTAAAATCAAAAACTTTGAAGGAATTGTTGGAGGGCTTGTGCATCTCAGTGCAATGCCTACAGAAGTGGGAAGGAAGTTTGCTAAGCTAACTTAAAGCAACTCAGGATTTTTTCTGTCGATATTGTGCATAATGAAATAATGAAGTTACAGGGCATGTCATTCTCCATTTGATGGGAAAAAAATACATTAAATATTGCTTGAATTGTCATAGTGAATATGTTGTTCATTTAGCAAAATCTCCACAGTGTTCAATTTATGTTGAGGACAGTTGTAAGATGTTAAAAATAAAAATATTGGAACATAAAAGTACTGTGAGAAATAATGACATAAACCCCACAGTGTTACATCATTTTAATAGTTTGAAATTTTTGGTGTTCCTAATGTAGCTTCAATTGAAATACATCATGCAATGTAATTAAAGAGACAAGGTAATAGATAAAAGAAGACCAGGACAGAAATAGGCTTTTTGGATTTATAATTTTGAAATCAGTTCCTCAATTTGAAATGAATGAGGAAATGGAAATATACAAGCATTTAGAAAGTAGATGAAACGGGAAATTTGCTGAAGAAAGACAGGACTCTGCTGGAGCTCAAAAAGAACAGTTATTTCATGTCATACCAAGACATTACAATCTCCAGTATGCCACATCCAAAAGCAGGCACTAGAGAAGGCCTGTGGAAGAAGGTTGGGTCAGAGTGAGCAGGAATACTTGGTACTCTGCAACTCCCTCTCCCTGACATTCCTATCTCAAGAACTTTCTGCTTCAGAGCTGGAATTTATTAATCTCAGTGAATTTCACCATCCCTGTTTGTCCAATTGGTTTTTTGCATCCATGTAAATGATTTGGTCCCTGTATCAGAGAGTTCTCAAATAGAAATAAGTGAATGAAGAAATATAATTTTTCTCTTGTTTCGAATGCCAGCTGCCACTTTATATGATCACCTCTAAACATTTTGTTAGATGGAGAGCATGAACAACAGCTTTCTATACACATTCTTTCTGTCATTCTTGCTTTTTATGATACTTTTTATGATACAGTTGTCCTTTCCTCATCCTGAAGAGTCCTGGTTCACTTGTTCATCCCTCACAAAGAACGTGGGAGAAACTATCCTCTTCTACCAATTTCAGATTTTGAGAAAAGTGGGTAATTTGCACAGAAAATGCTCATGAAGCCCTGATGTGGCCTTACGTGACAGGACCTGGCACCATCCCACCCCAATCATACTTGCCCCCAGCCAGAAACCATGCCCCTTCTTCTCAGAAGTGAGAGAGAGAGAGTTCCTTTCCCCCACCCTTGGCCATGGTGTGAGATGGTACCAAATAACAAAATGTCTTGGTCACACCACCTTCCTCTGCTCCGGGCTGGACCTAGGACACCCTGAAGGCTTTTCTTCTCCAGGCTCCCTGTCCTCCTGACACTGAGGACTTCAGAGCTGAATGCAGCTCCTTGCAGTGTGCCCTGGCAGCCAGGAGGGCCAAGCGTGTCCTGGGGGGCATCAGGGACAGCATCTCCAGCCAGGCAAGGGAGGGGATTGTCCTGATCTGCTCTGCACTGGGGTGGCATCACCTTAAATACTGTATGCAGTTTTGGGTGCCACAATATAAGAAAGATATAAAGCTATTAAGAGAGCATCCAAAGGAGGGCCATGAAGATGGTGAAAGCTTTAAAAGAGAAACCATACGAGAGTCTGAGGTCGCTTGTTCAGCCTGGAAAAGAGGAGACTGAGGGCAGTTGTGGTGCACAGCTTCATCACAAAGGGACAAAGAAGGGCGGGTGACCAGTGACAGGACCCAAGGGAAGAGCATAACGATGTCAGGGAAGATTTAGAGGAGGTATTGGGAAAAGGTTCTTCACCTAGAGAGGGGTTGGGCACTGTTACAGGCTTCCCAGGGAAGTGGTCATGATACCAAGGCTGCCAGAGCTTAAGAAGCATTTGGACAATGCTTTGAGGAAGAATGATTTTTGGACTTGTCTTGTGCAGAGCCATGAGTTGGATTTGATGATTACTGTGGGTCTCTTCTAACTCAGGATATTTTATAATGGCCTTAACAATTCATATCCTCTTACGTGCTGCAGACTTTCCTACACAACTTGAATCAAAACCTGTTCTACAACTGCAATGTGAAAAGGAGTATTGTGCTTCCCCTTTCTTCGGTTGTTTTGGATTTTTTGTGTCAATATAGTAGATATCTCTATTATTTTATGCATTGTATACTAATTGTATCTACATTCTATGCAAATTGTATATAATTGCATATACATTATACACAAATACTATTCATCAGGTTACCTACTGTAGTAACACAACAATATTCTGAAGCCAAATAGTATGAAAATAAAATAGAACTGTGTTTATAAATTCAGTTGTCCTCTCCACAGCTACAGCCCTTATTTCTTACAGAACTGTAATTTCTTTCAGGACTTCTCAAATCCTCTGACTTCCTGTACTGGCATTACTGCCAGAACTGACTATTTAATTCAATGAAAATTGAACTTCACATCATGTTTCACTATTTAAATAAGCACCCTCATTTTCAAGAGTGTCTATCATTTATGTTGTCTCTGCTTAGAGTTAACTGTGACCAAAAAAGTCACCTTGAAACTCATTCAGCTCACTCTTAGAAGAGCATGACGTGCCTAATTCCATAATTCGTTCTTAACATGAGTAGTGTTTTATATCCAATATGACTCATGCACAGATCAGCTGTCACCAGCTGCTCAAGACTATTACAATCACTGGGAACCAAGGGAATTTTTACCATAAAATGATTTACAGGATTTAACAGCATAACATCTATAAGCGTTCATTTAGGAAATAAACAACTCCTCTGATCTTGGTTAAACTGTTTTAACTGCAGTATGAAAATAAATGCCAGATTTCTTTTCCTCGTGGTATGGCCATTTCTAGTAGTCTACTTCCTGCTGTATGAAATGCTTTTGTCAGTGGTAAAATTCTACATTCTAAGAATAGTCTGTGTTACAAATACACCAGGGTTCAATGAGAAGCTATTTAACTATTTAACGGAATGATAACTTTTTGGCACATTGTGGGATAATGCCATTAAAACTATCACTTTATTTTAGCACCTGTTTTACTATGACTCCTTTCCTGTTGGCTTTATGCAAGTCTGTATTGTAAGTTAAAATTTTTGGTTTGTTTTTGTATAGTTTTACTTTGAGTCACTATGCATGACATTCTTTTTAGCATTTGTAAGTCCCTTTGTGTGAGTATTGTTCTCTTTAGGGGCTCCTGTTGCTTACAAAGGAAAGCATTTGCAGCCCATTAGTATCCTCTGGATAAAGTTAGCATCAAGATCTTAAGCCTACTCTGTTTCTTAAAATTCAGGCTGAGAACATAGAAGATTCTGCTCTTATAAATCCTTAAATTTTTACCTGCCTTTTGTGAAAGCATCTCAATGATCCACAGGAGTATTGTTAAAACTGAAGACTGTTACCAGAAGGGCAGAAATATTTTGGTAAATTCCTCATATTTGGTAAGTTCATCACCAAGATAGTCTCTCAGTAATGATACTTGTAGGGAACTGTATCTTTGCATTTTGCATTAATCAATTCTTGCATAACTACCCGCTTCTTCTATTAAAAGGAGTTCTTTTACTGTATTTGTTACTTTCAGTATGTAGCTAAAATAGTTCAATATTCCTTCAATTGTCAAAAAGGAATTCTCATTTAATGTAAAACAGATGGAATTTAAAGTTAAAAAATATTCTGGTGCTAGATTTATCCATCTCCCAAGAATCTATTCAATATATAAAAGAGCACTGTTCTCTTTCAAGTTCAGGATTTTATTTTTAAACATAACCCTAACAATGTTGTTGTCCTTCTGAAACAAGTGTTTTATGAATAAAATGCAGAGGCTTTTGATACTTTACTATTAGCTATTGCCTATTGACTGTTAGCTCTGGTGTAAGGGTTCTTCCTCTTTGCTGCAACTACTTTCATGTCATTATATTGCAGAAAACAGCTAGAAATTTCATTGCTGATCTTCTGCATTGAACAAGCAGATCATGAAATACTAATTTCTTTTAGTTAATAATTTCCCAAAAGATCTCTCCTGAAACAAAGTTGGATCACATATAGGTTATATGCATGGTGTACTGATAGAAAGATTCAAAAAATTTTCAGTCTTTACAGCCCAACCAAATGCCTCACAAATACTTCCAAAATAATGACTCATGCTTTGGTAATAACATTACATTTCCAGCACGTTAGAAAGGGTAAATCAAAAATAGAGGGCTTCCCCTCACTTTTGAAATTAAGAAAAATTAATTTTACTGGCCTGTAAAATCGATTTCTTTTCTCACACCAAATAAATGTAGGTAAAATGGGAAGAGCAATACAAAAGTTTTTTCTTCCCTCATAAATCCACATAAAGAAGTTAGTGGATATCTGTAGAGATAAAAATGATAAAAGTATTGGGGAGTTTATACACAGATTCAGGAAGTGATACTTAGCTGAGTTAATTGGCTTCATTTGTTAAAGAATGGACATGGACATGGACATGGACACTTTTCAGCACAAGCTCCATGAGTTATCATCACATGGATAAGTCTTGCATAGAGGGATAGAGACAATGTATCTTTTCCTTTTTGTTTTCTCAGAACTAAGAAATAGTAGGATTAAACAGTTCAAAGGTCTCAATAAACCTTAATGTTTGGCTGTTTGGCTTAACCAAATGGTTAAATTTAAAATATTTGGTTTAAATAAGATTCTGTCCTACTTTTCCTGCGTTTATATTTTAGAAGGAGAAAATCCATGCCTTTCCAGAAATAACTCCTTGTATGGGACACTCTTTTGGTATTCAAATCAACAAAGTATTACATGCTATGTGGTTTGATGTGATAAGTGTAATTTGCTGCTGCAATGTCAGATGTAGACTGTCCTCATATAAATGAAACACAAGATTGAAACCTCCCCATAAGGAGCAACAGTGAGATACCACAACCATTCTTCCATCTTTCCTACGTTGCTACCACGTGCATGAGAGATTTCAAGCCTTGGAAGGAGGGACAAACACCCAATATGGCAAACATCAGCAAGAAGAATAATGGAAATTAATTTAGCATCTCAGTTGCTAAACTCCAGATGGAGGTAGACATAATTTTTAAAACTGGTACTGATTTGAATTCTCATTTTAGCATTATATGCATGACAAGTGATTTCCTGTATACTAAATAATTTGATGGAATTGAAGGAAAGGCCCCTCTGAATGAGGCTTCTTTGTTTGTTGGGATTTAATGCTACTTTATACTTAAAGGAAATTCCAAATTAGTTGGTAATTTTGAATATATATAACAGGAAAAAAAGCCATCAATATACTGCAACTAACGTATTTTTGAACATTTGGAAACATTGATTCTAATTATTGTTTAATTACATTTCACTGAGCCAACCCTAGAGCGGGAAGGGAACATTAACTTTGATGTTCTACTGAGAGTCATAGAGCTAGCCATATCCCCACTCAACTTTGATCTATGTATCATAATCAACCAGTTAAACTATTCAGACTATTTTGATATGATGGAACCTAGTCATAAGAAAAAAATGGGAAAAACTTAAAGTATGGAAATATTTATTTTTAAATGTTTAAATGTTTACTGACCCTATATAGAAAACCAGTTGACAGAATACATGTAATTCATTTTTATTTTAACAGTGTGACAAGTACCGAATTCTTCTTTTTCATATTTCTGCAGTAAGAATAACTTAATAAGTATTTTGAAAATACCTGGTTTTTAATACTATGAAAAAAGGGGATTGTGTCACTTTTCCAATTAAGCAAGCACTTATAAAACAAGAAAAGGGGACTTTCTTTTACATTTAGGACAAATTCTTAGTCGTGAAAAATATGTTACTGCTAGCATTGGTAAGTTATGTCCTGCCTTTCTTAGTATATTCAATATACTGATGTCAGGTGTAATTTTTCTGTACTGCTTTCCTGGTTTCAGCTAGGATAGAGTTAATGTCTTCTCAGTAGTTGTTACAGTGCTGTGTTTTGGATTTGGAATGAAAATGGTATTGATAGCACACTGATGTTTTGGGCTTTCCTAAGTCAAGGACTCTTATTTCCCGTCTCATGCTCTGCCAGTGAGGGGGTATGGAGAAGAAACTGAGGGAGCACAGCTGGGACAGGTGACCTAAACTGACCAAAGAAATTCTCCACGCCATAGAACATCATGCCCAGTATATAAACTGGAGGCAGTTACCTGGAAGGATGGACTATCTAGGGTTGGGACAAGGGGTCTGGCAGTGGTCAACAGTGGTGAGCAATTGCATCATATCACTTTGTCTTTTTCACTTTCTATTATTACTATTATTATTATTATTATTATTATTATTATTATTATTATTTACCATTATTTCTTTTACTTGATTTCTTTTACTCATGATTTCCTCATGATTTCTTTTACTTTATTTTCAAACATTAAACTGTTTTTTATCTCAATATACAAGTTTTACTGGTATGTTGAGATAAGAGGATTCTCCTCCCCATTCCACCAAGAGGAGCAGGGAGAGAGGGAGTTGAGTGAGCAACTGAGTGATGTTTCATCTCCAGCTGGGCTTAAAATCATGACAACTCTGTTGGTGATTTTCAGTCCTAAATGAGGCAAATAACTAATTCCACTTAGTCAGACACTCATTTGTTTTGGATATTATCAAAGAGTAATAATGAAATACATTTGTAGGCTGCATTTCCAGGAGAAAGTGTAACAATACTTTTAAAGCCCTATCAGTGTGATAGAAGAGGTTGAACAAAGGGCAGAAGGCTGGTAGATGAGGGGAGAGCACTGGATATTTCAACACTACAGGGTATAAAATCCTCTTGGAGAAGCTGGGAGAAAAGTGTGGACTGTGTAAGCAGGCAGTGAAGTGGATTTCAAACTGACAGAACAGCCAAGCCCAGAGTGGTGATCAGTGGCAAGAAGTCCAGCTGTCAGTGACTAGAAGTGTACCCCAAGGGCCGATATGGGGTTCAGTTCTGTCTGAAATCTTCATCAATTATCTGGATTATGGGGAAGACTGTGCCCTCAGCAAGTTTGACACAAACCAGAAGTAGTGGTTGATATGCCAGAGGGTTGTGCTGTCTTCCAGAGGGACACGGACAGGCTGGAGATACGGGCTGATGGCAGCCTCATGAAGTTCAACAAGGCTAAATGCAAAATCTTTCCCACAGGGAAGATTTCCATGCACATATGCTGGGAGCCAACTGCTTGGGAAAGTCTCCTCTACAGAAGGGACTATGGGGTGTTGGTGGACCAAGCTGAATATGTACCCCCAGTGTGCCCTTGTGGAAAGGTTGGGAAGTTGAACCAAATGACCCCACTGTGGCCCCTTTCAACCATACCCATTCCACGATCCTGTGTTAAAAGGTGAATAGTATCCAGGGCTATATCAAGTGGACTGTTGCCAGCAGATCAGGGGAGGTGGTTCTTCCCCTCTACTAAGCACTGGTGAGGCCGCACCTGCAGTGCTGTGCCTGGTTCTGGCTTCCCTCGTACAAGAGAGATGTGGAGCTATTGGAGACATTTAACTAGGGGCCAGTAAAGTGATTAAGGGACTGGAATATCTTCAATATGAGGAAAAGCTGAGTTATCTAGGACTGTTCAGCCTGGAGAAAAGGAAGTGTAGGGGTAATCTCATCAATGTGTACAAATATCTGAAGGGGGAGTGAAAAGACCCTAGAGAAAATATGTGCTTAGAAACAATAGGCACACACTGAAACATGGGAGAATTCTTCTGAATTTCAGGAAATATTTTTTACTGTGAGGATGACCAAATGCTGGACACATTACCCAGAGAAATTGTGGAGTCTCCATCTTTAGAGGTATTCAGAGTTATCTGGGCATGGTATTGTCAATATGCTGAAAGTGGCCCTACATGAGCAAGGACGTTGAACCCAATGATCTTCAGAGGTCCCTTCCAAGTTCATCCATTCTGTAATTCTGTGAAGACTGTTGTTTTTCTGTAATAAATAATGTATCTTTTCCATAAAACATTAACCAGTCATGTCTTTATCTGATATCTTTTCTGACACTGATATTATTGGTTTTCTACATCTATTGAAGAACTAAAAGAAACAGGATGGCATCAAATATTAACTAGCACTGCAGTGAGCTTCCTTATGCAGGCCCTTTCAATGAAGAACAAATGTAATATATATAACAGCAAGAAAAGGAATTAGGAACTGTGAAACACAAATCTTTAAAAATTACAAGAGCCTTTATGCACTGGATAATGCTACAGTTACAAAATATAATGCTGGTTTTCCAATGGTGACCTAAACATCAGGAAGGAAGTACAGTGACCGACTACACGCTGCCATATCTAGGTTCTGAAAAAAAAAGGCATTTGATCCTTCTTCAATGTTAAACTTATTGCCACTAGGGACAGAGAAGCCAGATTTCCCTTTTTGCTAGAGAAGTGTTTTACACTTGTCATTTTACTTTGCCATTGTCATTATTTAAAGAGTAATTATAGCTTTGCTTCCTAGAACAGTTCTATTGCGATCCTTGTTTTCCAGGAGTTTACAACCTGGTGAATTTAACTCCCCCTGGAATTAAACTCAACTTATGACCTGGTTGGCCTGGTCACATTTTGCTCCTAAAAGGCTCACTCAAATTGATTAAGCCATATTATATGGTATTGCAATCCAAAACAGGAAAGTTTTTCTCACAGATTCTAAATCCTTCTGTATTCCAGCAACACAACTTTAAGACACTGTAAGCAACTACCCATAAGCCTTCAAATGAGAAGTTCTTATCTTCTTCTCTACTGAAAGACTTCAAGGGGCAGATTTATTCATCTTTAAAAAGAAGCTACTCTGGACATGCATACATTACATATGTGTGAGCCAATTGCTACATATACACCGCAGAAACAGATCAATTATTAAATTAGAAATGTTTCAATGTTTCAGTGTTGGAACCGTGAAAAAACTTCACCTGATTATGGAGCTATAGTACAGATTAGGCCAGGTACAGTAGGGTCAGCATGCCCTTCAGAGACCTTGCTCTTATGCTCTCTATTGTCTTGGAATAACTTTTTTCCACATTTCAGCTGATTCAGCCACCTTTGGATGTAGTTAGATTTCAAAGTCTTTTGGAGGTTTCTTTGAAATGGAAAGAAGCATGCAAGTAAGCCAAGAAATATTAAAAGAGAAAATAAATGGAATACAATTCCTAATGAAATTGCCCCATTTTGCAGACCTGTAAATATAAGGTAGTGTCCTCCTAGAGTCTTCTAGAAACAGATTTTGCTCTCAGCAAGACCAACATAGCTGCTCTTCAAATAATCCACTGCCTGAATGTTCTGAAATATAATCACTCCAGTCTTGTTCCTCAAATCTCTAGTTTCTACTCCTGTATCATCTATCATTTACCTGTATTTCTTACCCTGTGGAAAAAAAAAAGAAATTATAATCAGTTAATTAAGTAAAATAATTATGTAGAGTGCTTAAGGATTGACAGCTTCAGGGCTGTATCATTACATTCTGGTTTTATTAACTGATGTTGCAGAAGCAGCAAGAAGCTTGTGGCTTAAAGAACAGCACCACTGTTACAAAAAAAGATCTGTAAGAAGTAACAGAGTTTTGAAAAAAAACCCAAAACAAATAACAAACAACAAACAAAAATACTTGATGTAACAGGGAAGGAACCAGAAGATAGTGTAGGGGAAAAGCAGAACAAGAAGACAGTCTCTCTACAGGATCTGGAATCCCTAGGACCTTATTAGAGATAAGTCAGATGCTGTTAATTTTTGTAGTTTGGGATTCCACAACAGCATAGCCACACTGATACAGTGTTGAATAGGTTTATGCACTTTGCTTCTCATCTGTAATGATGTGCTTGGTCCCATGTCCTTCTGGCATATTCTCCCTGGATCCTGAAGTCCATCTCTGTTCTTACATTGCTTTATCGAATTGGCAATTTCTTTGATGGTAATCCTTCTCCCCTTCCTATATATTCTGTGAGTGTTGAAATCAGGAGTGAAAATGAAAGCAACCTGATCAATGAAGAAATATTAAGTCTCTAAGTAAAAGACCAAGATAAAGAGATTCACTTGTGAAGGACATATAAGTTTTAAAACAGCATAAGAAAAGATAATAATCAAAAAGAGGCCAGAAGTGAAATGGTAGAATAACAAGAAGCTCAGAGGAAGCTAGTGATGCCACTTCCTACCCTTTGGTTTATCATTGCCATGAGCATTAAATTTACCTTGAACCTGAAATCCAACATTTTCTCACTTCAAGACAGCAAATTAGAGTGAGAAAGTCACAAACAGGGTGGTAATGACACTCTCCAAGGCTGAGTGACATCTCCTCTCACACTTCCAAATAGACTTTTCTCATTAGTTCAGTGTGTTGAAACTTATAGGAAGTACATTATATTACTTTAAATGGTACTTGTCCACTTTTGGGAGTCTAAAATTAGTCATATGAAATGAGCTGAGGAAATACAGACATTGTCCTTGTTACAGCTAAGCAATAGAAATTCAATATTGAATCGACATGAAACTTGAAGACATGAACTGTCTTAACACCATCATAATAAAACAGTGTATTGCTTATTCTGCAGTAGTTCCACTGGAATTTTTTGAATTGGTATTTTTGAAGGGAATTGAGCAGTCATTTTCAGAATAAAATAGATAAAATCATAAGAATGCGGAGACAAAGGGTGCTGAGTCCTCTTAGTTTATTGTACGACATTTTCTTAAAAAGAATTAAGCCGATGTCTAAAGCCACCTATAGTAGAATTTTAAATATTTAGCCATCTGCATGTATTACATTCAGTTAAGAAACAGACAGATATACCATAGAGAACAAGTCTCAGACAACAGAAACTGGAGGAGTGAAGAAATCATTCCCTCTAAGTGATCCTAAGGTCAGCCAAAATTTATTACAATATACAGCAAAGTTAGAGTTACTAACTTTTCCCAGTTAGTAGGAATCACTTTCATGAAAAAAAAAAAACAAACCAGAACCAACCTGTCCTTGTTGAGGAGAACTTATGATCCAGTGCCACAAAAAAGGAGAATAATAAAATTGTTTTTTAGCATCTTTACCAATAGTGAAATAGATTCAAAACTGTTATATTGAATATAACTTTTTGGTTTAAAAAATATTACATGGAATTTATTCAAAATTACTTTCTCCAAATACTGAAAATAGCCACTGCTGTAAGCTATGGTACTGAAAAAATAAGAAAAAATTGCCAAAGAATTGATGTTGCATGTACCATGAATGGACATATATAACATGATATTTATTGAAAGAAGAAATACTCATTTCATATCCATGAAAATAAAAAAAATCTCATGAGAGGGGAGGGAAAGGAACTTTTTTTGTCCCATAAAGCTCTTCAGCCTTTGGTGATTGGAGGTGGAAGATGCTATGAGTGTTCCAACACTGAAGGATAAACATTGACCTTATGTGTACACATATGCAGAACACTACTCATAAACACAGAAGTAGCATTAACAATATTTAGAAGTTTAATGGAGGCACTTTATGATTTTTGAAAAATTGGAATTAATTCAGAAAAGGGTACTAACAATAGTGATCTGGGTCCTGGAAAATGCATCATATCATAAACTAATGTATGAAACACTAAGCTCAGCTTGTGTAATTTGTCCTATAAAAGAGTAGGAGGCAGGTAATACTCTTAATATGAACACTGGGAAGAGATTTCTGACACTGTTTTCCAAATGGGAAGAAAGTGGTATAGGAAGACAAAGAGAAGGAAAGTTTTAGGCAGGTCAGCTAAGAAAAAAAGTAAGGCATTGTAATTTTTTTGTGTTTGTTTCCTGGGGTTTTTTAATCATAATGGCTGGAGCTATCAGGTAAACAGATAGGCTCACTGGACTTTGAATCACTTGAAGTACTTATATCAAAATTCAATAAATTTTTAGGGGAAAAATCAAGTTTCAAATTATGCCTATTAAGACTGAAATCTTTAAACCTATTTTATTTAAGAGATCGGATGAGATGACATAATAATCACAGTAATCTTTTAGTACATGTATATCAAGACCAGTTTTAATTTTATTATCATATTCTTTTGTTTTCTTAAGGTTCTTAGTAAAGTTGCAACATTTGAAGTCGCAAAGTAATAGTGAAGCCGTAATAAATATATTTGCTCAGAACTTTTTACATAATTCCTACTTTCTCTCAATTCCCAGATATTATCTGGATTGTTGGTAATAGTTCACTCAGAATATTTTGGCAGATGTAATTACAAAGCATGTAAATTTGTAGCACTGATATAATAATAGGAAATCCATAGCTTAAGTTCAATTTTTAATTAATTTGGTGTGCCTTTGAGAAAAATATGTGTTGAGGGTCACAATTTTTTTGTCATTTCAACAAAAATCATATGACCAAAATATGTGGTTTTCAAAATTTTTCAAATTATACAAGGTGATGTTTTGAGGGACACCTAAATGAAGCTTAAAAACCCAATATTCAAATACTATCCATATCCATCCTTTCCATAATGAAAACTCTAATCAGTCCAAATACTATACTATATACTATATAAACTATATTACTATAGTTTTAATAAAATTTCATTTCATATATTAAGTACTGCAAATAAAATACAACATAAAAGTCTTGAACTCAACCAAAATTTTAGCTCATTTTGTTTTAGATTTACGTGGAATTTTACTTGTTTTTGAAAAATTTCCTCAATTTTCAGTAAAAGGAGATTGTGCGTTACATATTTTGAATCCATTTTTTTCCAAATAGGCTACAAACACCTCACTATGATTAAAATAAGAATGTGAAAAAAATGTACTTAGATTTCAAGCTTAAACAGAAGAACAAAGTCTAAGCATTATTTTAAGTTAATGCTCTTTGACAAATTTTGCCTCTTTCCAAATACAACAAAAAATTCAACATCACGTTTTTGTTACCAGCCACCAATGTTGTGATGTCTTTCTATAGAATGCTTATGAAATATACATTTTTTTCTAATATGAAACTATAAACATGGCAGTTAGTTCCAGCAAGACTTATTGTTTCTGCTACTTTTAGTATATGTGACTCCAAGCAGAGTCAAATTAAAATGCTCTGGATCATTGGGTCAGGACTTAAACAACAGACCAAATAAAGTGAATACCAGACAATATGAATTTTTGAGATGTGTAATGTTTAAAATCACTTGATAAATGAGAAACTCTTCCTAGGTTGTATGAAATTCTCTAGACTACACTTCCTATTTCTTCCACTCACCCTCCCAATTGTTTTGAATCTATTTCTTTTTGCAGTGGCCCCTTGATTAGGAAATCAATACAAAGATACAAAACAGTTAAGAAAACACTATTGCTTAAAAACTACTGCTTGTCTTATGCAGATTAGTTTAAAAATCATGCTATAATATTGATTTATATAAAAATGCTCAATCAGTTGCCACGAAGTAAAATCAGAAACCAGTATCAGAGGAATGAGGCAAAGAAATAAAGTTCAGCTCCATCCCTCCATCCTCTGATGTAAGTAAGGAATAGGTCTATGCCCAAATTATTTATCCCGAAATTATTTGGTTTTTAAAACCTAATTTTAAAAAATAGAAATAAAAGCAGCCCACAAAAAACCACCCCAAGTCCACCAAAAAGCCTCTAAGACCTTTCTCCACTATTCCTATTTATAAACCAAGCATGTCTTCTGTTTTTGTATTTGCAGTAAATTTAATGGACGAGATACAGAATGCTGAAATTCAAATTTATAGAGACATTGAGTGCAATCTGGAGGTTTTACATTCCAGCATCATCTAAATTTTGGTATGTGTCTCCTGAGTATCATGACAGATGATGTCCAGAGGGATGGATACTGCCTGGCATTCACTTAGCAGGCTGATGACATGTGGACCACATGGCATGCCTGAACAAACACATCTTGACAAAATCAATGGAAATGGTGGTGAGCTGGACCTCTTCTTTTATATAACTATTTTTATTAACTTCTTTGATGTGAATATCCCGTGTACACAGATTCCCCCAAGGTTCCAAATTTATTTTGCTCAACTCAGAACTTGGCATCCATTAACTCTCTTACCATGCATGGTTTCATTTTGCCAATTACTTTCTCATGGCAGTATGATTCTTCTCTCTCTAGTTGTTACACTTGCTAAGATCTGCTGGGTTTGTAGATATCAGTTTTGCTGACTTCAGGGGATAGTTATGTGAGTTTCATTATATGTATTGATCTTCCCCAAAAGGGGATTTTTTTTTTCAAAATTCATTTTTTAGTAGTTGATTTTTGTCCTGAGTATGAAGATTTCTCTATGCTTATTTATGCCAACGCAAATGCACCTTGTCATTATTCATTTTAGTTATAAAGTCTTGTTGCAGTGTATTCTTCACACTAATAGTGATTTTAAAAATCACTCTGTTTCACTGAATATGCCTCAATTTTTTGTGCTTTACAAAAAAAAAAGGGATGGAATGGACTTGTATTTTGAGGCTCATTTCTTCTTGTTTTTACTTTTAAGAGTAAATCTATATGTAGTTGGATTTAATGTAGGAAAGTATACAATGTGCTCAGAGGAATACATTATTATAGTACAGATACAGTAAAGAAGTAATTATGCATTTCTAAACTCAGCAAAGAAAAGAGATTAAGCCATGATTTAATCCTTAATATATTTGTCTAACTTTATTTTTTGTGATGCAATTAGATTTGACATCCTCTTTAACCTCTTCAACCTTTGTTTTTACCATTGTTGCAACTCAGTACATCTCTATTAGAATGTTTGCTTTTTAAGAGCTTATAGTCAAAAAGCTATATATTTGCAGCTGACTCTATAAGCATTTAACTTGTATTATAGAATCACAGACTATGTGAATATGAGTATATAGACCTAAATATATGTCTAAATATGCTTCATTATACCTAAAGAAGGAATAAATCAGAACAAAAAGTCAGATCCTACAGAAATTTGAAAGAAAATACATAAAATCTTTACCTCAGAAAATCTTTACAGCCTTCTATAGGCTGCTTTCAAAGTGGACTCACATGGATAAAATTCTCTCATGCATTTCATGTGAAGCATGTGACATAACTCTGGTGGTACACAGTACTTTATTTGTCTTTTCTATAGGAGAACCTGCCTGAGTCACAATTCATTTAATTTATAATCATCACTAACAAACTGATAAAACCTTTAGTGTTGTACTGCACTGCTGTGAATTTTTCTATTCCCTGTAAAGTAAATAATTAGATGTCATTCTTGATTGTTTTGTTTCTGGCTGAGCTGGAGTTCATTTCCCCAAGCAGCCCTCACAGTGCTGTGTTCTGCATTGGTATCTGGAAAGGTGTTGACAACACACCAGTGCTTTGGCTGCAGCTGAGAAGCAGCAGCACAGCATCAGTGCTGTCTCTCAACATTCCCCACTCCATCAAGGGGCTGGGGATGGGCAGGGTCTTGGGAGGGAGGACAGCTGGGCCAGCTGACCCAAATCCACCGAAGGGACATGCCACTCCATTTCACATCAGCTCAGATACAAGAGCTAAGGAAAGGAGGAGGAGTGGTGAGTATTTGTTGTTTACAATGTTTGCCTCCTGGAGCACACTGCTGTGTGCTGAAGCCCTGCCTCCTGGAAAGTGCCTGAACATTGCTGATGGGAAGCAGAGAATAAGTGTGAATGCTGACAGCTAGGCCAGAGAGGAGGTATCAGACAGCAGCAGAGCCTGTGAGAAAGAAGTCACATAACTTTCTCCCACACTGGCCTGAGAAGTTATGAGAAAACTCATGAAGGAATTAAAACAATCCTTGCAGCTGTTGTTTAGCACTTGCTGTTTATTTGCAAGGTGTTTACAAAGAGGTGTTGTTCCTAATTAGGCAATAATGGTGAAGTGTTGGTTTGAGGACCAGTCATGTCCTGCTCTCTCAGAACAGTCAATAAAACTGTGAGATCTTGCCTTCTGAGAAGACCTGAGAGTCGTGTGTCGTTATTCCCCTAATACAATAGCGACAAATAAGCACATGTTTTTTCCTTTGCTTGCTCATGCAAACTTTTGTTTTGCTTTAGCAAACTGCCCTTTTTCTAATCTACAAGTCATTTTCCATCTTATTTTCTCTTCTTGTCCAGCTGGGAAGGGGAGTGATAGAGCTATGCAGTAGGACCTGGTGTCCAGCCAAGGTCAACCCTTCACAATAACATCTCTAGTGGAGCTATAACTATGATTTTTTGCTGTAACTCATCAAACATACAAACAACAACAACAACAGAAAAAAAAAAAAAGAAAAAATAAAAAAGCCCAAAGCTGGAGAAGGAAGTTACAAAAAATTGACCAAAATTTCATTTTGCTTTGCTTTTGTTTCCCCCCCAAAGTCAATAATTGTAAAAGAATTACTACATACTTCCATAGAAAGCAAGCCTTTTTGATCTGAAACAATACCACCATACCAGATACTTGTGAAAGGAACAAATTCAAGAAATCACTAGCATCACCAAAAAGCCAAATGAATATTTTTTCTTTTATTCAGAAGCAGTGTTGTGGGATATTTATCAAGGATAAATACAATTGCGCTTCAATTCTTGTCTCTACCAGAGGAGCTTTTGAACTCATCTGTCATATTTGAAACATCTAACTAGGCAATATTTTTTCAGGTAAATATAAGGTTAATTATTGTCATCCACTATTCCATTCTTTGGAAAAGAATGTTGGTATGAACAATTGTCCTCTCTTGTTCCACTCCACTAAAAGCTGTTCACACCAGCAAACTAAGGATTTTTTTTTTTCTGTACCCCACCACGACCTCTTAAAATGCCTCATATATTCAATGCTAACAGGACTATTCAAAAAGCATCTGAATCCATTTCTTATGTACAGGAAAATATTTAAATTGTATGATTATTTTCTTTGAGCCATATTCCTCTTGACAGCATATGCAAACATCAAAATCTATTAAATCTTTGTATCTGGAAATTTAAGTTAATGAAAAATTCAATCTGTCATTTCTGATATCTCCTAAAAAAAAAAAGCCTACATACTTTTCTGGTTTCAAGATCTTAGGAAGATATAGAACAACCTGATACATAGGCAACCTGATGCACATTTTGTCACACACCTTATGGACATCCTTGCTTACCTGTACTATGCAAAATTACAGAATCCTCTTTCAGGCTCTTGCACATCTTATGCTGCAATTCCCTCAGAAACATCAGTGATGTTTAATGTGGTTTAATGAACTCCAGTGAGACCTTAACTGAACAAATAAAGAGCCACAGAGGCACTTAATGAGGTATGGAATCAAGCATCATCACAGAAGGGAGTAAGACCCAGCAACAGAGAGTGCAGAAAAGGCTGTAATGTTATATATTATGAACACTAGTGGGGGAAAAAAGAAGTAAAAAAAATTCTGTACTATCTTCTGCTACTCATATTCTTGAGCACTGCCAATAAACATTAAAAAAATGCAGAATACTTATAATGTAACAATTTCTACGCTTGTGTTACATGAAATGTTTCTTGGTGATAACATTTTTATTTAATTATGTCTGTGAGCATCATAACTTATATTGATGAACATGGATTGGCATAGTTGTTTAAGCCTATAATGAACTAAATGTTATACAGAATACAATTTTCCTCTTCATTTACTTTAATTATTCTAGTTGTAAATGCTGCTGCCTTCCATGATTACTGAATAAATCTCACTGTAGGATCAATTACTACAGTTTAAGAATTAGACTTTAGAGTTGTTTTGTGATTATGTACAGTTTCTGTGCCATTAGATCTCAGCATTATTCTTCCTAAAATATTTGGAGACCTAATGACACAAAGAGTCATAAAAACATTAGAGTCCATGTCCCAGGACAGTTAAATACTGAACTTTTGTAAGCATCTCACTACTTAACTGAACTGTATTTTGTTAATTTGGCCTCTTTAATGTTTTAAATGAAAATCCTGGCAAATGAAATCAAATTTTTGCTAATTTGTGCTGAAGAGTAAAAACATCAATAAAATCACATGGTGGAGACAGATCCATAAGCATTGTGTAGTTCTACCTTGCAGAAGGAAAGGATGACCTAAATCTTTTTTATGATGGTTTTAGAAAGTTTCTGAATGGTTCTTGTAGAAATGGACAGGTATAACACTCCAGAAGAAAGAGGCAATTCATAAAAAACCTGCTAGCTGGATTCAGAAATTTGTTGACAACTGAAAGCTATTATTCAAACTAAAGAATTCAATAACATACAAAGCTGATTCTAATTCATGGTACAATCAGAGTGACCCCATTAGTGTTTAATCTCTTAACAGAAGGTAGAAGGTTATGACCTCAGGTTTTTTCAGTTGCAATATAATCCCAGGTAAATGAAAGACTGATTCAGAAGCATTGTGACAAATTACCATATTGATATATATGCTAATCTGCTCTGCTATCCCATTGTTCTGAAATTAAAGCTTGCATCCCTAATTTTATTCTGTAGAAAAAGAACATGAAAAATGATCCCACTTCTGTTAACATCAGCTGTTATAAACAAGCAAAATTTGAAGGATGAAATGAAAACTAGTTCATGAGCCAGTAACCAAATTCATAGATGGAGTTATAAATTAACCCAAATAATTCTAAATAAAACTACTGCAAAATAAAAACTGGTATATTTACATGTTTCTTATGTGCCACTTACTGCACAAGTTATACCTGCTTAAGCTCTCTCCAATTTCATTTAGTATTTCTTTTCTCATTTTAATTTCCTTAAACTCACCAATAAAGGCCTAATTTAGAGATTACTTCCTTTGTTATTGTTTACATCCAGTTGCCCTTGTCTACAAGTGTTACATCTGATGTAACTCACTGAGAAACAAGGGGAGGGGAATTATGTCTCCTTAATTTAGAGTGTTTTTACATTCAGACCTTTTTGCACCTTTTAGCAAGCAGATGTGGGTTATAAAATATTAAATTCTATACACACAAGCAATACAGTTGTGTGTTGTCATGTGGAAGTTATCAAAAGTTGTCCAAAAGTTGCTAAGGGCCCAACTCATTACTGAGCATTTCATAAAATGCAAGAGAATTAAATAAAAATCATATATATATATGAAAGAAGTAAAAATATCTGAAAGAAAGAAAAAGAACTCTGAACAGCTGAGTATCACCAGATCTGTTCTACTGACCAGGTCTTGGTCCACCCTGTAGGCTAATTCCTAATTTTTTAATTTTGCAAATAAAATGCAAAAAACCTCTCATTGGACTTATATGGAGTGGTTTAATATGATTAAATGTATTAATAAGGTGATTAGATCACCTTCTGCATCACAAGTGCAAAACTTAATATGTTCATGACAGTGGTTTAGTTTGTAATGTATTCTTAAATTCATTTCACCAGCCATCTTCAGTGTAACTCTGTGTAACAGGAAAATGGATAGTGAAATCAAAGTCAAGGACAATCTTTTCTTTTGCCCCAATAACATCTGTAGATAGTACTGTACCAAAGAAACCACCTAGCTGATCTTCAGCTGGGGGCTAAAGGAAAAGAAATTTAGCAGCCTGTTAGGTTGACAGTCAGATTTGAGGGAGCAAAGTCAATCTGCTTTTTCCATTTTACCCCTGTAAAGTCCAATATCTGGATGAGGCAAAATATTTTTAAAGGATCCTGTATTCATATTTCACCAGCTCTGCATTGCTTCTGATGAACCTTCCAAACCATTGTGCAACAAAAAATAAATATTTCCTCTGTATTTTGGGACAACACAATAATTTTGAACAGAGGGCATTTTACCATATAATAGATAATGATGAAAACATCCACTTCAGCCAGTTAAGTAATAGCACCTAAATTTCTTTCATAAGATATTGAGATCATATAACAGGATCTGATTAATTTCTTTTTTCTTGATTTTCAAATGGATATTCATTATACATGATGCTAGTCTCTTCACTCTAATATTTGCCAATTTACTCATTTCAATTTATTGTTATAAGCAATTCTTTTTTCTAATCTAGAAAAATATTTCTATGAAAACCATTGATTTTTTTTAAAGAAGACTTCTAGGAGTTCAAATAATGACTCTCAATTCATTCTAGTGAACGAGGTGCATTTGAACTGGGACACTCAGAAGCGTATTTGCCCCGACTCCAGCTTTAGTCAGAATAAAAATACTAACAGCTTCAGAGTAGTTTAAGTTCCTCCAATGTCAATTGCTCTTGAGAGAATCTTGTCTTTTTCATTGACTGTAGTGAAAAATTAGAACTTCTACAGGAGAATCTAATTTGCTTCAATTCTGATATTGGGTTGTTCATGCACTCTGTGTTGCTGCATGATACTATTGGCATCTGGATGAATTGAAGGCCTTTATATACATTTCATATACATACAGGTATAATATTTTTCATTAAACTTATAGGGCTTCTTGTTTTTTTCTCAATTTCTTTTCCATCCTCTGACATAAATTCATTACACTTCCTGTCTATCAAATTAATTGAATTTTTCCATGTATTTGGAACTCAGAAATAGTAACTAAGCAGATTCAGACACATGAAAGTAATGTCCACAAACACAGATATGCATAATGGACAACCCCAAAAAGTCAGTACTGCAGGAAATTGAAGAAAAATATCCCAAGGATGGGATAACTTGTAACACCTACAAAGAACCATTTTTCAGCCTTAGATTTTAGCTATATTGAAAATGAGTTCTATCACCATTTTGGAAACGTGCTTGAAACATTTTAGAGCCCAGATGACTCACAAAAAAAAAAAAAAAGCCAGTTTGAGCCCTCTTTTGAAAGACATCTTATCTGATATTTGGTGTTAGTTGCTGGTTAGCTTGATGAAGAATTAGTGGTAATCCTGTTGCTAGAGTTACCTGATACCAAAACATACAGATACATTAACAGTTTGGGTATGGAAGTAAAAAATAGAAGCAATGGTCACATCATCCTCTCAGTTTTGCAGACTTCTCTCATGTCATTAATGAGCTGTGCTTTGATAGAGCAACATTGCCCAAAAGTAATGTTGAGTACTTTCATTACTACAGGTCTCCAAATTAGTGAAATGTCTTTGAGCATTTTAACTTTTGATGGAGAGCATTTAAGCATTTAACTGCCCCCAGCTTGATTGATTTCTCAGACCAGGGTTTAAATGTTTTGCCCCACTGCATTAGTGGAAAATGGCCATCAACCCAGAATAACCTGAGGTGGGCCATTTAGCAGGTATTGCAAAATAATACATGTATTACTATTATGCTGTCCAGTAATTGCACCTTAACAAAAAATGCAAATCATTTTCTACAAATGTTGATTCATTTTCAATATCTGAGGGCAATAATAGGAACTAGAAATATGTTCCAATGAATAATAGATTATGAAATTATCTTGCATCGTTTAATCATTTTTCCCTTGAGAAAAAAAATAGTCATGCTTGTGAAATACTAATGTTTCTTTCCATTTGAGGAACAATTATGCACTCCACAGGCATAGTGATATTTTAATTTATTTTGCTTTCCAAATTGGTAAAACTGTAGACTTTCTGTTCTAGACATAACCCCAGAAACGAGAGTTTTGTAATGCTATGCTAAGTCTTTCCTATATGTCTCTATACAAATCATATCTTATTTTTATACATCAGAATTATGTTTTAGAAAATTCTCCCAAAGGGGAGTTTTGCAGTCTTTTAAGAAAATACTGAATGGGAATCATTTAGGGTACATAAATGGAAAATATTCTTGCCATACAGCTAGGTACATATGAAAAATTCAAGAACAATTTATCTTTCACAATGACCTTTTTGGCAGAATTCTGTAATAAGGTCAAAATGTTTTCACATATGGAGAGAAGCTTTATTTATCCATAGCAAACATCAGTGTAATAATTCAATCCTGTAATAGTTCTGCTTTCAAGGATACCTAGTGGTAGAGTAGTATTGTCAGTACCTAAATGTCCAGAGTCATTTGCTTTACCAGCATAAACTTTTAATTCTTATATTTCAGATCTCTTAAAGATCTCACCCATTGGACTTACCCACTATAGTGGAGGAAAAAAATTTAATGTAACTTATAGAAACCTGCCGGAGCTGACATGCTTCCATTGTGCACCTAGATGACATTTTTAGGGAATCTTTGCCTGTGGGGAATAGAAGTTTCAGCCTGATGCCTTTGTGCATCTTCCTTACAAAGCACATTCTTATGAGCTTCATCTGCCAAAAGATGCCAAATTGAGTGTCTTTTTATTCAACCTGAGCTAGTGGCTTCTGTTTTTTGAAATATCATTCTAGAAACTGACCCTTACCTCTGTAACTTGTATGGGTTTATGATTTTCTACACATTTTTTCCTTTAACTGCTAATTATTTTGTATAATTTTTTTTCAGTTGTGATTATTAAGAGGTGTTTTGAGTGAGTATGATGTCAAGATAAATAGCTTTAGACCTTCTTACCTTCACAAATCTGAAAACATAAGCATATCTGCTACATTGTCAGAGATACACACCTTTATGAATCACCTTATGCAGCTGTACAACACAAAATATTAATTCACTTTTTAGAAGCCTTTACTCAAGGCAACATTTCTCCATCATTTAGCTCAAGAGGAGTGGACAACAAAAGGTCAATCCAATGAGGAGAATGACATAAAAGTTGGCTAACATATTAATCTATGAAAGTATGTGGGCCAAACACACAAATGCACATACAGCACCAACCTATAACTGCCTCCACACTTAATGACCAGGTCTGATGACCTGATGGGCCTCTTATGGGCAAACTCTTCGGATTGGAATATTTCTGTCTGCACACAGAAAGAAAAGAAGCGATAAATAAACGTGACGACTGCATTATAACAGTTTACAGCTAAAAGGTATGCTGATTTGTTTATAATACTTTAAGACGGCAACCAGTTAGATACTGGTGAGGTAGAAAAATAAAAGGAGAGAAACTTCATGGTAGGAGGAACAATACCAAAGAAAGCTAAGAGTTTAAAAAGGTTAAGATAAGAGGACTTCCCCTATCACACAAAAATTAGGAGCTTCTTTTCAAAGAAAGGGTGAGACTCCTAAGCTGGTGTTAATTAACACAGTGGAGATATGGTCCAAAATGAATAAATTTTCTCTCTTCTAATTTTTTTTTGCATGATGTTCAGGAGTAATGGCAACTGTGGCTCTAGTAAGCAACTGCATTCAGGCAAATAAAGTACTATCTAGAAAGGAGATGCAGAGGTGAAGCTTGCAAGAAATAGCAATACCTCCTGTGAGGAAGACAATAAAAAGTAACTCAGTGGAAAGATACCCAAGGAATATGAAAATAAAAGATATCCTGGTCTATTCATATATGAACATGAATATGTGTGTGAATTAATGTTCCTTCTGGATACCATGTTTATTCTGCATTTCCAAATAACATTGTGAAACTGGCATTAGATTACAGTAATAGTACTGCTCAGTCAATTGAAAAGACAGTTTTGATCTGGATCAACCTCATAACTCATATCTGCATTCATTGCTATACATCTCCCTGTATATCAGTATTAAGTAGTATTTTTTTTTTTCTATTAACAAACTATCTATTTTGAAAGGTACAGTATTAATCTTCCTGGAAATTTTGCAGTATCTTAAGAGCATTATCACTCTATCTACTGGCATTTGAAGTAATGTAGAAAAAAAAAAGAAATTTACAAGAAAAAAATTGCCTTCTTATCTAGCAGAAAATATTAGTAAAATGTGTTTTGCATTTACAGTGAGAGCAAAAAAGCTTGAAATAGACTGGTTGCTCACCACCAATGGTGAATATTTCCTGAATTAGTATGCAGCACATATGAGCAATCTTCACCAAGCAAAACAGCAATGGATGCACAGTAATCATGTTAGAGCAGTGTAGATATTATTTAGGAAGGCAGAACCTGGAATGCATCTACGGGGGCTGGATGATATATGAAACTGAAAACCAAGTTCTTGCATGTGAGTGAATATAGCCACACACAGCCATTCATGCTCTAGCATTGTGTAGAAATAACCTTCAGTTTTCATCCATGTCACACAAAGAGATAGGTTATTACTTTCAGCTTAGAAGATTGCAAAGAATAAAAAAGCAGATCAAAAATAATGTTGCCTATTAAGTAAATAAAAGAATATTCAACAGGTAAAAAATACTTGTAATTGTGTTTTAAAATATTTGAAAATTATTGAGCATTACATATTTCATTTTGTCATCTATGTATTTCTCTGTAATTCATTTGGGCTATATATTTTCTTCATTACTTTGAAGATTTCAGCTCAATAATTTGGTATCTAATTACATCTAATTACTCATTCACAGCAGTATACCTACTTTTCAAGAACTACCAAATTTGTACTGTTGAATGTTCTGAGATTTTGTCCAATACACAAAATCGTTTCAGTTCATTTAAGTTGCAACATACTAATTTGGGAAAAAACTGGGCAAGCATTTTCTGATCTATAAATATAATATTATCATCTTAAGGTCATCTCCTCTGGTAATTTATGGAAATTAAGTTACAAATAGGACATTTGTCCTTGATTAGAATGAACAGATTTGTTACTAGATTCTATTAAAATTTAAGACCATAAGTAGTTAATCTGAGAAGCAAGATCACACCCACATCTGTTCTCTGACATCTTTTTTATATCTAAGAAAACATACTGTGCTTGGCAAAACTTCAAAATTTAAAACTTGCATTGTCTTTGTTTCTGGGATGTTACACATTTTCAATTTCTTTAATTTTTTTCTTATTCTAAAGGAGGGCCAAGACAGCTTTCAATTTACATCTCTGTTGCTGGTTTCTCTAGAGAGATATGATTTATTGAGTTGGAATTCTTTCAGTTAAGTCTTGTCCTGAGAAGGGAGGGAACTTTAAACAAAAGTTTAGTAGTATGTGCATCTTTGCTAAGTGGATTCTGAAAAGTTACAGAAAATGTTTCTGTTGTAAAAAAAACCCTTCCACCTTTGTGTTTAACTGCGCTGTCAGACCGAGGAATAATTCTTCACAGCTCACATGTTAATCACAAACTGGCAAATCAGAAAATCTTCTTTTTCTTCTTCTTTATTTTTCCCCAGAGAGAGCAGACTGAACATACAAAAGCCACTCTTTTCTGTTGGAAGATAGAGCACTGTTCTTGCAAGAGTTTATCTGAAGAGGACAGCAAAATTTTATCATCCTTACTTTCCTAAAGTAAGTTTGCATCTTACAAGCCTGTGGAGGTATATATTGGTCCTGTAGCTTGTTGGAATCTGGAGGACTCATATGCACTGATTTTGAGGGCTGTGTTACCCTGTAGCAAATCTTGAAGGCAAAAAAAGGGAATTTTCAGTTATGCCATCTTGATATAGTTTCTAAATTAGGTTTTTCTAACTAAACTTTATTCTCCTAAGGCAGGGAAAAAAAAGAGGGCTTTCTCATTCTCATATTTTCACATTGCAGCTGGAAGTCCTAAAAAACGTGTCCAAAGAGGACTTGCAATTAAATCAGGTTCTGTTTGGCATAAATCTTCACAGGATCTTGGGAAAAGGATAAACCGTCCCATATAATTATTGTCTTCCCTAAAATGTGGATAGACGATGACATCAGTGCTTAAGAATGGAATTTTCGCAGCTGTATCCAAAAGAGTATTAGCCTTCCGTTTGGTCAGCTAAGCTCTTGGTTGGTTTTGAAACAGAATATGCATACATTAGCCCCGTAAAAGCCAAAAACTTGAGATAATTTATTGGAAAGCCCTTCAGAAAGCTTACTATTCAAACATCTTTATGATCCAACTGGATACAGTCACAGAAATTTTTCCAAAATAGGCTTAGCCAGAGCAAGAGGTTTCCCATCTGCCTGAGGAACTACTATCTCTAAAAATAGCAGAGGGAAAAAGGGAAGTAGATTCTAGTGCAAATGTGCTGCTGACAGTGTCTGAATGGCTGTATATGAAGGACTGCCTTTTATCAACTTCCATGGATTCAGAAGCAGGGATTAGACATCAGGGGAGGTTTATAGTTTCCTGAATATAGGCATTGCTACAACATGAGCTGTTCCGCAGCTTCTCATCTGGACAGCAGCTTTTGTTTCAGAAAATCAAGATTCTGCTGAGGGACCTTGTATTTATTTTCTAGACACATGCAGACACTTGAGGCACCTAAATTGATTTAATA
Organism: Trochalopteron elliotii; assembly: GCA_024734555.1. Taxonomy (NCBI): domain Eukaryota; kingdom Metazoa; phylum Chordata; class Aves; order Passeriformes; family Leiothrichidae; genus Trochalopteron; species Trochalopteron elliotii. The sequence continues at coordinate 349,008 of JANPWX010000132.1, read as the reverse complement.
GACATGTGTTTTGGGAAATTGAATCCTACCCTAAGAGTTTATCAGTTAATATTCTGCTGTACATTTGCCATTTGAAGGCCAGGTTGCTCCCAAACACAATGGAACTGTATCCTTTCCCAAGAATTAGATGACTTCCTAAAAAGAAACCTGAAGGATCACTTGTGGACATCTCTATTGAGAACAATGTTATAGCCATTACTCTAATAATATGCTGTAGGAAAATTATGGATGACCAGTGAACAGAAAGTCAGCAAGAAGCTTAGTTAATTTATTTGTTACAAAGATCCTGTGGTCCAGGCTGTAATTAAGGTTTGGCAGGCTTCCAAGCCCATCACCATTCACTCAGACTGCTGCCTGCAAGACATGCAGACCGTTTTAGCAGCAGATTCTTAACAGTAGTTCAAACTTTAGCAGCTGTTGTGCTGTTGGGTTTGGGACCCTGTAAGGAAGGGCCCTAGTCTGCTCCTTAGCCACATAATAAATCTGTCTTGACTTGGCCTGGCACAGCCAGAGGCTGCCATGTTATTTCTACAGGTTTGTAAACCTGATGATGTAGCAAAAGCTCCTCTGTTCAGTGATGTTCAGTGGTTCTACCTAAATCATTACCAATTTATGAAGAACTACTACTACCAAAATAGTCCTCAAATACATTTCCCAAGTAACATGGAAATTAAAAAAAAAGAAAAGAACAAAAAACCAAGATTATCAAACACCCTCATTTGGTAACAGGTGGTAGGAGATTAAAACACAAAATTATGATTTTATAAGAATAAGTGATATTCACATTAATATTTTATCAGTCTGCATCTCAGGAGAATATGTTGAAGAGCACAACAGAAGAAAGAAGTTGGGTCAAACAGTGGGTAACAGTGGGGAAACATTCTTAATATTCCTAGCAATAGGACAGAATGTTATTAACATAAGAGAACTTGCTTGCAAATGAGGGTGTTAAGTTTTTATCCTTTTCAGGGACATGGTGAAACTGCTCATTGATGATGCTAGCTATCCTAGGATGTATCAGAGCTGCCTTTTTTCAAAAATCTACATTTTTTTACATGTTTACCAGACAAAATAGACAACATTTTTCAGTGTTTAGAGTCCAACATAATTATCACTAGTAGACTGGATTAGAAGAGTGTCTAGGTAAATGAGTGTTGGTAAATGAGCATTCACTTTAAGTGCTGACTTTTAGAGTTCTACTGAATTAGGAAGGATAATTAACTCATTTCTAAATGACTGAAAATCCTTAGGACAGCATAGGGTTTTGATTTATGCATTTAAATCTTAACTGTATGACCACAGGGATAAAACATGCATTAAACACCAGTATCATTGTGTGTGGGCTTTGGAAACACTGCTCACATCTGTATTTCCCAGTGAAACAATGTATAATTTACTAGTTCTGGTGACTTTTATCCCTCCAAGGAGTTCAAAGATTTTTTTGTGCTAGGCAGTGTAAAAACACACAGTTGTTATGGTAAATATAATATATTAACTAGTGTCTCACATTGCACTGGATGAAAAATTAAGTCTCAGGGGTGTTTCTGGTATTTGGAATAAGAGTTCTCATCACTTTTTGACAGGGGATTACTCCTCTGGGCCTCCTTTTCAGAACAGAATTTCTTATTGTGATACAGTGATGATGGCAAATACCCAGTGGTGGGTCTTTGCTCCTTTACACATGCCTGAAGGAGTTTAAGTACTGTCTTGTCAATGTCATACAGTATATCCACCATAACTCCTCTATAGACTTCTCAAGTTTCTTTCCTCCCAAAAGAGAAGAACCCATGCATTATGTCATTTTATGAAAAAAATAAAAGAACTGGGTCATTTGACCATGAAGAGATTGAGGCACGAAAAGACACTCGAAGTGTGAATTAAATCAGCTCATGTGGAACTTATTCCTTTACTTTATTCCTTTAATACTGTCTAGCCCCTTTTCTAGGTAGACTCTCAAGGCATCAAGTAAGCACACTCAAAGCTGCAATGCAGCACTCTAAGCCTCTGTCCTGCATCTGCAAGTCTTTACTCCATATCCATGACCAACAATATTCCCAAACTAATAGTAAATTTCAAAATAAGTCTATTAAGCCATGTCAGACATGAGACTACAGATTCTCAGGAAAACAATACAGAAATACAAATAATTATGGTACAGGCCCAGCTGTGAAGGAGTAAGAGACTGGCAGTAATTCTAGGTCAGGTTCAATATGAGAGATAGGACCGCTCTGCATATTTGAACTCTAGTGTCTTCAACAACCATAAGCAGCCCGTTACAATTAATTCCAATTACTGACATCCTGACACTAGAGATGAGCATTTGGACACAAGACCACTTCAATTTCTGGACTCCATTTCAGATGACATCTTAGTCATGAGGAGATACATATCTAGAAAATAATGCTGCAGTGTTTTCCATCAAAAGAGGAATTAATGTAATTTTCTTTGCCTTTGGGCCACATTTGCAGAATCCAAAAAAAGTTATCAAATCAAATGGGATAGGGCTCCATGGCTTTGTATGAGCAGAAAAGCTGCAATTTCACATCAGATGACAAAAAAAATACATTTAATGGTGCATCGAAAAGGAGAAGTAGAACATAACTTGGAGAAACCTCAAAGCTGTCTACTAGATTAACAACCAGATGATAAATTAATACTCAATACCTAAGATCTTAGAGAAAACATAAGGGAAAGTATTTTTTCTTAATTTTTTACATATGGCTTGATTTAATATCTGAGCAAGTAAAAAATGCTTTGTGGATTTTTAAACACCTGAAAATATTCACAAAAGTGGCATCAGCAGTTAGAAACTAACATATCAAAATGAATTTTCTTCTTTCAAAACATGTATTTTAATCAACATTCTTATTTTCTCTGTCTTTTAGATCACAAACCGTGTCATTGCAACAATTTCTCTGTATTTAAGAAGGTAATTTTTCATATTATGGGTACCAAAAAACCAAAAGTCATAATTTTCTTAAATTTAATGAAGAACATATACATTGATTACATACTTGAAATTGCATTATCAGTTGATAATGGTTAGAGCAACTTTTAATCCAGGGTGGATAAAATTCAACAGTGTTTCACTTGTGCTTTTTTTTTCTTCTGTGTTGTTGATGAGTTTCTTTGGAAGAAACTCAGAGTAATTGTATTTTTCACTGGGAATGAAGAACAGGTGTGTGTAATGAGTATCTGGGGTGAGAAGGAAATCTGTGCAGCTATATATTACATCAGATTTTTTTCTATCATTCTCAATTAGCTTTGGAGATAGTTGACTACAATGTCACCAGCTGCTCTTTCAACTGATTGTTCAATTTTACTAAGTAAAATGTACCCTATATCGTCAATTTTATTCCACTGTTTTGTTAAAAATTAAAAGACAGATTACAACAAGCCAATGTATTTCTGCTTTGTCATGACCCATCCCAGGAGACAAGAGTAACCCAGGTTCTTGTTAATAGATTCCTTGGAGTGGATTAGAGAGAAACAACACTGAATGATCAATGTTTGTAAATATATATATACACACATATATAAAAATGTATTATGGTTTATTTTAGAACAATTTGGTTGCAAAAGAAAGCAGGGAGGTAGCTCTTTTGATTGTTATTGTCTATAGTAATAATGTGAAAGCATTGCAATGTGAAAGCACAAAAATATCACCCAAGGACACGTGTAAAGGAAAAGAGAGAGAGAGAGGGAGAGAATAAGAGTGTGAAAATCTCACTGCTCTGTCAACCTTCCACAAGTTTTGATTGTTGCAGCTTGGCTGTCCCTTGGTCAAAGTGATGGTACATCTGGGGTGGGGGTGGAGGGGGAAGCCTTCAAAACACGAAGTCCAATGGGCTAAAATACATTCAGTCAAAGTGGGAACTCCCAGGTTCCTCCCCTCAGGGAGGAGCTTCCAGTCTTCTAGTGGAAGGCCTCAGAAATGACCGTGGGAGTGCTTCAGGAGCTTTTGATGGTTTATGACACCTTCTAAGACATGACAGCTGCCTCTCAGGCTTCTGAGCCAGGATGCCTCATCAGCCCTTCAGTGGGATAGGGGAGGAGGGGGAGTTTTAAGCCCGGGCTTAAGTATGACAAGAGACTCCTCCACAGGGTTTTCTTTTGTTATCCCGCTCATAGCTCATCGTTCACTCTTCGTCTTACAGGTTGACTGTTACACACCTAAAAGACTTCTGCCTCTAACTGCAGCTCTAACAAAGCACTCTGATGCCTTCACAACTGGGGAATGTTTTGAGTCATTGACCCATAGAAGTCCACTCTCTCACATGCTTCTATCACCCTTCTACTTTTAACACATTTTTTACTGTTGTTTTTAGCAACTGAACAAAAGGGAAGTACATGAAGTACGTGGGCATTACATATCTTGTATCTTACCTTTGAATCTCTATAATTTCTTTTTCTCAAAGGCTTACTCTGTAATGAAATTAAAGGATATGGAATATGTTATTTATTTTCTATGCATTGAGCTAAAATTGAGTTTGCACCAAGATGCCTACCCCTAGGTTATATGAATGAGCAGCGCAATTGTCCTCAGAGAGGAAACCCCTTCCTTCTTACAGTACAGTATTGAAAAAAGCTGAATTATCACACAAATCTATTTGGTTTGATATAAGTTGTCCAGTTTATCAAGTAGGATCTCACTTGTAAATCAATGTCTTGTTTCAAAGGCAAATTCCATGATAAATTCCTGAAAACCTTTGAATTTCATCTCAGCCAATACACCCTTGTACTCTGCTTAGATTGAATTCTAGAGACAGAAGACAAGATCCACAGAAGTTCTATGATCTCCTTTAGACTACATAAGAATTATATCCTGTTAAAGATCTATTGCAGAGGGATCTGATAAATTTAGAAACTATTTTTAGAAAAACATATTTGTTTTTCTAATTATTTATACTATTGAAGACATTATACAATATGTACAGTAAAGATAATTCAAAAATATTTGAGAATAGATAAAGACTAAATAGATTTAGGCTCTTTTCTAAAATAACCTGAGTTTGGGCCTTACCTCTGTAGACATATCTTCTTTTATGTACTGACACAAGTGGGAACACTGGAACTATATCAGTCCTTAATTTTTGAACTTTAGTGACCAATGGGTACATAAACATAGATTTTTACTCATTCTAGCAAGGGCAAACTCACAGTTCTGTGATTACTAAAATTGAACAGAGCCACACAGCTGTGCTGTAAATTGTCAAGCCAAGTCTGAACGTGTGTTTGGCAGGTGTTTGGCACAGTGGGCAAGAGAAAATATTTCATCATGATTAGGAAGAAATGGTTCTTGGCGGCATTAATTACTTAATTCCTTTCTTCAGGGATGCAATGTCTTTTTAAGTAGGTAGTATGAATATGCTTTATGTAAGTGCATTGTTTCAAAGACACTGGAAGATAGGAAAGAGAATTCGTTCAGTGGGAAAATTCTTAGGGTCCAGGGTAGCAATAAGAGGTCATACATTAAAAATTATTTAATCTATCCTTTAATCAGGGCAGCCAGACCTCAGAAAATGTCTACTCAGTAATTCTGTGGCAACACAGATAAACATGGCATGCATCATTTATCTAAGAAGTAGTGGCGGCCAAGTTTTATTGTGAGGCTGGAAAGAACATTCAGGAAAGGGCATCTGATGACTTAAACAACATTCGTGAGTACTGAACTGTGACTTCCTCTAAGAGAAAGAAGAGAAGAAAACCTCCTCCAGCAGGTTGAATGAGGGATTTCTAAAATTACAGTGTGGAAAAACACACACCTAAAAATGTATCAAAAATAATTTAGATCACCAATGAAAACAGCTTGAACAAAGATTAGCCATTATTTCTGCTTAATTCATTATTTAAAATTGATTTATGCTGCAGTAGATACTGACAGCCTTATTCTTTTATTTTCCCTCTGTGATTAAAACAGTGGATTCTTCACTTGTTAGGGCTGGATTTTATGAGAGTGTGTTAATAGTCAATCACTTGCAATTTCTTCAAGTGCCTCATCTAATAAAATCAATAGGTTTTTCCCTTGTTCCAGGTGTCATCTCTGTGATAAAATCTGTCTTTTATGTGGCTGTAAACTGATCATGGGTCATGAAATATAATGAGTGCATTTCACAAGTGAACACATCATTACTCATTCTCAGTATTCAATGAATGTACAAGTAAATGAAAACAAGTTAACTTTTATCTTCATATACAGCTAAAACTTAAATTCGATTAAAGGCTCACTGAGCTAATGGTCTGTATTCCATTCTTACCCATGTTTAATTCCATGAATTGTTAAAGCCAATTTTTTCCAAAGTTTATAGGATGTCAAATCACTCAAGGGATGGGATTACAAAATTTTGAGAGGTCTATTACACACTGAACAGAAGAAGACTGAAAAATATGAATAGGAAAGCTTATGTGTTCCTGATAGACTACTGATTTATGTCATTAAGACTTTTTGCCATCAGAAGAAATGTAAGTCATTGCACTATTTTAAACTGTTACTGAAAATTCTAATTATTTTACTGGAAAATGTAGGTTTGTTTATATTTAGTAATGATGTTATTTCTTCCAGTTTATGAGTAAGTGAACAGCTATTGAGGAAAAAATATTTTTGTTTTATAGACAGGAGTATAATTAAATATCTAACAAAGAAAAAATCTTAATACTTGCACAAATTAAGTTCATGTCTAAGATTTAGCATCAGTTCAGAATGGGAATAATTACCAGGGGGTTTTCAGTAATACATTTCAAGGTAAAGCAAGTGAAATCATTTGATGCTAATGCATAAAAGCCTGGGTTCATAAAATCACTTTTTATACTACAGTGTCCAATGAATTGTAATAAACCTCAGGAACATCCATAACCTTACTAGGTCTGTAAGATTCCACAACTTAATAGGACATGTCTCATCATATCTTGTCTTGCTGGATCTTCCTGTATTTCAAGCCATAGCGATCAACCCCTCTCTCTAAATAGGATTCAGAGATGAGTCTGCCAGATAACACAAAATTCTACATTCAGTGAACCACCAGATAGAAAATGCCCCAGAAGTCAGGAGACTCAAATTCAGCTTATTCTTTCAATGACATAAATGTTAATACACACCTTCCAGAAGACCACAAAATCTAGTATGATTTTCCATGGTGGGTCTTTCCCAGTCCTTAGAGCTGAAACCATTTGATTTTGAATGAATAAACATAAAGACAAAAAGGAACTAATTAAGAACCTAGAGTTGAATACATCTGGCTTAGCTTAAGCATCTAAAAATTATACCTGTTGTCTGTTGTACTCATATGGGTCTCTTGTTAATAGTCAGTGAAGAGAAATAGGCACCAGAGGGACATTTGTCTTGTGCTGCTATAGCCATATAAGACAACTCAGATGAATTTCCTTTTTGGACGTTCCTGTTTCTCTTCTTTGACTGTGAGTGGAGCATAGGTGACTACCTCACACTTGGATGTATACATTTCATCTGTCTAAAGTTATATTAAATAAATTCCAACCCCAGAGGCTACAGCAGGATGCTAGAATATGAAGTAATAGAAAAAGCAGTCATTGCTCAAATAGTCTGGAAGGATTTTTACAAACTAGAACTCCTCTTTCTCAACACCCTCTCCAATATCTGTAAGACTAAGCAGATAACCTAGGAGGAGTTAGAGACAGGAAAAGATTTATTCCATGGAAAAACCCCAATATCTTACATGGGATACCCATGTATTTATCTTTTGTGATGTCTATGCTAGCTTCTTAAAAGGAACTCTCACCTGTCTGATATATATTTAACTAATGAAAAACACTTCTTTTGAATAAAATTTTCCTCATCTAAGTTTTCAATTTCTTTATGTGGCACTCATTACTAGCAATTAAATAGTTTTTTCTCATAAAACCTTCCTATTGAGCAATTACTATATCAGAAATTGGCAGCATTATTCACTTGTTCTATTGCCAAGAAGGCTAGGACCCTTTGTACAGCCTCTTATCCTGCACCTTATCAACTTTGTATCTTGTGCTTGGTGAACTAGAAAGCAGCACACTGTAGAATATCAAGCTAATGAATTATAGACTAAAATATGCAAATATATACTGACTTGCCATGCTGCCATGAACATACTGGAGTTATAATAACTGATGCATAAGGTAAGTTATTTATATATTTTGTGGCTTTTTTTGTTTCACCATCACTGAAATGTAGATGATAAAGCATCAACTTTTTCTGAGGTAACTATATGTTAGAAAACCAAAATATAAAGCACTGTAGTTGTTCACCTGTTGTTTGTCAGGTTTGACTAATATTTGCTCAAAACAGTTGAAGACAAGGCTTATACCTTTTGGCTTTATTGGCAATACAGACAAATAAAGACAAAGGCTCTAACTCATGATAAATAATGTGACCTGTCTCAGCCAAGTTGAAATTGCTGGTTGGTATCTTTCCTTGAATGATACCTGTGCAAAGACTGGGGGGCCTCTGATGAGACATGCCTTCTTAAACATCTGTTCTCTTCAGACTGAGTAATTGTTTATTATTTCTTCCTTTTCTTTTAGTACTTTGAATATTTGCAATAGATTTAGGTACATGGTGAAAACCAGTAAGACACTGCTATTTGGAAAACCCTTTTTTTTGGATATGACCTACACCTGCCTAAAACTTCTCAGCTGACTAGCATAAAATATTGATGAGTTGGTGTCCTGGTTTCAGCTGGGATAGAGTTAATTTGTTCTCCATAGCAGTTACAGTGCTGTGTTTTGGATTCCAAATAGAATGGTGTTGATAACATACTGATGTTTTGGGGTTTTTAACTCATGTTTATCCAAAAATAAGGACTATTTTTTTTGTGTGTGTTTTTGTGTGGTTTTATGTCTGCCAGTGAGAAGGTACAAAAAAGAAACTGGGAGGGAGCACAGCTGGGACAGATGATATTCCACATCACAGAAAGTCATGGCCAGTGTATAAACTGGGGCAGTTACCTTGAAGGATGGCCAAACTGGGTTTAGAAAGGGGAGTCCAGCATGAGTCAGTAGGTGCTGAGCAATTGCATTGTGCATCACTTGTTTGTGAGGGGTCTTTTCCCTTTCCCTTTCCCTTTCCCTTTCCCTTTCCCTTTCCCTTTCCCTTTCCCTTTCCCTTTCCTTTTTTTCAACTATTAGACTGCTCTTATCTCAAGCTACAAGTTTGACTTTTGACACTCCTCCTCATTCCAGGGTGGAGGAGGGAAGGAGAAGATGATTGAATGAGTGGCTGAGGGGTGCTTAATTTCTAGCTGGGCTTCAACCACAACAGCTCAGTCATGACTCTGGCTCTTCAATCAGTCAGGAAGAGTACAGGGAGAAATACATTCAATATGCTGTCAAGCACCAAGAGGTGCTATGGGATAACTTCTGAACCTCAGAGTACCCACTGCTGCAGTTTACCAAAGAAAACCTGGGTGTCATTACTTAGAATCTTCCCATATTCACCTCAGCACTTATGCTAATTTTTTAAAAAATAAAAAAGCCTGTATTTCTCACAAATAACTTGGTAAAAAGGCTTTTAATTTTTAATGAGCATTAGTTAAGGTCAAATGTTACTTTAATTGAAGTGATGAGTACAGATTATATTTGACAGTGAGAATTCTGGATAGAACATTCCTCATGTGGAGAAATGTCTGGTCAGGAATATATATTGCAACTACTAGGACCTGTTTAGTCATCTGCAGAAATACAGGGGGAAAACAGTTTCTTCATAGAACAGGGATTTTGCATAGGAGTATGTGAGAATTCTCTAGGAGTAATGCTGAGTGCAAAACAGCAATGACATATAATTTCCAACAGAAATGAAACTATTCTTGTACTAGAATGGATAAGTAGGGGTTCATATGTAAGATAAATGAAGTCCACTCTTTTCAATGTCAGTAGGCCTATGCTTATTCTTTGGTTCTTTTTTTTCCAGATCTGAATATTACCATCTATTTTAAAAAAGAAATAAATGTACAAGACAGTAAGAGCTAAACAGTAAGAATGGTTCAAAAAATAAAAAGTATGGACAGGAAAGATTATTTCACTGATTTTAGTAAGTGGAGCTAAACAGGAGCTAACAGAAGGGAACAAGTGTCTTCAGGTGAATCCGTGATCACTGCAAAAACAATAAAGACCTGTTCCATTACAGATAAAACAAATTATGATCTTAAACTGAGACAGCTAATCTAAGACATGAGCACAAAGGGTAAATTAAAGTTACATTAGTAGCCTAACTTTTGACCATTTGTCTCCTTGAAAGTTTGATGCTCTTTTTGTATATTTAAAACGTATTCAAGAGCACATATGAAAGAAAAGGATTCAGCCATTATGTTTCACTATTCTTTTTAGAATGAGTAGAAATATATATCATTGCTCTAACAAGTGCCAATTCTTTTTCTTAAAAAAGGTTCATTAATCCCACCTCCAAAATCCTAATTAGGTACTTTAGAGTGTTTTTAGCAGTAATACCAATTTTCTCACATTCTTTGAAGGCAATAGCTCTCTTTAGGTTGCAATTTGTATTTTTTTTTTCCTTTACAACAGCCCCAGAGGTGAATGTTATCTCATAGCAACACACACTTTATTTTGTATCTCATTGCCTGAACAAGGAAGGTATTTTGTGAAGAGAATTTTTTTTAATCCTGCTTTCCATTTAGCTTCTACATTCAGAACACATTAACATAAGCAAGGGGATTTTTCTATTCTTTGTACTTCTCATAAAAATCTATTTCCTCTTTGGTGCCAGTATGACCCTTAATTGTTATCATATAAATAACATTGGAAAATTTAAATCATATTACTCTACATGTACTATACCAGACACTTTGAGTGGCAACAGTGTAAACTATGCTTCTGAATAGTCTGTTTAGAGTTCATGACAAAATGTGGCATAACAGTTAATTTCTTCAGTAAAATACAAATTAACAGTGTAGGATACTTATATATTTTACTTTTCTGTGTCACTATTTAAATTTCAAATTTTAAGATACCAAAACAAGCTAAATGTATTTCTCAAAATGTCTTTTTTCTTCATAACTGTATACATGGAACTAAATTTACAGATGTCTCTTTAGTGCAAAGAAATCACTTATCAGTAATACACAGACCCAATGTGTTAGGTATGCTTTCACCCCCCTTATCAAAAGATTGTTTTTTACAATATACATCCTGGTCAGAAAATGGGGTTTTTTTGACATTGGAAAGAATTAGAATTCAGAATATATCATGGAACTTCATATATAAGCTTTAGGGCAGGAAAAAATTATCAGCTAGTGTTGACTGAGGGCAGATACTTCTCAGAAGATTGCATTAATTGTCCTTGGAAATTTCTATTTCTTGCCACTGATTGAAGAGGCAAACCAGGCAAACAGCTAACCCTAGATACCCTTTGGAAAGAAATCATCCAGTGAGCTGAATTCCATCAGTGGGGTCTTCACTCTCCAGTTTCTGACAATTTATATGGCCTCAAGTCTAAGTGAAGTCAGTATTTCATCTGAGGGTTCAGTTAATATGGCAATACATGTTTTGTGAGTCCAGATTTTCCTTACAAGGCTGCTCCAAAAAAAATCAAAAGCTATTTTTAAAGGATTTTGTTCCAGCAGTTTTCTCCACATTGCCATCTTCCAAATGCCACAACAGCTACCCAGTGGCTTGCCATTTACTGAGTACTTTCACTTCTGAAATTCTGAAGCAATTTAACAACTCCCTTCAGAAGACTTGCAAATTTTTAAAAAATGTAGGGATGGCAGTTAATTTGATGAGTAACGGTAAAAATTGTAAGTCCCAATTACAGTAAATCAAATACTGAACTATAGAGCTGAAGTACTTATGAAATTATATTTAATATACACACACACTTACATACATATATATATATTTTTTAAAAGTACACATAGAAAATCTTTTGTTATGATTTGCACAAATAGCCAGAAGCAGCAACAAAGTTCAAACTTTTCCAGGAATGCCAGCCAAGCATTATAAGGAGTACTTATTTTCTTGCCTTTTTCCCCTTCTTTTTTTTCCCCTACTTTGATTTCTTTTGCAGGATCCTGATGAGATACCTTCTAAGCCTGCTTACAGCCTGTGGGCCTGTTTTTCTTTCCATTTTTCCTTTGGTCATCTGAACATCTACACAGTGTCGTGTTTTTTGGCTTTTGTCAGATCAAGTTAGAATGAGCAAGTTGCAGCAAGAAAGGTAGAGGCATTTATGCACAACAGTTGCATGGAAAGAAGGAGTATCACTGTAAGGATCCATTTTCCAGTCTATGCTTAGTCATGATAGAAATAGATGCATCTCCCTCTGGTCTTCCTTGACACTAACTATAAATAAAGGGTCTAATTTCAGCTTGTTTCCTCCTACTTCCTCCATGTTCAGCATTTAGAGTCAGGCAGCCTTATCAATAAATTTCTCCAGATGATATTAAATTTAGAGATAGCCTAATTAGTATCATAATAAGTGGTACAAACTCAACACTGTGTAATAATTGGACAGGAAAATAATACACCTTGACATGATTTGCTTCAGTGAATGAAAATGGTGTGACGAGTCTGAATCTCACCAGACTGAAAGTGCAACAACAGAATTGTAGTATCCCTATGATAGTCTCATATAGGATTTTGTCATCTTTTTTGTCTCTCTTCTCAGTTTTCCCTTTGTATTTTTCCTGTTATTATATAATTTTAAATGGATATAAAGTCACTGCACATGCACCAAAACCAAATGAACAATCAGATTAGAAGCAAAACTTTAGTATAACATTCTGGTTTGAAAGGGATCATTAGATCCCTTTGAAAGGGATCAAATTAGAGATTAAAGGGAAAAGATAAGAAGAAATTAGCATCCCCCATAGTAGTCTAATTACTTTTTCCACCTACAGTGGAGTGAAAAACATTAATTGATCCAGTAGATAATAAATGGGACTGAGAAACAGGAAAAGTGAGAAATACAAAGCCAGAATGCTAGAAATACTACAATTGGAAGCAAGACCATCAAAGGATAATACTTTCTTTGTAAGGAAACACTTTCCATAGGATCTAAACTTGCAAGATTAACTAAGCATCTGTCCTGGTTTAGGGCAAATTTGGGAGGAAATCTCCGAATGGGGTTCCTCTGAAAAGCAAATCCAAACAGCCCCTCCCCCCAGCCGGTCCGGGGAAAGAACTCCCTCAGAGAAGAGTGGAAAAAACCCTATTTATTTAACAAACAAAATGCCCACAAGCATAAAGAATTATTATTATTATTAATAATAATAATAATAATAAACAATAAAACCTCTCGCTGCTCCGAAGAGAGATGGCAAAACTGAGAGTCCGTGCCAGGAGTCTGTTTATCAGTCCCAGTCGCTTCGGTGCTGGAAAATGCCGAGTCCCGGCCCGGTGGGCCACGGGTGCAAGATCCCGGTGCTCCTCTGGGTTTTTCAGTCCAGAGCAGATTTAAACAGTCCCAAAGAGAAAAAAAAACAAAAAACAAAACAAAACAAAAAAACAGTCCAGGAAAGCTTCTTTGCCTCAGCTAGCTAGACTAACAAAGGGAAAAAAAAACTCTCTCTGGCTGCCCTCCGTGCATCCGAATGAAGGAAAAAAACCACACAGTCCCAAGGACGAGAGCAGATTCAGAGGAGTGAGTTTGTTTCTCAAAACAAACTGCGCGCTTCTTCTTTCCCTGCTCACTCTCAGAACCAGTCTTAAAGGTACGGAACACAGAACAGACGATGTGGGGATACAGGCATCATAGTCACCCTAGGACAGCATCTTATGTTGCAAGATAGAATCTTCAGCTCATGTGAGTTTCAGGGGGAGCTTGGTGTTTCAGCAATAAGGGCTCAAGAAAAGCTCAGAATTTGTCAGAAATAGTCCCATATTACAGCATGAAATCTTTAACATGAATAAAACTGACTAAATTGAAATGTTATATTCACTTACAGGTGATTTGTGGAAACCTTAAAATATAATTTGCAAAAGCTAAAGTCCTTCCACTGCCAAATGGAAAGACTTGATACAGTACACTGAGCAAAATTAGACAGCTTAGAAGTTCGTTATTTTGATAATTGCTCCATTTCACAGTGAAAGGGTAGCTTTTCTGCCAAAGTTGGTGATAAGAGCAGTCAGCTTAAAAATCTAGATTTATTTGAAAAATTGTAAAACAAACTTGTTTGAGGTCCCATAAGAGACTTTAGAAAACTCTTCCCTGTATATGCTTAGAAGTCCTGCTCTGCTTTATAGTCAGGAAGCTTGCTCAATATCAACGAAACTTTTGGGCAACAGGAATCAAATATTTTGACAAAAAACCCAAATAATTTAAGTATACCAAGAACATGTCCAGTCCCACAGCATTTTGGGTAAAAGTTCTGTGCTTCAATTGAAAAAACATCACAGCTCTGAAGAGCGCCCATCCTTTGCTTCCAGCAGGAACATCAAACTAATGATCTCTCATGGAAGTTTAACCAAGACCAGGGTCAAACATTCATCTCAAGTATGTCTCCAGTCTAGTAAGAACATAAATGAAATACATGCCTTGTCTCTGCTCAGCTCTGCTCCACACTGGTGTGGTCTCATTTTAAGTACTGTCTGCAGTTTTGGGCACAACAGTATAAAAAAGATATAAAGCAATTAGAGAACATCCAAAGGAGGGCAATGAAGATGGTGAAGGGCCTTGAGGTGAAGCCATATGAGGAGTGACTCAGGTCACTTGGTCTGTTCAGCCTGGAGAAGAGGAGACTGAGGGGAGACCTCATTGCAGTTACAACTTCCTCATGATGGGAAGTGGAGGGGCAGACACTGATCTCTTCTCTTTGGTGACCAGTGACAGGACCCAAGGGAATGGCCTGAAGTTCTGCCAGGGAGGTTTAGGCTGGATATTAGAAAAAGGGTCTTCAACAAGAGGTTGGTTGGGCACTGGAACAGGCTCCCCAGGGATGTGTTCACAGCACCATCCTGACAGAATTCAAGAAACATTTGAATTCAAGAAACAAAACAATTCTCTCAGGCACATGGTGTGACTCTTGGGGATGTACTGTGCAGGGCCAGGAGTTGGACTTATATGACCTTTGTCCCTTCCAGCTCAGGATATTCCATAATTCTTGACAGTATCCAAATTTACTCATTTTACTGTATATCATCATTTTTTCTAGAATTTTTACTGTATATCATCACCTGCCAGCCACCACTCTACTACCTCCATGCTAGTAGCAGTCAACTTAGGTTTAACTGAATCCATCATTTTTATTTTGCTTGTCTCTAGTTAATCACACTGAAACTATTACATGATACAACAGAAATTGATGTATAGGGTAATATCCTTTATTAATTTATCAGGCATTTATTTTCCACCAAAGCACAAGTCCGAGTTATGTAGCAAGACCTACTTCAAGCTTTATGCATGGCTGCTGTTGCAACTTATGTTTTATACCTTAAATCTTCTTAGCAAAACAGAACTGAAAAGTTGGTAAACAGAATATGAAGAAAAAAATGAAAATAACTACCTTTTTCAACCCTTCTTTCAGGCTGAATATTAAGTGTATGTAGATATATAATTATCGACATTCCTAAAGCATTTTGTTAAATGCACTAGATTAACTGATAAAGATTATCCCAAAATCCTGTCCCAAAAACATGCATATCTACATCAAATCACAGAAAAAGTTTATTTTGGGTTTTATACAACTCAAAATCCCATGCTAACATGATGACAGTTATAAAGTGGCTAGTTCGATGGGGGTGCTTTTACCAGCTAGCAGTCCGCCAGGCCAATTTATAGCAGTTTGTGGGTCCTCCAAGTCTGCTGGCTGGAAACTTGGATGAGTCTTGGAAATGAAGAAGCGGGTCCTGGCTTGGGTACGTAAGGTATTTATTTCTTGTGGCTGGCCATGTGCAGAACAAGCCAGAACCGGAAGCCAGAACAGGTCAGAACATGTGCCCGGGCTCCTTAAGTACCCAGGGGATGGGTCTGGGCAGGAAAGGAACCTCAGACCAATGGGGAAAAGGGAAGGGGGTGAATTACATCAGGGGGAAACCAGGTGTATTCGGGAGTAGGAATGGGGGGGGTGAAAGGAACATACCATTACAAACAAATAACAAAATACAAATACAAATTCAAAAACCTAAAACATGCACTGCCACAGACAGTTATCAAAGCAAGCCATGGTTTCTGTGTTTCAAAGTAGAAAGTTTCATATGTGTATGTACATCTGTTCTTTTCTGCAGCAAACACCATGCAAATACAGAACTTCTTGTGTAGGAGAAAAAGCTTACTACTTATCATCACACCTGCAGTTCATCCATTTAAATAAAATAGAGGGTTTAGGGTTCAAATGTTCCCTTGCTGATTATTAATTTTATTTTTTGCATAGATAGCATTTTTATGAATGGGTAGGAGAATCTCCCAATTGCAATGAACTTTATGACAGATATTTGAATTGCTCTGATTCTTCTCATCCAGACTTGCAGAGCATCACCTGCCACTTTGCTTAACTGCTGTAAGAATAGGTAATTGTTCAAGAAGAATGAAAGGGGGGAAGAAATTACGTGGAAGACTGTCGCCAACTGCCCAGTTCTTTCTGGGTGCCGCGACCTTCCCAGGTGAGTCACCCTGTGGGGGACAGCCTCAACCCCAGTGGCACAGGCACTCCCGCAGAGTGATCAGCTCTTTTGTCAGGTTGCCAAAGCAACCAAGCCTGTCAGCTCTTTCCAGGCTTTAGCTGCCCTAGCAGCTTTCCCCAGGCAAGGCTCTTCCCAGGTGGCGCAGGAGAAATCACAGGAGTCAAGGAGCATCCCCAGGAGCCCTCTTTATTCCGGAACTGGCAACTCTCCAAAAGCCCTGCAACTCCTGAGAGCCGGGGTTTTATGCACAACCAAGGGGGTGGGGTTTGGCAAAACAACCAATAGGGGTGTGGATTGAAAGATAACCAGTCAGGGGAAGGATCCAAAAAGAACCAATCAGGGGAGAGAACTTGGACCAATCAAAGTAGAGAACTATGGGGTAACACAACCAATCAGGGATAGAGTCATTAACATATCAGGAAGTAATTTAACTGCGTGTCTTGAGCAACAGGGGATTGGCTAACTGTATTAAGGGCTGGATGCCCTCCATGGAAGCACTGGGAGCGCTGCTCCTTCTGCGCTGCCCTCTGGGGCCTTCACAGAAGACCATGTCTCATCCTTGCAGAGTCTTATGCTAAATGAAAACTCCATCACCTACCTTTGTTCTTCAAAATTTTCCTTGCCAGTGAGTCTGGAGGGCAGAGAAACCTGATCATTACTAAGTTATTTTTGTCATTGCTGATCACAACACTGTTAGCTCCAATCTGTGTCACAAGTAAGCTGGTGATCAGAGCTTTAATAATTGTGCAATAACATAAGAACTCTTAGCAGAAATCTCCTGTAAAACATGAAACCTTATCAAGGAATTACATGGTTCAAGCTATCTCTTAGGATTTAACAGACAGTCCTAATTTCCAAATAAAAAGATCCAGTCCAGACAGGATTCTAAACTACCGGACTGATATTTTAAATTCTTCCTTTACAACTGAAAGAACAAGCTTGTTCTCTGAACAAGCTACTGAAAAAACAGTTGTGGCAAATAATTTCCTTTCTTCTAGCAGCTTGAATTTTTTGACATTGAGGTCCATTCTCATAATTTAGTCTGATTGTATTTCTATAGAGTATTATTTTTTAACTTCTATGAAAACATGCTGGATTAAAAAATAGGCTTTATTGCTTCCTCAGCAGAGGGAGAGGGCAATTAGGCAGAACACAGACACACTGTGAACAAAGATGGTTTCACTTCTTGTCTACTTCAGACATTTTCATGAAGGAAAGTACCACCCTGCTGCCAGGAAAGTAAGACAAGATGTGTGCAAAATGTAGACTGACACTATGTGTGTGCCATACACGGGTATCAGGCATCCCTGAGTAAACACTGTGCCTGACTGTGACTGGAAGCCCTAGGCAAGCAAGCAGGACATAAAGATGCTAATTTCATGTACCAAAGAACAATCTTTCCAGGCAGGGTCTTTCTTACTTGGTAATCTTCAAACTGGGACAGAGTTTGAAGCACAGCAGGCATACGGCTGTACTAGAGGCATGTGGGGCTGAGCTCACCTGGCTTAATGACTGCAATGAAGACAGCTTTTCCAGAAGTGAATCAGACCTGTTTTCTCAGTACACATGAACCACTTAGGCTATACTGTCTTTCAGATTATCTGCAACTGCCAAGTAAATTATATCCACAGGAGTTTATATTTATTTTACCAAGCTTGATGGTTCCACAGCTTGGTTTTTATGATCTTGGTCCACCCCTGACTTGTAGTTTTCTTAAAAAAGGTACTACAAATGTCTCTTTTTGGTGTGGAGATTTAATTGGCTATCTTCTCAGCTCTCATATTTACAGTTTATACATATGTGTACAGATTAACATCTAGACCAAAGTCTAGATTCATTCCCCTAGGCTTTAGACACTTAGTTGCCTAAATTATTTGTTCCCGATATTATACAGGTAAAGTGGAAGGTTAGGGTTCATTTCATGTATCTTCATTAATTTAAAATAGATTTCTAAGAAGGGTCAATGGAGGCTGTTGCCACATATTCTTATTAGGCTATGTTCTAGGGCGTGTTTTAGGTAAATTCAAGTTGAAATCTTCTAGAAAGAGATATTTCTCTTCCTGAATTAGTATGTAAGCAAATAAGATCTTGCATGAAAATAACTGCCAAATCTGCTTTTAAGGAAAATGCAGGAATAGTGGCACCTTCTTGTGAAGTCTAAGACCATTCAATCTACGTGTTTCAAAATTTATCCCCTTTAGGGGACTAAGGTGAAAAAATGTTTTATTTTTGCATGATGATTGTATTCATGAAAGAATGTAAATTGAGGTACTTGAGTCACAAAGTCAGCAGCAAAGTCACAAAGTCCAATAAAGACTCTTCATGGCCATGTGCATGTCCATAAAAATTCCAGATAAAGAACAAGGACAAAACAATTATTTACACTAACACTGATGGAATTTTAATAATACATCCAAAGTGACTTAATGGATATGCCCTGGAAGAGAGGTATTCACTACACTAAAAATACCCTTATAATAAATAGTTTTATTGTGTGTCCCTCTAGAAAGGGTGACAAGGGAGGAAATGGGTTCAGAGTCAGCCACATTTGCCTCTGTCATGGTTTAAGACAATTTATAAGGCAGACTCCTCTTCCCCTGAAGAGCCAACAGGAAACAAGGACACAAAAAAAAAAAAAAAAGAAAGAAACCAAAACAGTCAAATGCACCTCAATCCATGTGCTCCATGCCATCCAGCAGGACATCTCTCCCAGTGCAAGTAGCTCCATCCACAACAGCAGATGGAACTGGGCCAGGGCTGGAACTTGGGCAGCATCTGGAACCAGGAACTCGGGCAATGACTGAAACTGGGAACTGGGGTAGGCTAAAGCTGTGGCATCAATTTCTGCTTCTTTTTCAGCCGGCTGGACCCAGCTGGAGTTTGCTCTGCAGTTCTGACTAGCTGACCCAGCTGCAGTCTGGCTCAGCTTTTGCGTTGTGGAAGGAAAAAAGCAGACGTGCTGGGCACTGAAACCAGCAGCTCCCATTTGGAGAATTTGCCCTGAAACAGTTTAAGATTGAGAAATACATTTTCTTGGGGACCTGAGGCAAGCAAGGGCCCAGAGGGAAACAAAAGAAGGCTTCAGCTTTGGCCCAGTGAAGCAACTCTTTTTACAATCTGTCAAAAACGAAAAGAGAAAGAGACTCTGCATGAATGTCCTGCAATTCTCAAAGTAACCCTGGCACTCCCCTCCTTCCTCAACCTGGGGCCAGACAACTCAGTTCTGCTTGTAGCCCCTGGATGTTAGAGGGGCAGTGACAATCTTGGGCATATGATGTAGTACAGACATGGAATACAGTACACATTTTTTGGGTTACCCAGGACAGTCTCCTGTTCAAGTACAATACTACCTGAAAGCTTGCCAATCGGTTCCCTTAGCTCTGTATATTGTTTATTTTATTAGGGGACTTTGATCAGGCATGTTTCCCAACTCAGAAACACCAAATTCACTTAAGAAATATGGAAAGTAATTAAGAATTACTGTGTTGCACCCAGGAAATAATAAGCAGATACAAAACAAACTGCTTGAAAATGGTTCTTGATATGCTTATATCATAGAAAGTTATCACAGACTTTATTCTGTAAACACTATAAAATAATTATTTAAATTAAAAGTATAATGTGCTTTATCTATCAACAATTTCTGTGATTTTTGTGCTTCTAACAGTACTTTAAAATAAAAAGTACTATCTTGTCTAACTTTTACTAATCAATATGCAGAGAACACTGGATCGATCCTAAGGTGGCCCACCTTAAATATGGCTTATATTGTCCCTAATGCAAGAGCCCTTTAGTTCTTTATTGAACAAATCTCCAAAGTCTGTTTTCCTAATTTACATATATTATCATGGGAATGTCTTTAATTTTGCCCCGCATTTATTCACAATCAACATGAGGTCATTGCCACCAAAGCACAGGTGCAAAGCAGCACAAGTTTTTGAAGGGTTTTTTAACCTAAAAAGTGGAGCAGAGAAAATAGATTAACTGGTAAAGTGGCATAGTTGAATGACTACCAAAGGTGTGCCTTCTCTCAGTAAAAACAAGTAATTAATGACACAAATGGAGGATTGTAAATCTGGACCTAACTTGTAGAAAGTATCAGAGATAAATCAGTAGACTATTGGAGACTTTGGCTTTAAGCCAGAACCACTGGTCTGAAACTACAAGAAGTGTGGCAGGAACAAGATAGTTTTTTCAAAGGAAAATCCTACTTACCAAATTTTCTGTGTTCTTTGAGCACATCAGCAACATGGACGAACTGTCAGACATAATACATTTTTTTTTCCAAAAGATATGAGCTGTGTCTTCACTGGAGGTTATTCGGAAATTAATTAGCCCAAATTATTTTATTAATATGGATGAACCATGAAGGTAAAACAAAACAATTATTATGTACACAAATGACAATTAACTCCACTTTTCTTACCTTTGGATCTATGTCTTTGTATGTTCAGTGTGTGGTTACCACTATAATCACAGATGTGCAGTAAAATAATCCCATTTCCTTTGTAGTCAGTCAATCTGCTTGAATCTGTTGCTGCTTACTGTCAGGAACCTACGTACACTTGTCAAAAGGCAGAATTTTGCTTCTGTGGAATGTGTTGACACACTTCATTTATTTCAGGCTGCAACAATTTACAAACACTCACTGTCATCAGTTACAATCAGTTTGGAGTTTTGGTGTCACTTTTTCCATATCAAAAGAGACAAGACTGTTTGTCAAAAAGGAGATTTATTTATGGACAAGAACATATGACTTGAGCAAGAAATTCAATATATTAAAAAGAATCACCAGGTTAATCAGTAATTTCCACAGTCACCTTGTTTATTTGGTTTTGGGTGATACAAAGCTTGAGAGAATTCTTCCATCCTTCAGTTTTAAGAGAAGTCAAATTTTACCTGTATTACTTCTCTGTAAGTCCTTGCAGGAGGACTGGATGCCTTTTTAGGTCTTCTTTTTACTCTCTAGTTGCTCATTTGGTTAAATACAAGAAAAGCTCTTCTCAATGGTGTTAAGCAATAGGACGAGAAGTAATGGGCAGAAACCGATGTACAGAAATTCCACCTGAACATGAGAAAGAACTTTTTTACTGTGCAGGTGGCTACACACAGGAACAAATTGCCCTGAGAGGCTGTGGAGTCTCCTTTGCTGGAGATGTTTGAGAGCTGTCTGCACATAGTCCTGTGCCATGTGCCCTGGTATGGCCCTGACTGAGCAGAGAGGTTGGACCAGGTGACCCACTGGGGTCCTTTCCAACCTTACCCATTCTGCGATTCTGTGAAGGTATAAGCTGTATCAGTGCAAGCAGTAAAACAAAGTGACAAAGAAAAAATCCTTGTTATTCTGTCCTTCATTTCACATACCACCTGAGAAAAACAGAAGCTGCTCCACATCTCCGTTTTACATTGCATTTTTCATGTAGATGTGTTCAGTACTTGATTTTTCATGGCTAAGGAATAACCATTTGCATATGTCAGACTAAATATTGGGAATATAAATAATTCAGACATCCTGGAAGAAAACACTAGTTTTAGTTACTAAACATATATAAAGGTTTCCATTTGAAATGCTTTTACTTTATCAGTTGATGATTTAATATTACCTGTTAGTGCCATACAGGAAACAATACAAATCTGACACACAACAGTATCACTTCAATTGAAACACTTCAATTGAAGCATTCAGTTGAATTCACCAAAACCAAATTATTTTTTTCCTGTGTTTTTCATTTTGTTAACATTGAAGGACTTTGTTATAACAGTGGTAATATTTTTGTTTCCATTTTTAATTTTTGACAAATTGTATTTTCTGGCAGGATAATCTTCTATTAAGTTCTTTTGATGATTTTTGATGTACCTATAAGTAAATGATGGGGTGTACATGCACATGAATAAAGATGTCTGAACAAAACAATGACTGCAGTGAGGAGAATAAGTTTATCCTGTGTTGTGGAAAATAGCTTACTACCTCATGCTGCCAGCAGGAAAAAAACCTTCTTTTGTGAGTCTTCGTAGCAAATATTAAATTTGCTCTATGTTTCCTGGTTAGCCCAACCCCTTTTCACTAATTTATTAGTGGGATATAAAACCAAATAATAGCAAAATGGTTTAAAATACATTTATTATGTTTCTTGCTGTTGTAATTTTTGCAACATTTTCTGCTACATAATTGTCATGGAAGTTTCACAAATCCACTTCTCTATTTAGTTAACATTGCTGCAGAAATTAGCCCTGAAATGCTACAGATTTTTAATTTCTAACCCTAATGATAGTCTGAATGCAAATGTAATAGATGTCTTTCTTCTCCCAGCTGTTACCTTTAGTCACCTGACATTATGTCAGTAATGAGAATCAGATCTGAAATAAAAATTCCATCACATTCACAGAAAGATAAGAAAAGCATAATGAGAGTCTCAAGGCTATGATACCAGAAAATTTGTGGGTTTTTCCTTTTCTCAGTCAATTATGCTTCTATTTCAACTTTTTCTGCCTAAAGAGAATCCGTGGGATGATTAATACAATTTCTACAAGCAGCCTGGCACCTACATTTTCTAACAGAGGAAGTGACAATATAAAGCAATTCCCTGGTCTGCTAAATCCAGTATCAGACCTCTGGCAGTGGAAAACACTAGCTGCTTCAGAATAAGGAAAAAAGAGAGTTCAGTTGTGGAATGTTTTAGGGATTTGCAACTGCAGCTGCACTCAATGAGCTAAGTACATTTTAGAAAAAATTGCTCCATCAACCTACTTCTTTCTCAGATCAAGATGAGGTGATGTAGAAGTATTTCCTTGCTTCTCTTGCACCCTGTGTCCTGTAGAGATTGACAAGAACAAAGGGCTGACTAGAATTATGTCATATATTACATTACTAAATGGTACATAATTTGGAGATTTAAAAATAAAGTGTCTGGGTTTTATCTTCTCTATCAGTTTAGGGAGTTTCCTTCCCTTCCCTTCCCTTCCCTTCCCTTCCCTTCCCTTCCCTTCCCTTCCCTTCCCTTCCCTTCCCGTCCCTTCCCTTCCCTTCCCTTCCCTTCCCTTCCCTTCCCTTCCCTTCCCTTCCCTTCCCTTCCCTTCCCTTCCCTTCCCTTCCCTTCCCTATTTAATTGTAATCAATGCACAAAAATCAAAGATGCTGAGCAAAACCCAGCAGTACCCTTCAGCATGTATCTCACCATATCTTCTAGTGACAGGGTCTTCACACAGTGAACTACTAAATATTTCAGGTACTCTAAACATAGAAGTAATTTACACAAGCGCATGTAGCTTTTAGAGGGCAAGATGTATTCCTTCTAGTCAGTTCTTCTCAGGTGCTTGGTAAGAGATCTGCTTCTGTGGTAGCATTTGGGTTGTACCATAATAGAGTTACCACCTACTTCTAGTAGTTCTGTGACACCTGTAGTACTTCTCCAAATACTGCTGTTGTGGTGGAGGTGTTATTTTCTGGTTAGGGTTATTCTTTTTTTCTCTTTTTTAGAGGTTGCAATGACCTATATTCAAGACCTGGACTGTTTGAACACGTAAATGTTGTATAAAAGCAGGAATGAATGACAGTGTAGATGATGAGTGGGAGAAGGATGGAGTTCTTGAAAATACTGGAAAGGCTTTGAAAAATACTTGGAAGTACTAAAAAGATGCTGGCAGGACTTATGAGACAAGCGATTCTAAGACTTTGTCAGTGTATAGTACAATATGGGTGAAAAGGCAGTTCTCTGCAGGTGCGCTAAATTCCTGCAATGAATTGCTGATGGAACTCTACCATCTACTTCTGTAGATGCATTTTTACTTCTGTAAAAATATTTTGGAGAAATTTGACAGAACAACGTACACGAAGCCAAAGAATTATTGCAGTGTGTAGATGACATACAAAGCACACATGCTCTCTGTCAAGACAATCTGAGATTGCTGTAAAATTACTGCAGAAAACATTAATTATTAATTAACATATAATTATTGACCATAAGCCCACAACATCTAGCCAATAAGTAGATACCTGCTACTGAATATATTGTATTTCTCTTTGTCTACCCCAACATTGATCTAAGACAAGAAAAGATCCCAAAACATTTGTACTCCTAAATTTCTGCAAGCTTCATAGAATTTTGGGAATACTAAAATCCCTAAAGGGTTGTTCAGAATCACAGACAATATGTAATAACTCCAAACTCCTGATCCTTGAATAGCTTTCTACCTAGGTTAAACCCCATGCTCTTTTTTTTTTCTAGAGATGTTATTCAGATGTCTCTCTTCTGCCTCATGAGTTTTCCTCAGACATTTACTTTTGAAATATCTGTTTCTATGACAAAACTCTTTGAAGTTAATCAAAACATTTATTAATCTTATTGTGAAATCAGACAGGCAAACCAAGAGGCAATACACACTCAGATCACATACCCAGGCATATAAATTCAAAGTGTTAATGATTACTATTGAGAGCTACTAGTTATATTCTACATATCAAATTCCAGCACTTGGGCATGCAATGTTATCTTCTGGCTCTGTGGAGCTCTGTCAATCACTTTCTGGAGTCATGTTCAGCCATCTGCCTCCCAATGCAGTTTTGGAACATGACTTGCTTGTTGAGTACTGGGAGGGTGCTCTTTTAATAAATAAATAAACAACTAAATAAATAAATATATAAATGAATATTTTGGTTTGGAAAGACAGGTGTCTGCCACGGAAAGATGGAGGTTCCCTTTGAATCATGATTTTAAAGAGTTAAGATTTTAGCTAAGAGTTAGAAGCAATTCATATTGATCAGGATGTAAGTTAGATAAACAAATGATAAGTTAATGATTATTAGATGTTTAAACTAAAGCTAATCCATTATGAGCTTGTTTATAGAATGAAGTGGAATAAGTGAACTGTTATAAGAACAGATTGAAACCAGTAGAACAATGACCAGCACCTGGACTTTATATCAATCAATCACGAAGCAGGAGACCTTGGATTATGCCAGAGGGTCACAGAGACCTGATGAAGACATTACATCATCCTTCAAGACCACTGACCCAATTCGAGAGCACCGACCCAATTCAAGAGAAAAATTGTGTACGTGTGAAGGACTAATAGCTTCATTTTAGTACAGAGCAGGGATTGGAGGTGCTGGGGTTATGCATATGTATTGTATGTAAGACTTTAGGAAATAAATAAATAGAGGGCAAAGAACTTTGTATGGGCGGTCACGCCTTTCGGAGACGACTCCCATGCCACCCACCGGTGTATTAATTAACATACCACTTTCTAACTTTAACTAGTTAGACAGTCTCTGTCTGTGATTATCTCAGTTTTTAACAATTCACCTTGGAGTGGAGAATGTAAACCCCCTCCCTCCAAATTATTATAATTTTGCAATTAAAGGGCTTTCAGGTAAAGATATAGGAATAACAGTTCTTTACTAGGAGTATTAAAATATACAAATGTAGTAGTACAAAAAAAACCCAAGCAAACAAAAAAGTCCTAGAAGCACTGACAGAGTCAAAATACGACCTGACACCCTGTTGGTCAGAGTGATGGTAGTAGTCCAAGTAAGTCCTCCTGGAGTGACAGATGTGGTTCTGTTGGAGTAGAGATGATCCTGTAGAAGGGTCCAGTGGCAACGAGATCAGTCCAGTCCTCCTCTGGCAATCCAGTAGAAACAGGCTGCTTTCGTGTTCTTAATTGCAGCTTTTATCCAGGTAGGAATGCTTGGCTCCTCCCACTGGGTGGACCACCTCACAAGGGGATCATGTAATTTTATTAGTCATGTGGTGAGCCTTAATGGCCCATTAACAGCAGATATCCCCCTGGAGGGAGGATGGGTAATGGAAGAGATAAAGAAACACTGCCCCACTGGGTTTAAACAGCTGGCCCATTAACAGAAGACACCCACCCCCTCCTCCCCCAGAGATATGAGGAATGGTTTATACAAGATATAAAGAAAAACACCTCCCCAACCAGTTTCAACAGATGGCAAATAGAATACACAATTTTGATCACATATTGCAACCCAAAACAATAAATCTATTCAATAATTTTTAAAAATCTACTGTTCATGAATATGCTCAAGTTTACATGCTGTCATACTTGTCTTGGTAGGAGGTCACTGAGCTCTAGAGGTTCTGCCTTCAAAACTCTTATCTCTCTTTCCATTAAAGGGAAGGTTGTCTTTTTGTATGTGATATAACAGGTTTGTCTTAAGGTTGGAAGTCTTGCTCCACAGAAATAGATAAGCCTGCTTCACTGGTTTAATCATTTGGAAAGTAAAAGTTTTCACTTAAAATGAAAATTTTAAAACTACTCAGGTAAGATTTCATAGATAAACTTCATTTGAATTAACGCTGCCTGATGGGGCCTTCCAATTATAGGTGTTCTTGAAGTAGTTTTTTCATCTTATTTAACCAGATTTTGAGGCCATCATCTTCTGTTTTGTGATATAGACTGCTTTCCTGCATAGAAATATCTTAAGCCTTGAGATAATGTCTCCCTCCTCTTCCCCCTGTAACATTTTACTAGCATCTCTCCAAACAGCCACAGGTATCTATTGCTGTTCTGTTAAATTTAGTTCCCTCCTTAGATCTCTCTGAAACCTGAACACTTGATTTCCTTTCAATGACCCAGAGGATGGAAAGAAAAATAACATATTTTTTATTCTTATGCTTAGAGATGTATATGGAGATTGTGTGGACTCTTTCCAGGCAGGTATTTGCCCTATCCTATGAAATTTGTAAGGCACACAGCAATATTCTATGCCTGAATGTTTCCTGCAATAGGATAATTTCAGACATTTTACTATTCTCAGAAGTATCTGCTGTCTCAAGACCTCCATCCTGACCCTCTGATTCATTTCTCTTCTGGTTTGGTGTGAAATTCTAAGTAGTGAAGTCTTAAGTGGAACCTACTTTATCTTTTTCTGATCCATTAAGCAGTGTGAATGAGATTTTTCTGTTCTAATGCAGTACCAGAATTTAGAAGTCTTGATTTAAAGTAGGTATGTAGGCTCCTGTCCCTTGTGGCCAGTGCCTTTTAGTCAGCAGTTCAGTCAAATTAATTAATCTCTCCATGTGTCTATTTTTCTCCATTGATAACATTAATTAGGTTAGAGATGCATGTTTAACTCGTACATCTGCAGCTGGATCAGATCAATCTCTATGTACATCTGTGTTTACACATGATGGTACTGCTGTCACTATAAAGAGGCTCACCCTGGTTTTAACAATGCAGCAAAGCAGCTATGACAAGGCATTCAACACCAGCTGTAAAATCTTTCTGGGTTAGGTCAGCTGCTGAACTGTTGTGGTATAATACATGGCTAGAAATGTCTAATTTAAATGTAATCCTGTTCGAACTGCAGCTATTGCAGAAATTCTTTAAGATTATATTTTTACACTCCTACAGATTTACAGATCTTCACATATCTTCTAAATTCATTCCAGTGAGTCTGAGAGACTCAAGAGTACCATAGTTTTCTCTCTTAAGAGAAAAAAGAGATCTTATCTTTATCTCTTAAGAGATAAAAAATATCTCTCTTAAGGAGTTCAGAGAACACCTTAGAACAGGAATTCTCTAATTAACAAGACATCACTGCAGAGGTAGTGACTAAAACAGGGACTCTGTCATTTTGGTCCTGGATCTTCTTGTGGAGAGTCTAAAGTGGTGATTACTATAAATGTACAGATGTCTTCCGGTTTGAAATGGATGGCTACCACTGCTGAGTCTTTGAGAAAAAATATATCCCATCCTTTACACAGTACTGGAGATTCTGGAGAGATGTTAACAATGGAAACCCTATAGAATTTTCCTGAATGTCTTTTCCCAGTTAAAACTCGGTGAAGTACGACAACTTTAATTTTCCACGTGAAATAATCCTGAAATGTAATTCAGACACTACTAGTACAAATATATAGACATATATGTATACACCTACTGAATTCAGTCTTGCTCATACCTTCTTTTTTATTATTATTATTATTATTATTATTATTATTATTATTATTATTATTATTAATTTATTTTGTACTTCCTCAGTTTCATTTATCTGGTGACTTCAAGGAGCTTTGAAAAAAATCACTATAAGTAACACTCGTGAGTTGTCTTTATTTCATTATAATATTTTAAAAACATAATTATGCTGAAGGAAATATAATAAATGAATTTATTAGAAGAGGAAAGGCAGTTTGTATTTATGTATGATATCACACAATTAATATGTGCGAATTTAGATATGGTAATTGCACCTGGAGATGAAGGAACTATAAATACTGCAATGACTACACGACCACAACCCTGCTAATAAACCTTGGTTTCCACAGGCCAGCAAAGAGCTCTGTTGAATCTTCCACAGTAATTCTTTCCTATCTAATCGAGATTTCATTTGTGACACACAGAGGTCAAGAAATGCAGTAGTGGAATAAGTCACTGTACCATTTTAGACTAATTGTCCATCTCAACAATATTAAGGGAATTGCATATGTTGTTTTTAATATAAAGCATACATATAGGCAAACACTGCTTCATATTTCAAATTATTAATGATTCTTCATATTTGAATGTATTAATTAAATATAATATGCTACAAATTTTGAAGCAGCTTAAATAGCCCCATCTATTTTACAGATTTTACTGAAACTGTTGTCATCAGCAATAGATCTCACTTAATACCATAACAATCTCCCTATAAGCATTAAGAAACTAAATTAAATTGAAATCCCAGCAAAAAGTTTTGAATCTTTGGCATGTCTTCTAGCACGGTAACAATTGTATTTTATCTGTACACTCAGAACTAAAATAAATTGCACATACTGAAAAAAATGTGTAAATATATAACTTTCCACACAAAATGTCTGGAAATGATGAAACCTCATGTCCTGGGGTGACATGATGTTTGTATCCCCAATCGTCTGTTGGGTCTGGGGAGCTGGGGGAGGGGAGAGGCGCGCAGTTTGTTTTTAGAAACTGTCCTCCACCGGCTGGCCTTGAGAGTCAAATTCAGCACACACGGAGAGTTTTGGGTTTTTTTCAGTAGTTAGTTAGTGTGTAGTTAGCAGAGGGGGGAGTAGCTTTGCTTTCTTTTTCCTTCTCCTCCTGTTTTTTTTTTTTTTTTTCTTTTTTTTCCTTTCCTGTTTTTTTTTTTTCCCCTTTTTTCGCCTTTTCTTGGAACTGTTAAAAATCTCTCTGGACTGAGGACCTGGGGGAGCACCGTGGGGGTTTGCATCTGGAACCCACCAAGATCTGCACAGCAACACTCCCCAGCACCAGAGGAACAGAGACAGAGCAACCACCTACAGGCGGGACTTCTTTCCTAAATCTGTCATCTCTCCAGAGCAGCACGAAGTTCTTATCATCGGGTATTGTTCAATTTATTGTGCCAGGGAGTGCTTTGCCTGTTTAATAAACAGGGTTCTTTCCACTCCTCTCTGAGGAGATTTCTTTTTTCGAACCGGTTGGGGGGAGGGGAGGGGAGGGAGTGCCCCTTAGGAGGTTTCCTCCCAGATTTGCCCTAAACCTCTACACCTCATTTGCCACATTCAGCCAGAGAGGAGTATTTTGCAGAAATATCTGCTGCTAATAAAAATGGTGTGTAAAGGGTAAAAGGAGTTCCAATGCTTCATTCTATGCTGAAATATGTAAACTAAAGAACTTTATAAGACAGCCAAATTTAGGCCAAACTCAGTATCCAGTTTTTCTCTTTGTATTTCGGTAATCCATACCCGCCCAAGGGAAAAGGTGATGGAAAATGTAAACTGGCTTTTTGCAGCACTGAAAGAGAGCAGCTACTGCCTATATTCCACTAAGTAGGGTTTTCCTGAGAGTGATTGTTTACAAACCCCACCAGGCTCCTGCACAGATGAAGTATCCTGCATAGAAATCTTGCAGTTACCTTCCTCTTCCAGGCCAGCTTCCAAGAGTGCAACCCTGAGACTGCAGAGGGCAATGTAATAAAATTGCCTATAGTGACTTTAAATTCCCTCTGTCTAGGGGAATGGTCAGTTTGACTATTTAGCTGCCATCATAAAAAAGGCAGAGTGAGGTTGGAGTGGAATGCCTTGCTCTTTGTGCTGCCTTGTTTCCTGCAAATTCTAGCATATCATTTACTACTTTCATTAACCTTCTCTGAAATTCTAGTATTAATCTTTTGAAGTAGTCCTATGAATGTGGGACTCAGCGCCTATCCAGCTTGTAATATTGCTTTGTATAACAGGATTATGGTATTTATATGCCATTTTTCAATGCCTGTAATTTGTCCAAGCAACCTGTTTGCAACAATACACCAAGAAGTGGTCTTCATTGAACAATCACTCACATTTTTCTTAAGAGGGGTCAGAGTTCCATGTTAAGCTCTTTGCAGTGCTGATTGAGTAGAAAGCGAATCCTTAACTCCTGACAAGGAAATGAAGGGCTTTAATCCTCCAGAAACACTCAAATACTCATTGAACCAGGACCAAAGCCTTTTAGAATGCACAAGAAATTCAGACAATTTTTGCAAGTCTGTAATAGCTAACATTTACCTAAATTAAATTCTGTCTGTCCTTATGCACACCTACATTAAGCATTTCTAAAAAAAAAAATTAATTTTAAGTCCTGTCTCTTGCATATCCTTTCAGACATTAAAAATGACATGAGAAAGTAAACATGATGAGAGAGGTTAAAATTAAACAAAAGAAAATGCGACCAAGTACGGTGGTTTGACAGATGTAGAAGCCCTCATCAGAAAAAGGACTGAGCTTGACTAACTGCAGCTAACTAGAAGACCCTGGATTTTTCTCATATGAACAAAAGCATGGCTACCCACATTTAGATCAGCCCTGTTCATGGCACTAGCACTACCTGCTAGCCTGAACCATGTGTAGAAAACAATCCAATGATAGAAAATGGTTCAGGCTCTAAATCAAAAGGATTTCTGTTTCTTCCAAAGTAGTTTGGGGTTTTTATATGTTTTATTTTGGTACAGATATTTCAGTTTAATGCCTCTCTTCTTACCTTAGCTAACCAGAAAAAAAAAACGTCTGTTTTTCAAATCCTCCTGAGATCATGGCATCTAAATCTACAAAAGTTATAAAATGCCATAAATTAATGATGTCAAATACCTGCTGACATGCTACATCCATGATGTAGCTCATGGAGCCCACCTCTATGACTCCTGATAGAGTATTTAATTTGGGTGCTCCTGCTGACCAGCAAACACCTTTAAAACCGGGGGATCCCCTGTGCCCGAGCACCCCTGGGGTTCTTGCATATTGCCAGATACACTGGGATGTCTCACAGGCAACCTGTGTATTTTCTGTGTTCCTGTAAGGTAGCATAACCAACTTTATGCAAAGCTATTGTCCAGAGATCATGCTTTCAGAGGATCGTAAACTAAATCAGTGGGGATTTATTACAATATCTTGGTGTTTCTTTAGCAAATCCTGTTGGAATCAACGTTGGTGCAAGCACCTGACTGCATTATTAACTGTTGCACTTACTCTTGCTGATTCTGAGGATAATGACTATTGCTGGCTAATTATGTTATAGAAAATAGTTTTCTAATCTCCTATCATTCAGTTTTACTCTCTTTGTGTTTTTGTAGTAAGAAGAGGTCAAGAGGAGATAATCAAGTGTCTTTTCTGTTTCGTTAACTGTTTCCTATATTGTCACTCACAGTGTAGCAATATATGTGACAATGTCTTCAAAGGTATTCCTAAATATTTCTGGATGTTCAGCTTCGTTGCAGTTGCCCACCTGGCACCTCACCATCAATTCAAATTGTATTGCCAAGGGCTGTTGAGATGAATCTGTTTTTGTCCCCTTCCCTTAGTTACCAGCAGATTTTGCAAATTAAAGCTGTTAACCTGTTTTTAAAGAATATGACTCCTAGATACAAAATCATGTTATTTTGTTTGGCTATACCTTTTTTTTTGTCTGTCAAAGACCTTCCCTTCCTTTAAGTTTCCTCTATCTTTATGTCGGATTTGTGGTGCAGAGAACTGAACAAAGGAAAAAGGTAGAGAATACTGATTTTCAACAACTTCAGCTAGAGCCATGTTTTACAACATTCTCAGTTAAATTATGGATTAAAATTAATAAATTATGAGAAAATGTGATATGACATGCAAACCTATGCAGAATTGTGCTCTGAGACTTTCAAATTGGTTTTGAATCCCATCAGTTAAAACTATGTAATAGCAAGTAGAGAAAGGCTGGATTTTCATAATTTCTTAGACCTCCAGGGGCCATGCAGATGATCCCTTCCAGAAGTATTTACAGCTCATGTGTCTGCTTATATACTGCCCTCCCTCACCAGTAACCCACATATACAGATGAAGTGGGAATGCACAGAATCTGCAATGGGTGAAGTGTTCCTGTTCTTCAGCAGTCCTACTGCTGCTCCATGACTGAGGCACATTAAAACTATCCAGGAACAAATTCATCTTCCAGGGGTGAGAGATAAACCAGGGTCTACGATATCCCTCCTTGCAGCACACAGGCAAGAACAGAATCAGGGCAATAAAATGGCCTACAGCTTTCACTGCTGTAAATTTTATACCTCTATTGACATCAATGGAGCTGGAAAAATTTATATTAGGTCAGGGATTGGTACCGGCAGTTTCTGGGCATAATTCTTCTTTGCTTGTAACTAGTGTTTCTAGTTACAGATATGCAAAATAAATGCAAACCTTTCCATTCTGCACTCATTGTGCTTTATGCCTACTATTTTCAATTACTGCTTATCCTTTCATCCTGCAGCTACCAGACTGTGAAAAAGTTTTGGTTGTGTGTATATATCATGTGGTTGCTAGGCCTTTTAGGGCAAGGGAGTTGAAAGCCTTTAATATTACAGGTCTAAGTGACTGTAAACAACCTTGTGGCTTATATTAACCAATTTAAATCTTCCAAGGATAAATAAGCTATATTCATAGAATCACAGAATCACAGCATCACAGAATGGGAAAGGTTGGAAGGGGCCACAGTGGGTCATCTGGTCCAACCTCCTAACTCAAGAAGAGTCATCCTGGACTACATTGCACAGGATTGTGTCCTGACACTTCTTGAGTATTTTTATATTAGATTCCACGTTTAAGCAGAGTGAACAGATTAGACAAAAATCTAAAATAATACAGTTTGTATTATATTGTATTATAAGAGATTAATAGTTGTTCTGAATCCAAATTTGAAATAGTCATATTGGTAAATTAATAGAACCGTGTTTGTTTGGATATTCTCTCACTGAAACACAAAAAGTTCTGATCTGGGATTGGATAATGATACCAAAAAAGTGTGATTCAAAGGAAAAATATTTTTGTTTCAGGGGATTGTTCTTTCTTCTTGGGACAAGAAGGACTGATATAATCTTTTGAGCTAAAACATGAGGCTGTAAAAATCAGAATGAAAACTACAAGATATAGAAAGTATAGCAAATATTGCACGGCAGCAACTTCCATGTATTGGAAGAGAGTAAAGCTCCTTCATAGTATTTGCATGTTGTCCCCAGTCCCAGGACTGAAACATTCTGTAATTGATGAGGTGATATATTTAGTGCAGAATTTGATGCTGAATTTTTATATATCCTCACATGTGTCAAGGCAGATGCTGTTGTTACTTCCCATAACTGCATTCATTTCTTTTAGCTATGACTCTGCCTTCTCCATTATGTCTGACATTTTTTTTTTTTAATGGGAATGCCTCAGTCTTCCAAAGAGCATTATTAAATTATTATTTCAGTCCAAAAGATATTGTAATAATATATGTAATGAATAAACAAGGACAAGCTCAAGAAGTGGGTCCATGGGAACGTTATGAATTTAAACAAGACCAAGTGCAAGGTGCTGCAGCTGGATCAGGGCAACCCCTGTATCAACAGAAGGCTGGGGGATGAACAGATCCAGAACAACCCTGCCAAAAAGGACTTGGGGTGCAGGAGGGGCTGGACAGGAGCAGACAAAGTGCCCTCCCAGCCCAGAAAGCCACTTGTATCCTGGACTGCATCAAGAGCAGTGTGGCCAGCTGCTCAAGGGAGGGGATTCTGTCCCACTGCTGCACTCTGGTGACACCCCACCTGGAGTGCTGCACCCAGCTCTGGGGCCCCCTCACAGGAAGGACATCAGTCACCAGCCATGATGATTAGAGAGTTGGAGCACCTCTCCAGTGGGGAAAGGCTGGCAGAATTGGGATTGTTCAGCCTGGAAGAGAGAAGGCTTTGGGATGACCTAATTGCAGCCTTCCAGTACCTGATAGGAGCCTACAGGAAGGATGGAGCCAAACTTTTTACTAGGGCATGTAGTGACAGGACAAGAGGAAATGGCTTCAAATGGAAAGAGAGCAGGTTTAGATTGGATATTATGTAGAAATTTTTTTCCTGTACAGGTAGTGAGGTGCTGGAGCAGTTTGTTGGAATAGAAAAGCTGTGGATGCCCAAGACCTGGATGTCTGCAATGTCAGGCTGGACAGGGCTCTAAGCAACCTGGTCTAGTGAAAAATGTCCTCGCCCACAGCAGTTGGGTTGGAACCAGATAATCTTTAAGGTACCTACCAACCCAAGCCATTCTATGATTTTATAATTCTACGATGAATTTTGAATTATAGAGAACCCATTTAAATACCTTAATATAGTCATCGGGCACCAATGAGTCTCCAAAATAGCTGTATCTGAGCTTATGCCCATTTTTTCCTCCAGCTGAACTGTCTTCAAGTTTATTTAATAAACCAGTAGAATTGCTTTCTTGTTTCCCTGTGTCACTAGATACAGTCACTTTGCAACTGAAAGAGCAAAAAATTGCTCTTCATGAAAGCCAAAATAGCATCTTAAATTGAAAATATAATGGGAAGCTAGATGGGCATAAAGGTATTCTTTGTATCACATAAGCATCTTTTGAGAAAACATTTCTAAGACTGACATGGTTACATGACATGAGGATCTGGGCTGTATTCTCATGAGTAGAACAACTCTGCTCCTCTGCAGCAATATTCATTTTGAATTGTCTCACAGAGAGGCATGGCAAAAGGAAGCAGAAAGAATAATTATATATAGATAGATACAACAGCCCTTTCCTAAATATCTCCACCTCAAAAATCAGACTGTTTTTCAAACAGTGGTAGTTTAAGCCACCTCTTCTTGTCATTCCATAAAAACACACAGGTTGTACAAGTCTGTCTTTCAAAGACTGTGACACACGGGTGAGTATTAAACAGTTCTGGCCTATTACAATTTTAATGTCAAAATACCAAGAAAGTACAGTCTCATAAAAAACCTAAACAGTTTAAGTAGAAATTAAATATAAGTGACTTTCAAAAAAAACCATACACTCTTTAGCAAAGAACAAAATGCAAACCCCTGCAGTGCATATGGATTATAAAGAAGAATTTGAGGACTGGTTTTTTTGTTGTATTTTATGTTTGGTTTCATTGTTATTTTCCTTTGATATTTTTTCCTTGCTAATTTAAATGAAAAGATCATATATGTAGCCAATACTCTGGAGAAGTGAGAATTATAAGATTAACGCCAGACTTGTACAAAAGCAGGTGCTATTAATCTTTGCTTATTTAGACTGCATAATACAGATAAAGAGATTTTTTTTAAAAAAAGTCCTCTGTAGGAATTAGGAAGAACTGTATCCTGATATTAATTATTTTGGGGTTTTTTTTTCCCAGCTGATATGATTACCAGTAGGACAGAGATTAAAGGGACTTTAAGGACAAATAACATTAAAACAGATGTCAAAAAATGTTTTTTTCATAAGGAGAATCAGTAAAGTGTAGACCAAGCCTCCCAGGCAAGACTGTTGAGGCAAAAACTCTATGGAAATTAAAAAAATTATTACATACCACCATGGAAATGGTATAGAAAGAATCACATTATCATAGAATCATTAAGGTTGGAAAACAACCTGCAGGATCATTGATTTCAACCTTTGACCAATCAGCACCATGTCAAGTGAACCACAGCAGTGTCATGTCCAGTTGTTTCCAATTGGTCACCGTGATGGGAACTAGAGATAAGATAAAGGTGGTATTGCTGTCCAGATGTTATCTCAGACCAAGGATGACGTTATCAAAACTGGGAGAGAAGAATGTATCACTGATAATAGACATAAAGAATGCAGAATTTATGTGCCACAAGGAAAGCCAACACAGCAACTGTGCTGAAATCAGGTTGGACTGGGTAAAAGGTAATTCTTTCAGAGGGAGATCGTGACCACCAACTCATAGCCAACCAACTCAAAAAAAGAGAAAGATTGAGCATATCAACTAACAAGCATTAGAAGCAAGTAAATCATTTAACCAACAGAATAAGAGATTTGTGTAGCCAATGAGCATCCATTCCTTTGTTTGCTGCAATGTATAAATACTGAAAATTTTTGAATTACCTTGAGACCCCATCCCCCACTGAGTTGCCCAGGGCGAAGATGGATCAACAGGACACCCCAGGATCCACAGAAAGTGGATCTGCTTAATCTGTCTCTTTCTCTCTTTCTTCTCGCTTTTCTGTTTCACTCTCTCTACCTCACATTTGCTGTTAAATAACATCTGTACTATTGAGATCAGCATATGGTATCATTTGCAACTTAATTTGAGCAAAGGCATCTCTCCATAATTGTATAATAACAATGAGTCAATCTGCTTCACTAATTTTCTTGAGGATTTTCTTTTCTCTTTAAATCATATTTGTTTAAGCTTGAGGATATGTGGGGTTTTTAAACCATGAATGGAAAAACAGAGAATGAGAGATATAAAATGTAGGGTATATATTATATAAAAAGAGCAATTAATAGATGAGCCTCTTTTTAAGACACCACAGGTCACACTTTGTGTACAGTGTTGAAATAAGAGCTGATGCTTTTTCCAGTTATGATAACACTATGTAAACTTTTGACCTTATCATCTCAGTTAAACTGTCAATATTAGCATAATCAGCTGTCACTCTGTTTTCTCTTAGTCTCTTTCTCCCTTTCTCCAGACTAAGAATCTACTGCAACTTGTCTAATAAACACTTCAGAAAAATGGCTGATTGTCACAACTTATCAGACCAGTACAGAGCTCCAAACTCTGCAGTAAAGATCATAAGGGCCATGGCTGTATCTTCTATATAAATAAAGCATGCATGTACCAGCATTGAGGAGTAGAAATAGCTTCCAAATGCTTTTCTTCCTATGGCAACCCTCATCTAATAACAGGTCAAAAATTAAAGCTGTGTTAAGTTAATGGGTGTTGCAAGTGCAGGAACACATCTGAGGAAACCATTACTTTTATCAAATTGCACATGTTGAATCAATAAATATTTGCAATCAATCTTTGCAAATATAGCTAAGGATGACACACTTTATTCTGGCCATTCAGATACTCAGGAGCATAAAAAGAAAGAGGAAAGAATGCAGGATCTGACTGATTCTGAAGCCTTAAAAAGGGTCTTTCAATTAATTTTTGTACTGTATGAAAGCACAGTAAGCAATTCTATCACTCTGTAACTCTACTCCTTCACTCTATAACATAAAATTATATAAATATACTGAAAGCACTGAAAATTACTTAAAACTTGGGAATAAATGTACTAATACCATCAAGAGAACCTAGTCCCTAAAGCAGATATTTCCAAGTGAATCACTACTTCACTGTGACTTTGTTGTTTCTATTGATGTTCTGAAGTGATGGTCTTAATGCCCAGAATGACAAACCTTTTAAAATATTAGGGGAACAGTTAGCAAGAGGGAAGCATAAAACCATAAGAGAAAAGAGCAATAAAAACTCTTTTCTAATATTTTTTGTACTGTTAAATATATTTTGAAAGCTTGTGTTGTGCTATGAAAGACAGAAGATACCACAAAGCAGAAAGCTATTCCTGGCTATCATCAGGAGTCACAATTTTTCTGGCTAGAGAGTGCTCAACTCAGTGCAAAGTCCTTGATCAAAGGATGGTGTCCCTGTTGGGAGCAAAACAGCAGAAGTGCTTTTGTATTTCCCTGTGAGTATGGACCATCCTGTAGGTTACATTGACAAGTTGACAAGCACACGTATTTCTTTGAAGATACCAATCATCTTTTTGTGCAGATGAGTTAAACTACAGATAATTAATTGATGTTTGACTGGACCCCGTAGTTCATTAACCAGAATAAGAAAATATCTGTTGCTCTTTTAACTAGATGGATTCCTTCCACTAGGAATATGAATGGACTCATTAGATACGGCTTCCTAATGATTCTGCTCTTGGAGTAGTGCTATTAAACAGAAGCTAAAGCTTCAGAAGAAGATAAAGCCTTTATTTCAGAGAAATAAACTGCTGATTCAGAAGGGTTGATCTGATGATCCAATAGATCTTTGTCAGCTTTAATGAAATGCTGTACCAGTTCAGGAACATCACCAACACCTGCATTTCAAAGGCAAGTTATTTGTTCTCTGCTAAGCTTCCTGTGCAATGCTTCAGAATAACAGAGGGAACAGCAAAAGATCCATGGCTTGAGAACAGTGTGCTTTAATCAAGGCTGAATTCAGACCTGACCAGAATAGTAATGCCATTGAGCAACAGCTCAGGATCTTTCTTTAACCTCGCAAAGACAGATGGGTATGGGGAGATGTGCTATACTCAATAGCAAAACTTTTCTTTCATTCACATAACAGCTACTTTGTGGACACAGAATTCACTTCTATTTGTACAATAATAAGGGCAGTATACCAGAGTAAGCCTTTAAGTCATTGTGGCAGAACTGTCCTCAGTCATACATCATCAACTGTGTAGTAGGTAGGGCTGGATGGTCTGGAACAAAACAGCAGTGCTGCAATTGAAGGTCCTTTGCTACTGAACCAGCTGTGCAAAGCTGAGCAATAGGTGCTTCCTGAAAAATAGCTATCAATCTCTTTTTCCTGCTGGCAATTTATCTGAAATGGAGATTTTCGTTCATCTTCCCTTCATGGGTTTTCATGTACATTTTTTTGAAAACTGTTCAACATTGGAAAGCAATGCCACATCAGGGGTAATTAGCTTGATTTCCTGGTTGAGTCCATCTGGGTTCATCCATGTGCCCTTTCTGGATAACTTTGAAAAATTGTTTTCTTAAAGCAAATCTGGCAGAAAGACTGAGGCTTCAAGAATATCAAGTATCTACACATTTTTTGAAAAATAGACAGCTGGCTACATTGCTGTTTTACTCAGATTTTTCTAGGTAATATCATTGGTACAGAAAATAGCTTATTGCTGTATTTCTCTTAGATTTGCACCAAATGGTTCAAGTGAATACCCCAATATTGAAAAAAGATAATGATCAAACTTTCAGCATCTTGTTGTCTGGAAAATTCAATGATAAAAGAGATTCAACCTTCATTCATTCTGATCAGAAACATTACCTTCTGGACTCATACTACCTGAAAGAAAAGTCTGACATATATTTTGTAACTTCTACTTCTCAAGACGCTAAAAAAAAAATCTTGAAAACTGCCTCAAGTGTGTTATATGAACCAAAACCAAAATAATCTGCCCTCATATTTTCACATAGTAATTTAAAAAATCAAACAAAAACAAAAAACCAAAATATTGTGGTTTAGGAAGCCCATTCCCCATTTTTTTTGTTTCTGCCAAGAACACTCCAGACCAGGAGCTGCTTGCTCACTTCCCCCCTTTTGCTCCAATGGTGGGATGCAGAGGTGAATGGAAGGCACAGAAAAGATCATGGCTTGAAATAAGACCGATTTACTGGAAGCAGCAATTAAATAACAAAACTGAAAAGTAACAATACTAATAGTAGAGTGTACAAGAGAGGCGAAATCATTCACACATGATTACCTGACCACACACTGGCAAAAAACAGAAAGAAGTGACTTTTACTGTGCATGGTGTGGGGTGGTATAAAATAGCCTCAGGGTCCTTGCTCTGCCCCTCCTGGCTGCTGCAAAAATGAACCCTCTGATGGCTGGAACCAGGACACCAAAACAAAAAAAAAAACAAAAAGAGAAAAAACCCACAACCCACTCACACAAAACCAAACCAAACCAAACAAACACAATCAAACAAACAAACAAAAAAAAAAAACCCAAACAAAAAACCCCACAAAACAAAAACCCCTCAGTAAACAAACACACACACACCAAGTCTAAAGATTTATGGGTTTTTTATTATTTTGAAATAATTGGGGCTGACAGTAATATGCTGGATCCTTTCAGCCTGTAAAATATAACATCACCTCGCTTATTTTTACAACACTGGGTCGGAAGAGCACAAGTCCATTCTGAAGCTTGTAAATGACCTCTTTACTATTATTTAATGCTTAAAAAATCAATAACTGAGCTATTTAATAAAACATGCAGCATAAACACTGAGTATAGTGTTTAGATTGTAAAATTTTAACATTCTTGAACTATTGGTTTAGACATCATGAAAATTAATTATACTGATCAAATGAATTTTAACTCTTTGCAGAATGTACATATTTTTTCATAAGTGTTTAATAAAAATTTCTACATTCTTCCCTGGGAAAACAGCAAGAAGAAAACATGATGATAATTTTTTTTGCCATTAGTCTAATAAAGCCCAAGACAAAAGTCTAAACTTATGCTAACAAGAACATTAAACTTTCCAGTACAGGATTTTAGTTAGTCTCTTTAGACATATGACTTTAGTGAATATTGTAAACACTTTTCTTTCTGAAAAAACCTGCTTATTCAATGACTAGCTCTAGCAGAGTCTACCGAAATTAATTTGTTATGAAGGTTCACTCCAAGCATAAATTCGTCTTTCTGTGTAGATTGTTCCAGTGCAGGTCATTAGACAAAGCAAGTATAAGTAAACCATAACCTCACTTTAAATCATTGGCAAATTTTATTCACACCCCCAACACCCCAACATATAATAGAATTTCACAGCATCATATATTTTTAGAATTTTTGAATGCTTATATTTTTTCTCCATTGATAGACTCAAAAATGCTCAAGCTGTTAACAATTTTTGTAGGATGGGCTTTCCTCCTTGTATTCCTAAATATTTAGGTGAGAATATTATTGACCTTCAGGGCTAAGTACAATTGTTGTCCTCCTGCTATTTATTCAAATCTTAAGGAAACTTTCCTGTCTGACCATTCAAGAGATGCTCTGGCAGTCACACTTGCATCAGCAGAAACTTTCAGTGCTGGGAGTGAAGCCCCTTCACACTGGGCAACTCCAGTGAGCTCCAGCGAATGCCTCGCTTGACTCCCTACATACAACACACCTACACAGTTGGACAAGGTTTCCTTAATGGCTTGACTCTCAGTTTCCCTTAATGGCATTTCAGATCTCTGGATCCTTAAAATAATTTAATCGTGGTGCAGCATATGTTTGAACTCCTGCCTGCAAGGAGGGACCCTGAACAAAAGACTCCCTGAGCTTTTATACACTTACAGTCTGTGCACCCTGTGAACCAGTAATCTGGGGTCTTCCTGCTGAGTCCTTGTCTCCTGCTGCCTCTCTGAGTGTCCAGTCACCTGGCTGGTGCCACAGGCCCTCTGTTTGTTATTGTGCAGTGTTGTGCACCAGTTCAGGACCTCTTGCCTCAGGCTCCAGAGCTCAGCGTCTCAACATTGCACTAAATGCCTTCCTCAACACAACTTGAAAAATGTTAATTAATTGTTTTACCTGCAAGATATGGAGTTATGAACCTCTACTACCTATATTTATCAGGTCATTGCTTAAGAACAACTATTTCAAGAATAAACGCCATTCCTATTCATTCCCATACCAAAGAAGACAGTTTTCTTTACCGAACAGGTCATTGGCAAGTAATTGGCTCCACTTTCAGCAGAGATACACCTGGCGTTTTCTCTTGACTGTGCACCAGCTGATGCCATGACTGTTATGTTCTTGGCTGAAATGTAAGCCAGTTTCAACAGAAGGGAAAAGAGTGTTACTACTTTCATAGAAAAACATAGAAAACGGATTTTAAGTCTGTGAAGGGTCTCACATCCTGGTCTCCCATAGTGGGACTCTCTTGTTTCAACTGAGAAATCTCATGCCAGTGTTGTCCCCTGAGGCTGATGCATGGGTCAAATGGCATGTTGCTTCAAAATTCTGTCTTGTCTTATTTCAGAATAAATTATGTGAAATACTGCACTGGTTTTGGATGAGTTAGACTAATTTTCTTCACAATGGCTAGTATGAGGCTGTGTTTTGGATTTGTGCTGAATACAATGTTGATAACACAGGGATGTTTTAGCTACTGCTGAGCAGGGCTTACACAGATCCAAAGCCTTTTCTGCTTTGTATGCTACCACACTGGCAAATTGGGCATGCATGGGAGGTTGAGAGGAAATACAGCCAGGAGAGGTGACCCCAAGTGACTAAAGGCCCATTCACATAGGAGTTGGTTGTAATGATCCTTGTGGGTCCCTCACAATGCCGAATATTCTGTGAAGTCTGTGAAATCTGGGTATGTCATACCATATGACATCATGGTCAATATATAAAGTGGGAGGAAGAAGGAGAAAAAGGGGGGATGTTTGGAGTGATGGCATTTGACTTCCCAAGTCACTGTTACATGTGATGGGGCTCTGCTCTCCTGGAGATGGCTCAGCACCCCCCTGCCCATGGGAAGCAGTGAATTAATTATATGTTTTTCTTTGCTTGTGTGCACAACTTTTGCTTTCCCTATTAAACTCTTTTTATCTCTACCCATGAGTCCTCTATTTTTTTTCCTTCCAATTCTCTACCTGATGGCATTGGCGTGTGGGGTTTCATAGCTGGCTGGGGTTAAACCATGACATATGCATGCAGCTTAGGCTATGTGTACTGAAATTAGGTTAGAGAAATTTGTTACTCGTCATTTATACCTTAATCATATATAATATATGCATCTTAACAGTTCATTAACATTTGTTACTGACTATTATGCAATTGATTGTCTTTATGGAATACCATTTGAGTTTCATCTTCTTACAGTGAGTGATCAATAAAGTCACTGACAAGTTAATAACTGTTTACCTTTTATAATTCCTTTACTACTTTGTTTTGATTGCGTATAGAACTGTTTTGATTATCTTGGCTTAGAAAAATGGAACATGAACTGTACCTAGCCAAACTTTAGTGTTCCACCTATGCAAAATGAGAAGAATGTTAAAACTCTTCTCTATTTTATGTCTTCTCAAAGGTATCACAGAAACATTTATTGTCTCTGCCTGGCATAAGATTTCTCCAGACAGTTTTACTGGGGTTTGATTCCTAAATTTCTCTCATCTATTTTTCCATTTACATTTGGAAAATATTGTAGAGATGTTCTAGAAACATTGCAAAGCTGTTAGAAATTCATCAATATTAAGACTGTATTTTCTTTTGGGTTCACACCTTTGCATGGCAAAGTCTTGGTAATGGGGAGGTTAGAGGTGTCACTTCTGTGAAAAGCTGCTGGAAGCTTCACCTTCATCAAATGGAGCTAATGCCAGACAGCTCCAAGATAAACCCATCACTGACCAAGGTTGAGCCCATCATCAACAGCGGTAGCACCTCTGGAATAACACATTTAAGAATGGAAAAAAGTTAATGCTCAAGAAAAAACTGAACACAGACAAGAGAGGAGGGAGAATATGTGTGAAGAACAACCATGAAGACATCCATGTCA
Source organism: Trochalopteron elliotii (assembly GCA_024734555.1). NCBI lineage: Eukaryota > Metazoa > Chordata > Aves > Passeriformes > Leiothrichidae > Trochalopteron > Trochalopteron elliotii. The sequence goes on along the minus strand of JANPWX010000132.1, from coordinate 304,904 downwards.
GTAAAGAAGCAGGGGGAGAAGGTGCTCCAGGCACCAGGGCAGAGATTTCCCTGCAGCCCATGGTGAAGGCCATGGTGAAATAGGCTGTCCCACTGCAGCCTGTGGAGGACCCCATGCTGCACCAGGTGGATGCCCAAAGGAAGCTGTGACTCCATGGGAAGTCCATGTAAGAGACTTAGAAATCATAATTGTCTTAAACACATTAAGCTCATGAAAGGATTTTGCCCAGTCTGGCAAACAGTACAAAGGAGCTGCAATCACCAAGGTCCATCCTCCCCGAATATACCTCCTTGGTTTCAGAATTTTGGACTGTGAGTTAAGCCACCTGACAGGAACTTCAGAAGAGATAAATGTGGTACTGTTGCTCAATTATCTCAGGTCTAAGGAAAACTAAACCAGGTCCAGCAGGGAGAGGCCACAGCACACAGCCTCATCTGCTGAGGCCAGGTATGCACATGCTCTTACCTCCCAACAAAGAGGGAGGAGAAGAAGTTCTGGCTGTCTGGTGGTGAAGCCTCTGGTCTCCACAAGACAGAGGGGTGGTTAACAGGTGGTTAACATCCACCACCAGAGGCTGATAAGAAGCAGACCCAGCAGAGACGGGATGGTGCTGTGTATCGTGCCAGTTTTCTTCCCTTACACAAACTGACTCAGCTGTAAAACTCCATCCCCATGCCCTCTCTACTTGGGTGTTCCCAGTATACCTGAACATGTATTAAACTACTGAACTCTATGTTTCATTGGACCTCCACAACCAAGAAGACTAGAAGAAGAGGACCAACAGGATGTTGTCAGGATCCACAGAGAGGTGATATCTTTCTACTTAATCTGTCTCGCTGTCACTCTCTCTCCAACACCCTCCTCTTTTTTCTATTACTTTCTATCTCTCTCTCCCTCACATTTATTGTTCAATAAAATCTATACTATTTGACTTCATTATATGATCTTGTTTGCATCTTTATTTGGGCAGAGGCACCTCTATTAATTCAGTCATAACAGTCCATACTGGAGCAGGCTCCGGGCAGAACATGGAGAGAGAAATTCATGCAGAAGGTATAGGAGAGGCCCTTTCTGAGAGAGAAGCTTTCACTGGTTCTTTCCCATAATGGCTTAATTCAGAATTATGAAATGCACAAGTTATCTTTTTAATTGATAAATAAAACTGTTTAATTCAAGGTCAAAAATAAAGTTGGGTGCTTCCTCTAGTTGTAGTTGCTGGCACACTTAATAAAAGGAAATATCCTAGTGCTCTTCTTAAAAAAAAATCTGAGTGTACTGTATTTGATGCCATTATTAAAATAGTGCTCTGAAGGTCTGTTATCACACTGCTGTGTTCTTATTCTTGTTGTTTCCCTTACAAAGATTTGAGCTGTTGTCATCTGAGATAAAGGCCACACTTGTAAAACAGAAAAATAAACATTCTTTACAGTCTTGTTTTTATTTATATGCAAGGTGAAGCATTTAATGCAAAACTCAATAGATATCAAAGAGGGCATCTTTATCACAATAATATTTACAGTTTTATTTGGTCCTGGATTTTAGGTTTCATCTCTTTTGAGATTCAGTCCTTGTTGTGCCATATGTATTATTCATCTGTTGTATCAGTTTCTGGTTCAATTTATCATTCCAGCTGAGGTGGCAAGAAAAATATTCTTCTCCATACTAAGGACTAGTAGACCCTCCACTTAAATCCTATTCAGAATTTTGAAAGATGTAACAAGGTAAGAAGAATAAGAATATAAACAGGAGAAACCCATCATACTTTCAGGGTAATTTTCAAGGTCACAAATGATGTAAAAGACTCTCTTAACTTGTATTCCTGTTGTTTCAGGGTATTCTTGAGTACAAATATTTCACAGTATTAGAAAAAGATACAGAAACCATATTTGAGCATTTATTGTCATAAGAACATGGAGGTCATTATGCATTTGATAAGGTGTGTCATCCTGAATACCAAAACCTTAAAAAAAAAATCAGTAACTTTGTGAGTTTCACATGTTTTTTACATGTGAATTGATACAACAGAAACTGTTGTAGAGAGATTAGTACCTAGGGCTAACAACATCCATATACAGCTATTAAATTATGATTTTTTTTAACAGAGTTGTAGGTATTGCAATGTTTTGTTAATGGCAGAAAAATTACATTAGCAAAGTTGGGACTTGCTGCTCTTCATATTCCACAGTAAATTAATGATAGTGAGGCCTTTGAAAAGCTAGTCAATTTATTCATAAGAAAAGAATGACCACTCTAAGTAAAAGACTTTGCTTTTCTATGCACTTTAGTAAACAAATTTGCACAGTCGTGATTTCCGAGTGGGAAAAACTGCCACCCTGCACAATCCAACAGGTAATGCAGTCTTCATGGATCTTCCATCTTCTTGAGCAATAATTTGAATCAACTGTGAGAAAAATATATAAAAAAATCACCTTTTCCACAAGACCTGTACCACATGGTCGTCTGTAATGATGAGGCATTTCACTTAAGGAAAAACAAGAGGAAAAAAAATAGAGAATATTGTAATAGCGCCACTAAAATACTACTTAGTATTAACTGCATGAATATCCATACAAAAATTTTTAAAAAGCAAATCAAAATAAGCAGATTTATCTTGAATAAAAAACTCCAAATTAATCCTGTTGTTATATTCCCTTTCAATTTGTTTTTTGAAATTAATTCTTTCCGAAAAGCACAGCATCTGGTTTTTTTTTTCGCTTGTATTTTGTTCCATCAAAAATAATCCAAATGAAACAAAATCATGACTAATATTAAAATATACTTCTGCAATATAATAGTTTTAAAAAAATTCCATAGTCATGCATTTTTGCCAGTGATAATGAAATTGAAAATTTTGAAAAGTATTGGTCACATATTTCATCAACAGCTATAGGCAAAAATTTCATTTGTTAATTTATCTGAGAATCTTCAGCAACTGTTCAGCACATTGAGAAGTCTTAATAATGACCCTTAAACTAGTTTCACAGTTCTGTGATTTTAAATTTTTATGTGTTGTGACATACAGATAATGATGCCCCAGAGCAGATTTATAAAATGCGTGGTTTTGTTGTTAGAATTTTTTCATTCTACTCATCATTTTTAAATGCTAGAGAGATGGCTATTATATTGATTTGTATTTCAGCATCCTGAAAATGTCTATTCGGGAAGGACTCAGCAGCCACGTTTCAGAGATTAATTTGCAAACATACACATTACTTGAATATCCAAAAATAGTGTTGCCAGGCAACAAGCTAAAATGCAAGATTGTTACTAAAAGAAACTAAAATACATATTAAATTTAACAATATATGCATATTAATTCTATCCTATAAACCTGGTATACTTTACTGATGTCATATTTTTTGTATGCAATTTTCAAATAATGTTCATCATGAAACAGGTCCTTCAAAGATCCATGCTTCTGAAATACTTGCCTTTCTGCTGTGATTTGAAGACGTTGGACGAATTTTTAAAACAATGCCAGTTGATTTTAATTATTCATTATGCTACTGAACAAGTATTAGTATTCTGTGGGACTCTGGAGTAATATTGAGAAGTGATTGTGGTGATGTTTCCAGATCTAGTTTGTTCTTTGAAGCTTATGCCTTTCTACACAGACCATTTCCTGAGGGACAGGGTAGTATTGGCAGGCCAGCAGAAATGGGAATTGTGTCAAAACCGTACAGTGAATGATGAGGTGCTCTAGCAGGAGACTAAAAGAAAGTGCATGGTTTAATTACAGCCTGCAAATCTTCACAAACTGTGAAGAGGGAGAAGTCTAGACTGTGCATTTGGCATTGATATCTAAGCCATTATTAACTTTCCAGAAACACTTCAGTGTTACAAAAGATAAAGCTTCACATAACAAGAGCTACACCTTTCAGTTTTGCAATCCTAGATAGTCTAACTGCTGCAAACAAGTGCCACCTAAGAAGCCAGAGGCCATTATGCAAAGCAGAATAACTACTTTCATGCCTGTATAGATTTACAGTAAATCTGAAAACATATTTCCACTTCACATTATAAAAGTGTATACTTGAAGGATTCCAAATATTTTCTATTCCCCTTCTTCAACAGAGCCTTTCAGTAGTAAAAGTTTAACCCTTCTGCAGCAATTTCAATAGAAAAGGATCAAGTTGAATTCTAGTGGTGGCCAAATCATATACAATGGATTACCAGCAGCTTTTATATCACCTTTTTGAAAGCTGAGAAAACAAGCACGTACAAGTGTCAATGACATAGGAATACATATAACCTTAATGAAACTTAATACTCTTTTTGCATTCTCTGAGAGCGAAAGTAACAAATGCATTACTGGTCTCTTGTCACAGCAAATACCATGTGGGGAAATAAGAAAGGAAACTGAAGGACCACAGAAAGCAGGACGCATAATGTCACATCTCCTGTGACACTGTGGGTAGGACTGGGGCAGTGAGCCAGGCAGAGCCAACTGGCTTTGCCACAGAACAGCCCTGAAGGATGAAAGGTATTGTTCAGGCACAGGGGGAGCAGCCTCGGGGCAACTAGTAGACATGCAGCATGCGTATGAAGATTTTTGACTGCAAATCTCTCTTTAGAGGAGGAACCTTCCATAGCAGCTTAGCAGTGTCCAGTTGTGGCGACTAGAGTGGTCTTCTAAATTTCACGCTTTTTTTTCTCTTTCATATGCATTTTATGTCTATTGCTTGGAAATTAAATTTCAGCTTATATAGATTTAGTCTGGATCTGTGTTTCTCTCCAAAGTTTGTTAGGTGCTCTACAGGGTCCTTCTGTCCTTTTCCAACACATCGGAAAAGGAAGAAGGTCCAGGTTAATATTTTGCATCCTAACAGAAATCTATGTTTTTCAACATAATATCTTGTCTCTTGGCTGTATCTCAGCTGACAGTTTGCACAAGCAGTGATCTCTTACAGGGATGTTGAATTTTGTATTCTCATCTTCTAAGGTCACCTGCCACACCACTGTGCTAGCACATGCAGCACAGAAAAATATTTGTCATAAGACATCTCTTCTAGAATTTTTCTCTTCTCAAGAGAAAAAAACTCCAAAAATTGTATTTTATATCTGTCTTTAGGAGTCAACATTGGGAGTGCGTCAGCATCTGTATATAAATTACTGTCTCACTCCTATTTGCTTCCTGAAATAACCACGTATTTGGGATTATTATTCTATTCATGTTCTGGCAGTGCCTAGTAAACTAGCCACTGCCTGAGAACACTCAGAAGCTAAGACACACTCATCTGTATTGCTAAATTATTAGAACAGTCCCTTGTAAGGTTAATATCTGTACCAATTTGTACTTTTACAAGCAACCCCCAGAACATGGTTTGAGAGCTAACACATGCCAAAAAATCTTTCCCAGTAGCAGAGTAAGGGAGCTCAATAGCACAAAAAAAAAAAGTCCCACGTCTACTGGCCTTGTCTTATTCCTACTACAGGTATAATACATGATCCCCATAGAGTCAGGTTAATCTCTCTTTTTAAAGAAGGTGAGCACAGACCTGCTTACAGTCAAGGGAGTGGCTTACTAGAATATTCCCTTCTTGAATTTTAGCAATGGTGAGTTTGACGAGCAGGACTGTAACATGACTGACATGCAGTGGGACCCCCTAAATGTAGTGCTTACAGTGTCATACTACAAACATGCTATTTCCCAGTTTTCCAAAGAGTAAATTATATTTTTCCCATCAGTATTTTCTGATAGTAGAAGTAAATATAACCAGATTTTTGCAGATGGAAGAACCTAAAATGACACAGACAAAATAATAAAATATTCATTAGTAATTTCCTACTTAAGCTACTTCCTTATTCAGAAATTTTCTGTGTTACCATATGAGATACTTCAATTTCTCAATTCTGTTTTAAACAATGAAACCAGCAGCTCAACTTATTTTCTTTCTGGGTCTTTTTACACTCCTCCTTCAGAGAACAAGTGAGACTTCTTAATCTTCAACCATCACACCAACAGGCTCAGTTTGATTATTTATCATCAGTCTTTTAATAGCTATCTGATCAAATATTTTCTTCAGATATCTATTTGTCCAATCTTAAACAAAGACATATCTTAATGAACACATGCAAATATGTAATTATTAACTTGATTAAGTTGTTAATATAATCAAAAATGCCTAAGCTGCATGTAGATGAATTTCAAAAAATATCAGGTTTCAACCACTGGTAAAAATTCAGTGATAAGTTAATGGTATCAGTGCACATTTCTACCCATATATTGCTCTTTTAAACAATTCCAAAATCAAGGGTTTGGCTCTATTCACTGGAAAACTCTTAGATTTATAACTCAAGACTACATCCCTTCCATTATTCTGATCAAATTTAAAAAGTCTATACAGGTTCACAAATCTGTTCTAGTGACATTCAAGGTAATGGGAATCTCCAATAACTTTTGTTGTGTTTGAATAAAAAACACATTCTCCTAAACTCTGTCATAAACAATTGATTTTGAAAATTACAGAAACTAAAGGGCAAAAGTTGGTCTAGTGGGATGTATCTCTGAATTCTGTATAGTCTATGGAGCTGTAGATCATTAGATGATTTGTTTGTTGGTTTTAGGTTTGGAGCTGCTGGTTTTTTTTCACTCTTCAATGTTATTTTGTGTTCCTAGACTCTAAGACCCTGATACCTAATGAATGCTGGCTGTGTTCAACAACATCAACTATAAACTGTAGGTTAAAATATGAACTGTATATAAAACATTTTTAACAAAGCCAATGAGCAGATGCTTTAGTGGGTGGCTTTGAGTGGTGAATTCACAGAGCTGGTTGGTATATATCTGATGTGCTCGCATGGACATGAAAACAATTTTTACTTTTTTTTTCCTGCTGACCAGCAACAATCTTTTTTTTTTTTCCCCAGGGTATTTTTTTCTATTTAAACAAAATGTATCATGAAAGAAAAAGGAAAAAACACATTGAAATTATCCAATTTGACACTCCTATGGAAAAATGTCAAAGAAAATTATGGCTCTGTGGAAATGAAGAATTTTCCCTTTTATTGAGATGAGGTCAAGAATGCTTTTGCAGTTTTCTTCATCATTTTCCATCAGCTATATATATATATATAGATGTAGAAGTTGTTCTATGATTTTTACTTTGGCAATAAAACAGAATTAACAGGAGTGTTCTCTGTATCTGAATTTTTTTTTTCCAAGGTCCTATTTTAGAAATAAGATTTCTGTTTCCATTTACTTGTTTTCCAGTCTGTTCAATCTGATTCCTAAACAGCTTGGAGCAGATGTCTGTCTAGCACACCAATACTTTCCCAGATTCAGACAAATCATTATGGTGCTGCTACTACTCAGTAACATTCTACACCCTTTTATTAATAGAGCTGTTACAAATGCTGATATAAAGTCACAGGAAAACAGGACTGTTGCAGCCTGGTAACCCAATTTATGATCGAGGAGCTAACTGCTGTTTCCACTTAAGGCACCATTTTAAGTATTTTTATCAAGTCCTTAAAAGAATAATTCACAGAGTGAAACTTGCAAATGTCTAAATCTTGGAAATTCTGTTGTAAAATTTCCATCTTTATGAGATATTTACTTAAATATCCAGGGCAGTCTTTTCCAGAGGTAAGGTATTTTAGTTAAACCAATGTATGGTAGGGTAGTTGACTTTACCTTCTTATTCATAACATTGTTTCCTCCAATTCAATGGAAGCAGTTCTGTTTAAAACTGACAGACACCTTAGAAATGTTAACATTCGACTTATATTTTCTGTGGGAATATTTCTGGATAAAACCACACATTCAGGTTGCAGAACCAGCCAAAATAATTCTACAAATTGGCACTGATTAATCATTGTAAATGTCTGCCCCATTTGTTAAGTATAGCAAAAAATCATGAAAAATAAAATTATCAGCATCGTATTTCTTTTTAAATACACTGCAAAGCACAAAAATTAATTAGGGAATATCAAAAGTGTAAAAATCATCAAAAGAGCACTATATCAACAATAAAAGAGCACTATATCAACAAAAACTGTACCCATTTTTCAATGAAATATTTTCATTGGAAAACAAACCCCTATTATTTCAACATTTATTTTTGAATTAAATAAAAAGTTTATTTCATGGCAATTAGAAGTCAGCTTAGTCACATCTTCCAGTTAAAAATCTTTACTGAAGTTTAATCCACAGTTCTGTCAGCAAAGCACTGTATTCCTGAGATACATCTTACCCACCCTGGGAAAACCTTCACTTTTGCTAAATGTGGTTGCATGTCTGTGTGTGGGGCCAAAATGTCAAACCTCAACATTCCTGTGTCTCCCCAGAGAACTGTGTGATCTAATCAGAAGCAATTCTATAATTACTTTTTCAATAACTCAGACCTTTCTTAACTCCTTTCTGCAAAAGCTTACAAAATGACTTAACTTTTGACAGATTCTTCACCATTAACAGTTTTACAGAAGATGTAGGTTTGTTGTTAGGCATGATAATAAATACAAGAGGAGAGCTGCTATCCTGGAGAAGAAAATCACAAATAATTTCTTCCAGCCTTACAAGGGTGATGTGTGGTGGATGAATGTAGGCTGCCCATATGTCTTGCACAGGACTAAAACTGAAAGGGAGGCCCTGCCACAGCATGGATTTTACAGCCGTATCAGCCGGTCTAGGCTGAAATGGTAATCTATTCCATGACCTCTTTACACCATTGCTCCCCTAGCTAGTCTTGCACTTTCTTCTTCCCCGATAAGGATTGCAGGTTTACCAACATTACTGTAAAAGAGTCTGTGGTTTCCCAATCTACTGACCGAAATGTCAGGATGGGCTGGGCTCTCCCAGACCTCTGTTACTCCTCAGTGGTCTATATTTAAAAGGACTAAGTTTCATTTTGAGTTAATTCTAGTGCAAATTCTCAGAAATGGCTGAGAATTTCCACAGAAGTTAAGAGAAGTTCCCTAAACCAAGTAAACCATTCTCTTGATACAGGTAATTTATAATTAATGTCACTCTGGATATGTTTCCAGCTGATAACTTCATGCACACTTGCACTTTTTCCTTCAGTGTAAATGTGGGTCTAAGTTTGATGGAATGTAATTTGGAGCTTAGAATCATTTTGTGCCTCAAAGATATTTTCATACATAGTTCATTTAATCGAGTTTATTATTCCAATATAAACTAGTTCAGGTGCCTCTAGCTATTTTATTAATTTATAAACTTCTCAAGAAGACAGCAGCAGAACATACCAAAGATGACAATAATTGCTTGTATTTATACTGCTTAGATGGTGTCACTTTTTTAGTTTGCAGGAAACAAAGGGTGCCGTTATTTTCCCTCAATGGTTCTTTCATCTTCTTTCATTTCTAGTGTTCTCTTCCATCCCTTTTGAAATGTGCAGGTCAGTTCTTAAAATAACCTGAAGGGTTGGGATGAAACTTTAGGACAGAAAAAGAGTTTAAATTTACAAAGAAATTAATGCAGAACCATTTTCCCTGGCCAACTCTATCCTCATACAGTATCACTTCAATAATCCTCTGTTACTCTTCTTCCTTTCCTTGCTGTCATCCTCCAAATGTTGCAAAAATGGCTTCTGAGGAACCTTTCACATAATTAATTCATTATGGTTGCCTTTATTATGCAGCACATCCAGTACTCCTATAGCCATGATTTTTTCTGTTTGTACATTTTTTTTCTAACTGTATTTTACCTATTTCATTATGTCATTTGAAATCACTTTACTTGAATAATCCCTTTAAAATGAAATAATCTGAGTGTACTTGGGTTTGTTAACTTCTCCTGTTCATATTATCTACTGAATTAAGTGAGAGCTTGAACAGCAGGTTTGTACTTGGTTGTTGCTGGAATTTTTCCTCATCTCTTTTAAATAACTATTTTTGTAGTGTCTCAGAAGCTAACAGAGGTATTTCTTTTTAAATAACTGTAATAGTCTACATTAGATAGTGCAACTTTAAAATAATTCTCAGAGTTATTTATCTTCTTTGAAGACAGCTCTTGTTAATACTATTTTGTCTTTGTTCACCTGTTTAGCCCTTAGTAAAGCAAGCTAACTAGGTTTTTCACTTCTAAAATTTATTGGGTTACTCCCCAAGTGCATCAAAATGAATCAACACAAAAGCAATATGACATAACCAGTTTTCCCAAAGCTACAAATTTTCAATTATCAAAATTTCTTAAGCAAAGGAAATGCAGTGCCTCTTGTAAATCTATGACTCTGAATTCTCATTTTAGATTTAGACAGCTAATGGCTTTCTATAGCAGTAGTCAATGTGGTGCACACATACCAAGAAAAACCTCGAATTTCTCCTAAAAGTATGAGACTTCCTTGTGAAGATCATATTTAATGCATTCTGAATTAAACAGTGATTGAATAAACATTATGCATCTGAAATAACACAAAAGAGTGAGATAAAAAGCTGGATCCAGTTAGGAACTTGGGGAAGAATAGGGATAGCAAAGCTGAGTAACTTCTAGGTCCCAACAGTGCAGACCAGAGGTTAAATGGCCTAGAATCCCTAAGAGGCCATAAAAGTAGGCTTGCAAGCTAAAATGAATTTGTAATGTGTGTATGGGGCAAGGGTACAACCACAGAAGATAGGGCAGAGAAGTTAGTGTTTGAATAAACCAGCCACAAATGTCTAAGATTATTTCCCACTTTCTTAAGCTCAGCCATCTAACTTGGGTGTAAGAGAAGGTATCTCCTTCCACTTGAGATCCATACTCTCAAATGTACTTAAGAACACTGTCAAGGTTAATCTTTTCTGTTTCAATGAAGTAGCAAGATTTACCCTCTCATTTTAGTAATCAAAATTCTAACAGTGAGCAGAGAGATTCTAGCTATGATTTCAGTTATTTCTGGCATTACTTCAACTACATAAGTTGCTACATAGTATTGGCAGGCAGATCCACAATATAATTATCAAGATTTTCCTTAGTTCAAAAAGGATCTGAAAATTATTTGGTGGGAGGAAAACAAAGTCATTAGGAAAAAAACTCCTTATTTATTAGGAAAGCTAGTAAGGTGGAGAGAATTCCAAGCTCCTGTTCCCTCAATTAGTCTTTTTTTTTCCCTATACTATGAATATTGTGTCCAAAAATATATCAGATCTTAGAAGGAAGAAAGGGTTTCAAGGACAGAATTATTAGTGAAGTTCCAGCAATAGCACTCCTCAGTCAAGCTGGATTTGTTGTGTCTTTCTTAGTCAGTGTTACTCATTTTGGAATATTGCTCTCTTTTACAGAGCTGATTCAAAGAAGGGGTAAGCACATAGCAATATTGTAGAAATGTTTATGTCATAATGATAAATATCTAATCCAGAAAAGCATGGCTGATATCTAGAAAAAGCAGAAACTAAACCACAATAGTTTCCAATACTCTCAGGGAAGCTTTTACCAAAATGCTTTTAAGTGTCCACCACTACATGAGCCTTCAGCTGAGCTGTAAAACACACCAGAACTGAATTTTTCTTGAACCCTCTGTCTCAGGGAGGATCACTGTTTTATTCATACTCTTCAGCTTCAATAAAGTCTCTCTTAGATTAGGCTGAGAATTGCCCTATGTATACATTGTTAGGTCTGGGCTAAATGCCAAAATTTCAGCTTTCTTAGGACTTAGATAGGTCTGGGTATGAACACAAACAGAAATTTATGGATATAGAAAGCATTCATGTTGAAATTGGAAGATCTTTGATGTAAGTAGTTAAATGATATTCAGAAAATGTAAAGAGATATTTTCAAACCTGAAATATGAGTTTGTTTTTATTTTTGCAATTTTTTTTAAACGTTATATTTAATTCAACTAAAATCAAAATATAATCACCAAGTTCAGTCTGCGTGAAATTTTTCACAGTTAATGATATTCATCCTCTTGGACTGCCGTGTTGCCATGTGCTATTATCTCTCTTCCCCAAGGACAGCCCAATGCATATTATTTCAAATCCTGTGTACACTTCTAATAAAAATCCAAAAAAATAGAGAAAAAGTCTAGTGTAGGAAGTCTGCTTACAAATGGTAGTAAAATTTTGAACTCTGAAGATTTCTTTGTTGAGAGTCTATTTTCTACTAAGATTTGCCTTGTTGATGTGCATTTGGACTTTATCCTCCCTGGTTAGGAAAAAAATATTTTTTAATGTGCTGTACAATTAATTTGATTTTGGGGAAGTTGCAATTAAAAAATCAATTGCAGAACAATTTTATCCTACTCAGGAAAACTTTCCTATCACAAAATAACAGCAGCATAGTGAAATAGGTGGGCTGTATTTTACTTTTTTTGAGAGAAATTTTGTGCTGGGAGGGTTCTGATTTGCTCACTGAGTTCGTTTATAAATTAAATACAGCTCTTAACACCCCTTAGCTAAAAATTAAGTTTCAATATCCAGTGAAGCCACTCTATAAGCAAAATTCCTGAGGACATCCAGTTTATCTAAGAGGTACATGTCATTTAATCAATATGTTTAGAATCCTTGAAACAGGGATCCACTTACCAGGAAGCTTTGACCATTTGTGCTCACCTCACTTTAGATTTTAATTTTAAAAACCAAATGTTTGTTATTATATAAAAGCAACATTCATCTGAAAGCAATTAAAGCAAATCCTGCAAGTGACCTAATGAAATATAAATTTCTTGTCATCTGAGTGAAATGCATCATACCGATTCTGGTCTGTAGACCAAAACTAATTTTGTTGTCACATTTTTTGGATCTTATATGGAGTCATAAACTTACAAAATACGCAGATTTTTCTGTCATACTTCTGAGATATTATTTACTTTCTTGTCTGTCAAAGTTGATCTGTTGTTTCTTTCTGAGAGAACAAAAAATTTGTCATCTAAAAGATGTTTGAAATATTCAGTGTACCAGAATGCAGTGCTGTGATTATTACAAGAGATCAAGTGTGTAGAAGACATGAATAAAACTAACAGATATGGGTGAAGAAAAGGAATAAGATGTGTTAGTTGTAAAACCAAACACCCTGTCTGAAAAAGTAATACACTCCACCAATGTTGCATGAATCACCCTTGTTATTTTTGCTTTTTCATCTCCAAAATACGTTTTGTTTTAGAGATAGCCAGGAAAATTTCCTCCTGAAAGATACACCAAAAATAGGATAAAATTTTATGCTTATTTTTTGATCTAAATCATATAGTTAGGATACCTTCAAGAGAGTTCACCTGTCTTATACTTAGCTTTTCAAGATTATTTAGGCACTGCAGTCTGCCTAAAATCAGAACATCTGGGTCCTGAAAATAACCTACACATTTTTTAGTATAGCCAAGTACAGTGCCATCAAAGAATCCCTCATACTTTGGTTTGTACTGTCATGGATGAAACCGCAGATGGTGCACCATGAAGATCCCAGCACATTGCTGGTAAAAGAAGATAGAAGCCATGGGATCGTCCCTCTCTCTTCTCAGCATCCTTACCACTTTCTAAGGTTTTTTCTATACTTTTTCTATAGGAAGTCCATCTACTATCTTTTCACAAATTATTTGGCTGATTTGTCCTTAAAACAGCCTTGAGCACCATTCTCCCAAGAGGTAAATCATGTAAAGAGTGAATTGGTGAGTGAGTGAGTGAGTGAGTGAGTGAGTGAGTGAGTGAGTGAATCACCTTTGTGAAGTCTCAAACATGCTATCCAGGCTGCTTTTAAAATTTGTCCATACATATCTGTTAACACTTTTGGAGATGTGGGCCTCAGCTCATGTCTTGCTGTTATGGAGCAGTGGTTGTACCATCACTCAAGAAGAGGTATGCATTGAGCCAATCAGGAAAGGCTCACTTGTGCAGATTTAATTAATTTGGGTTGTTTTTCTTTGGGATTTAGTTTCTTCCTCTTTTCTCCTTATTCATCACTATTGTCAATATAATTTCTTAGGCATATGTCAAAATACCTCTGTGTCTCAGTGATGGTGTTAACCCCAGCCTGCAATTAAGCACCATCCAGCCACTTGCTCATTCCTATCCCCACTGCTACCAGTAGGATACAGGAAAAGATCAGAAGAGAAAAATTGAAAAAAATTATGGGTCAAGATAAAGACAGGTAACAGGTAAAATAAACAGAAAAAAAACCCCAAAGCCACCAACTAAACAAAACAATAAATAAACACAAACAAAACCCAACCAACCAAGCCAGTGATGCAAAGGCACTCGCCTACTCCTAGTCAGCAGATCAGTGCGCAGTCAGTCTCCAAGAAACAGATACCATGGAAAAGGTACACCACCACCCCTCCAGTTTTTTTATTGCTGAGCATGACATTTTAGAGCACTGAATATCTCTTTGGTCAATTAGGAACCACTGTCCCAGCTGTGTCCCCTTCCAACATCTTGCCTGTTCCTAGCCTTCTTGTTATGGGGACAAAGTGTAGAAGAGAGATGTTGATGCTGTGGAAGCACTGTTGAGCAACAGGTATAATATTGGAGGATCTAGGTTTTGTTGCGCTCAAGTGACTCTAACTATCCCCCATGAATTGGTCAATGACTTCTATTTCCTGAATAGCTGTGGAAAAGTCTTCAGGCATTTTTTGATTAATGTTTTTACTGCGGAATTTGATAATACATATAGAATCATAGAATGGATTGGAGGGGAACTTAAAGATAATCTGCGAAGCATTAAAACTAGAGTGGACAAGAGACTGTGAATATATATTCATACACTGCTCTACTGGTAACACTAGCAACTATTTGTCCTAATATGTCTTATCTTGATTTCCACTTTTTGATGTTTTATTTTTTTTTTCAGACAGGAACAGCAGGAACTGGGAGAGTAAAATAGTGAAATACAGCTGAACTTTCAATGCTAGGTATATTTTATGGTGCAATATCAGAAGGAATGATATGTAATTTTAAATTATTGCACTTAATAGAGTCATTATAATTATAGATATAATCATAATTAAGATAAATATTTTTAATAAACTATCTAGGATTTTACTTATTATTTTACATTAAAAGCATTCTTAAGATAATTAGTCTTGATTTAAAATACTGCATAGGAGTTGATAACAGCAACTTAAATTTCAAACAGGTCCCAAGTTGCCTTTCTTGAAAGATTAAATAATTAGAACTATTATTTGCAGGACTAAAAATGCTCATATGTAAATGACAGCTGTGATCATAATACAGTATTTGATCAAAAACATTTCAAATACAACCTAAAAAAGGAACTTTGAAAAAGACTGCTTCAGACACATAGTTGTGTGACAGTAGCAAAAACAAGCTTGTTAAAAGAGAATTTAAAGCAAGCTTGTTAAAAGAGAATAGCGAACTTTAAAATCTAGGACTTAAAGAAATAGTATTGGAGTTCACCTGAGTCTTCATAATTCTCTGCTCTGAATTCTAGATACTAAGTAAATAAAAGAGCTTGTCTAAATTATTTAGCTGCCTGGATTATTTAAATAGCAGTTCTCCCACTGTGATTATTTTTAATTTATTTTTATTCTGTAAAACTTGATTCAAACACATACTTCTTATAGAAACTACATTTGGATTTGTCACCTGAAATAAGTTTTTTTGACCAATCCAATTATAACAGAACCACATTTTAACCAAAATGACAAAACTAGCAAATATCATTAGGCCCCAGGATAATGACAGATGAAGACTTGTAGTGGTGTGTTTTTGGTTTTATCAGTTTTTATGTATGTATTTGTTCCTTGTTTTATATTGTTTTTTATAAGTTGTAATGGCTTGTCCCATGTCACCCATGTTTAACCCTTTTTGGTTTTACCCCAACCCTTGTTGTGGGCCAATCATAAGTTATACAGCCCCTGGGTCTTGTCTATCACTTTGAAGCCTCTCCCAAAAGTCTAGAATGTTCCAGTGAGGGCGTCAAGTGATTGAACAAGACTCTGGCTGTCTCCCCACCTAAGTTATTGATTTGTTGTAATATGTGTCATTTACCTGCAGAGCCATGCCCACATGATCCCTGATTTGTCCTCAGTTAAACCCATCCCCAAGTTCCTCCCCTGAATATAAGATGTAACTTTCAGGTGCCCTGTCTCTTGGCACCCTGAGTGGATGAATAAAGCCAGTGGTTGAACCCTGAGCAGACTGTCTCCTCCTTTCCTGCTGTCATTGCTTCACTCCTGCGGGCAAACCAGAACCCAGGGGATGGGCAAGGTTCATTCAGCCACCAAGCCGTGCCCCTTCTTGCCGTGGTGCCAGGGCTGGCCCAGGCCAAGAGACACTGACAACTCAGTAAGGACTGTTATTTTAACACCTTCTTTTTATAATCCAAGTATAGCACATAGATACAGTATGTTGCATTGCAGTAATAATTTCTGACATTGTTAACACATTGAAGAATTTAAATGTCAGGTTAGTGATATTTGGAAATTTGGCCTTGGGTATAAGTCTGTTCAGTAAGGCTAAGCTGTTGTGTTTCCTGCACAGTGTATGTTCATAAGTTGCATGGTGCTGTATCAGCCTGTCATCGCATGCACAAATAAAGATATTCAGGCAGGAGATCTCCAAAATGTAAAACATTCTACTGCATAATACATTTCAGACCTGAGATAGAAGAATCAGAAGAAAGATGAACAAAACAGAATTCAAAGCCTCATAATTAAGTCACTCATCTTTGACCTTTAGGTAGCCAAAAGAAAATACCGTTTTAGTGGTTATAGTAAGAGTTTTACATGAGCAGCCTGAAGTCTGTGGCATTTCAAAATAGTGAAAGGATGTTGGAGGGACTTTGTTCTTCAATTTTTTGTACACAGCATAACTGCATAGCTCAACACCAGAGAAAGCTAACAGAAACATCTCAAGGTAACACTTAACTGCTTAACTTTTTCAGACTGGAAAACCGTCTGTCCTGTAATGTAACCATCTCCATGGAGGTTTAGCTGAGAGCTGTTGCTCAGCCTATCCTGAAGCCCATAAAAGTGCCAGGCCTCCACATGTCTCCTTGGCGTGTCCCTCTCCTGCTCAGCATGGCCTTTCAAGCAGGTATTTACTAGAAAGGATTATGGGGCAAGCATTCAGAATTGAATTGCATCTTGGCTTGATGTGTGATCTTACATGCCCCTTCAAAATGCTTCAGCCTTTCAAAGGAGTATGAAAAAGGAAAATGAAAGCAGATTCACATCTTCAAAGAATGCAAGATACCTCAAATGTCAGTGGTGCCAGAGCTCCAGTGATGTTAATTTCATAATTGCTGTTGTGATATTTGTTTGAAATGATGGGGAAGAACAAGAAGTTGGAACGTTGAAAATGTACTGCAAGGATCAGAGGGAGGAAGAAATTTAGGTTTTATGACTATAATTTATTCTTAAATAAATTCAGATCCAGCATATCAATGTGATACAGAAGGCTTTAGTTTTGTGGTTTGTTGAGAGCAATGCATTTTTAGAAGAATTGGAATGAACAGAAAATACAGATTTGGCATAGAGTAGAGGGAAGTCACTTCTTACCATATATGAGCATGGAAGAAAGCACAAAAATGAGAGGGGCAAAAGAAAGTTTCCAGGCTGAGTCCTCAGTAGCAAATAAATATGAAAGTAAAAGGCACATGGCATCATTTACAAGATAGCTTTTTTTAAATGATTTTTTTTAACAAATTACTTTCTTCCTCTGGACAGCTGCGTTAACCACAACAATAAATGACTGCACAAAGAATTAAACTTTTTCATTAATTCTTATTTGGTCCTATCCTGTGCACCAACAAACAACCTGAACTATGTTGGAGAGACATATCACATTTATGGTATCACACAGTGGGGACTTAAAGTCAAACTACATTATCTTTATTTATTTATTTGTTTGTTTGTTTGTTTGTTTGTTTGTTTGTTTATTAAGTAGTAAGTTCATGTGTGGGATACAGAGTTTGTCAGCTCCACCACTTACCTCTTTATTTTGCTGAATTTGGGAACATACTAATACAAACAACAATTCTGTGCTTTTCCCTTGGACCAAAGGTCTTGTAGTGCTGGGGGAGCTATGTTCTGTGGACAGGGGTGGAATGCACCTCCCTCTCCCTACCTGAGATTGATGTGAAGGGTTTTATAATGCAGGCTCTCATGGTTGTAGCTCATTCTTAAGCAGCTTAATACTGGTAAAATATTAACCAATATTGTTGGCACACTATGGGGCTCATGGAATCTGGTGTCATCCTGGTGTAAGAGAAAACAAACTTTAGGTGTGGAGATACTGAAATATTCCCTGAGGTGTCCTGTTCCTGGGTGGCAGGGTGTGTGGTAAGATTTGGCAGATTCTTAGGGCAGTCATCACCTCCCATTGCCTGGGACTTTATACCTGAACAGGTCATCAATCCTGAACAACTGAGGCATCGCCTAATAGCAGCGTGTCTTGCCTATCCCAGTGAAAACCAGCAACTTTTCTCCCTGTACTGGGGCCAGTCCTGTGCCTATCAAGCCACTGTTCAGTACTCTCAGAGGACTGTAGTTGAATTAGGAATCTGAACTGCATTTGAGGACACTATGGCTGAGATAGGTACTCAAACAACAACTACAGTAATTGCCCCAGTAGTGGTAAAGAAAAAATGGATAAGGCAATCACAAGTCCACATCATTGATTAGAAAGAGTGGAAGAAGAAGCAGGAGAATCAGGATAGGAGAGGTCAGAGTTGGTCCTTCAACAAATTAATTGAAAGGAGTGAGACAAATCAAACAGAACACCAGTTACACAGTCCCTGACCTCATCAGGACTTTGAGACTTGAGAAAAGATTACAGCCTCCAACCAGGTGAGTGGACTCCTGCCTGGTTGCTTCAGTACTGAGTGATGGCACTGACAGTCAGCAATTAGAAGGTCATGAAGCCAAAGACCTGGGATGCCTTGCAAGACATTGAGAAATTGAAAGAGGAATTGAAAAACAAGCAATTTGTAGTTTTTGGAGACAGCCCCTCTCAAGGGTGAGGGCAAGATAGCCATTTAGGGAAGAGCATGTGAACTTCTAGACAAGTGGACCACTGCAGATGAAGATATCCACTAATTGAGTGTATTAGCAATGCTGAAAGTCATCTATAGTAAACTAAAAAGTGATAGCACCCCTAAAGATCCAGACAATGTCTTTTGCTCAATGGCCATGTGGAGGACTGTGATTCAAAATGCCCCTGCATCAAATTCCAACAGCTTGGGAGCAAATGTATTACCCAGAAATAGGTACACCAGCTGTAAAGGTGTCATGCTCCTGGCTCTGAAATATAGAAGAAACTGTGTACTGAACTGACAACTTATGAAAGACTCTTTTAGTGGTGGTGGGCTCACTGAAAGTCCCAAGTTTTGTCTCTGTACCTTGTCAGTGGAAAAGAAGGTTGTGGGGGGAGGAGAAGTGTTCTGAAGATTTTATTCTGCTTATTATTATTTTTATTTTTATTCTGTTAATAAAGTTTTCTTTATACCCTTTAAAATTTGAGCCTGCTTTGCTCTCAGCAGAAAATGAGTAAATAATTCTAGTAGGTACATTGGCATTTGGCCAGCATTAGACCCACTACAGCCTGTTTTTCTTCTCTTTTCTTCTGCACATGCAAACTTTCACTTTTTCTTTAGTAAACTGCCTTATCTCAACCTCCAAGACATTTTCCGTCTTACTTTCTCTTCCCTGTCCAGATGGGAAGGGAAATGATAGAGCCACTTGGTGGACACATGGGATCCAGCCAAGGTAAACCCACCATACCCACCTAAATCACTCTGTGATTCTCCGATTTTATCAAAAAACTCAAGCATCTGTCAAACTGAACATCTTTTTTTGAGGAAGCTTCTCATTGCTCTAAATGTTTTAATGAATTGTCTCTATCCTAGATACCCTGTAGCTGAATCTCAGCCTTTAATTCCAAATAATTTGGAGGTACAGCAGTAGAAGCAGATCTATCTGCCTCTGGGTAGTGACCCAGAAAAAGGAAATCCCTGGGATTTTACAGCCTTACATCTGTACTTCCAATCCTAATAAGCTCTTCATGCACTTTGCACTGTCAGTCCAGTGTTGATTTTTGTTCTGGAATATTTTGTGTTCCTGCCTGGATTCTTTCTCTGTCTCCTGGCAAGTCATTTTATGTTGCAAATCTGGACAGGTTCTAGCTTCTGCTAACAGTGGTGACTTTCATGTCTTCCAGTTTGCTTTGGTCACAGGGCCTCCCTTTACAGAACTAAACAACAGTTCAAGATATGTTAAGTGGGAGCTTGAAGCTTGTGGACTAAGGTTTCAGCAACTTTTACTACTCATGCAAAACTACTCAGACAAAATGATACATTTAAAAGAATTCAGGTAACTAAAATTATGTTTTAATAAAATTTTTACATGCATGTCATGTTATAGAACTATTTGCACAAGCTCTTTATTTCCTAAAAGGCTATTTATTACTGTAACACCAATGATTTAATACTTCTTTATATACTATAACATAGCAAATGCGCAACAGATTATTTTACACAGTAAAATAATAATTCACAGAATCACAGAAATATTTAGGTTGGAATAGATCTCCAAGGCAAACTACCACCTTGTCAACTAGACCATAGCATTCTCATTCAGTGATTTCTTGAACCTCCTCCAGGGATGGCGACTCCATCATGGGTAGCCCATTCTAATGTTTAACAACACTATTCATGAAGAAATTCTTTCTGATGTCCAAACTGAACCACCCTTCAAGCAGCTTGAGGCCATTTCCCATGTCCTGTCTCTGGTTGCCTGGGAGAGGAAGCCAAACCTTCCTGGCTACAACCTCCTTTCACGTGATTGCAGAGGTTGATAATGTCTCCTCTGAGTCTTCTTTTCTCTAGGCTAAACAATTCCCACTGACCCGGCCACTCCTCATGCCATTCACTCTCTAGACCCTCCACCAGCCCCTTTGCCCTTCTCTAGACACGCTCCAGCCCCTCAATGTCTTTCTGGTAGTGAGGGGCCCAGAACTGGACACAGAACTTCAGGCATGGCCTCACCAGTGAATTCATCTAATTCCATTAAGTAAGATAAATTTATAAACTATTATAAATAAAATATAAATAAACTATTATAAATAAAAGGCTAAATTCAGTACATATTTGTAAGAAATTCAGAGGTTACTAGTATTTCTAATTATCTTATCTTTGCTTGAGCAATTTTTTATTTATGTCATATATGGAGTTTTAAATAATTTTGTATCATTAAGACAAGAAGACAATTTTTATGACTCAAAGTCCCCTTTATTTGTGTTGCTAAGTCTAATTTTTGATCCTAGGCAAGACTGTCATGTTTAAAGTAAGTGACAAGGTTGTTGCTTGTCATGAAATGGTAAAGATCTATGTTTTCTTCTCTGTGCAAAACAGATCCCATAAGACATTTTTCAGGTTTTCCTTTAAAACAGCAATAGTCCTTTTGTTTGTCTCCTTGGAATTTATTAATATTTTTTTCATTGTTCAATAAACAGAATAATCCGAGGCAATTGGAATATATTAATATAAATAAACTGTCAACCTGTAGACATTCTGAAGTAACATTCTGGAAATAAATCATAGATGAAATAACGTCTTGTGAATAAATCATAAATACAAGTGTGTAGACATTTGCACACACCTAGGATTTATTATATACATAAATATATGCATGCATCAGATGTATACACTAAAAACATGTTGATTTAAAAAAAAATATTATTGTCAAAAAACTATGATGGCAGAAATAAATAATTCTGCCATCTGCTCCTTTTCTTGCTCTTTCTAAATAAAGTGTGACTAGTCACATCCTAGCAAAAGTAGTAAAAAATGCCAAGAACTAAAGTAATTAATTTCTGATGTAAGATTCTTAGAATCTCTGTTACTGGGCCAAATACTACAATTCACTAGCAATTTTTTGAAAATGTCTTAGAAGTTTTTAACTTCTAGAGGTGCTTCAGAAAAAAACAGTTCAAAGGCTGAATCCATAGTGCTTCATGACATCATTTGCAGAGATGTAACAAATTATCTAATGCCAAGAGTCCTCTTTCTTAATTTAAACTAGGCTTTTATAAACAGCAGTTTGATTCACAAAGGATATTCTTACTTCATTTTTGAATAATTGGATTGAGTGTACATTGTGCTTAGTAGCCTTGGCCAAACAACAAACAACTGAGCTTCCTGACCTCCCTGAATGCATTCACATCTGACTGCCTGTGAGGTGTTTCTATCTCAATTTCAGATGCTGCTGCCTATAAACAAGAACATGGGCACATTTCAAGCTACCTACACCTTCCATCTGCCAATCCTTTGAACATGTGTCCTCACCTGACATCTGTACCAAAACAGATGGGACACACTGTGGTTTGGCTGGACTGTACAGCCTACAGACAAGCTGGATCCAGATTCTGACTAAGATCGAGGTCCAATTTTTTTCCCCCAGAATTCCCAGGGCGTCTCTTCAAACCTGTCTCTGATCTTGATCCAAAGGTAAGAAACAGGCCTGAGTGTCGTTGAAGGCATGGATCCATGCTCAGAATGGAGCGTAGGTATTTCTGTTTTGTGACCCAACACTATACTGAGGAGAGCTGCCAGAGGTGTTTCATTTCTTCTGGCAAGGTATGAGACAGCCTCATTCAACAGAAGCAGTGGATATAGGATTTTTATCTTAATATTGAAACTGCATGTACCAGCTCTTCATGTGTCAACTTCTTTTTCACTGGCAATTGCAACAACTACAATTCGTTCAGCATCTGCAAATGCAACCAGTAACTTCAATTTGTCAGCAGAAAGTGACCTGACTTATGAAATCCAAAGCAAAATGCTCATTAGCACTCAGTAAATATAGACCATTAAGATGAGTCTCCTTCTGGCACTTCAGAGTGCACGACTCTAATTCAAGAAGATCATGCTCTGCCAAAAAGTCTATAAATATCATAAAAAAGAGCCATACAAATGACAAAATAATAAAACAGTATCTCTTGAACTTTAGGAGTTATTATATGCATTGATAGATTTAATTCATTATTTACAATTGCTTCTCTTCTTTAAAAAAAGCTGACATTATTTAGTTGTATTGAGTTAGGCACAATAATATCCATTTTCCATTCTGGTTATAGTTTCTATGAAAAGGATAAATCTTATAATTAGTTAATTTTCTGTCTTCAGAAAGGTAGGACTTTGCTATCATCTGAAGAATTCATTACTCTTTCTTTCACAAATACTTAAATATGTGCTGAAAATTCTTTAGCAAAAATAGGCAGAGCTTCCACCTAAATTTAATATAAAGCCACTAAAAATACTAAGACAAATTAAAAAATTATATTTCTATTAGCACTTTTCTTTGTTTGATTCTCTTAAAGGTTAACACAATTACTGTGCATAGGGGTATCTGGAGTGCAATTTTGCTAACTGTACTGCCTTTTCCTCTTTCTGGTGTTCTTCAGCAAGCTCCCTGTCTCCGTCATCAGATGTTCTTGTGCCAAAGCCAGACAGGAGGTGTTCTTGGCAGTTACATGAGCCATATGTCAAGGCATGGATGTTTTTTTTTAAGTGATGGGCTGTGTCTACATACCCGAAGATCCAATTTTTGTCACTAATCAAGTATTTTGCTGGAGTAAGAGGAAAGCTGACTGCATGCTCAGCATGGAGTCTGCTTCCTAATTTTTGTCTCTGCTGTCAGAGGACTTTTTAGAAAAATTTTGGCCAGTTTATTTCTTTGTGCATTTTGTAAATAATGTCTTTCACTAGTTCCTAATGAGATCCATATGCAAGTCATTCAAAAGGTTATAGCCTCATGGCCACATGCGATTCAAAGCACACTGGCCAAAGAACATTCACAGAACATTAATCAGAAATTAGAAGTAAACTAAACTTCTTTTCTACATAACAGCAGTGAATTATTATTGGCTGCTTTTCAGCAAATAGCAGGTTTATATTACTCTTGACAGAGATTGCCTATCCATCTGGCCACATGGATGCCTGTTGCCTGATTACTGCTTTGATAGGATTTTTGATTTCCTCACAGCAACAGTTGTGTCTCCCCATTTAAAGTTAGGAGTGGTCTTCCCAAAACATGATAGCATTCAGTAATGGTTGGGAATTTGGTTGTTACTGGCTTGTTTAGGCAGAGCATAGGCAAAACTCTACATTTTGTTTTCTTATTTTCTTGCAGATTTCATTTCCTTTTTACTAAGACTTCAACTAATGTTATTTCATAAAAAGGATATACTAAGGATGAGTAGAGGATGTTCTTTACTCATGTCAAAAACTAAAATAAAACTATTTTTTGTTATTTATAATTTATTTGAAAACTCAAATTTATGTGTTAAATGTATAGGAAAAAATTTCAGTGCATGTAGGTATTGCAATATTTAGAGCTTGAAGCAGAAAAAACACTAGGAAGAAAAAAAAAGCATTTGTCACCATCCTAATCCTTTCCTAGTATCCCTAAATGCTTCTTTTCAAGTAGGAGACATTTAACTTGACACAGTGTCTTGAGATACATATTCATATTTCTTCTACTCTGATGCAAGCATTGAGTCAACATCAGAAATTTAAAATGCATGGCAATAATTGGGCTCAGGCATCCAATTGATCATCTTGAGGGTTCTGTGAATCAGGATGAATGGCATTATGTAGACCAAAGAAAAGAAGCCCTGAGTACTGTTTTGTTTTGTTTTGTTTAATCCTATTCTGAAATTAAGACTGTTAGGAAGACCACATATATTAAAGAGAATCCTTTATTTCAACCCAAGTAGTTTTAAAAAAAGACATTAGCTGGTAAAATTTTGGCCCTTTAGGCTTCTTTATTAACACATACATGCAATTGAACAAAATAATTGCTTCAAATAACAGCTTCCCACATTACACTTAGCTTCAATTGGGCTTTCTCACCATGGCACACTAGGTTCCTTTTTTGGAATTGGATAAGAACAGAGTTCAGTTACTGTCTCTTCAGGAATGGAGGGACATTTAATCTCAGCTGTTTCCAGCTGGTCCTCCAGTTAGTGTTTCTTCAATCCTTTTTTCCCTTTCAGAAAATCTATGTTTCCTTTAAACAAAAGGGCAGACAAAAGACCAAAGAAACAAGAAAGAGATTTCCTCTGTCATTTCCTTCCAGAAATCAATCCAGTCAGTGTTTCTCCCAATTCAGAGACAATTGAGACACAATTCAGAGCTAGAAATGACACATAACCTATGCATAAGAAATGTGGCACTTCTAGTAGTAGTCCAATTCCTACCCCAGAACTGCACATTTTTTTCTCAGGATGTATGTGCAAAAGAGCTCCTCTTAGCTGCAGTTAACTTATCCCCTCTTCTCTGTTTGAAGGAGAAAGCTCTTCTATCTTCTATAGGTGGTTTCTCTTTATTAATATTCCATTTGATGACTATTGACTTGATGTCTTGCAAAAATGGTAATAGCTTTCAATCCTTTTGAGGTCACTTTGGAGGCTGCAGTTGAACAATTTGATATCAGTGAAAGGCTCAGTTCAGTTGCCCACACATTGGAGCATGTAATGGGGTTTACACAAAAAAGATAAAAGCAAAGTCTAAATTTCATAAAAAATACCATTAGCTACCTCCAAAGCAGAAAAAATTTCAAGCACATCACCATGATTTGGAAAGAATTTTAGAATTTACCATTTATAAATGTAAAAACTTAAGCAAGTACTTTACTATGAACAAACAAGAGAAGGCAGTGATTTCATTAATAATTTTGTGATCTCTTACAGAGTTCTGTGGTCTCCTTCAGAACTAGTTTATTCTCTCTCTCAAGGATAAAAGAAAGGCAGCTTAGTCCTCAATAACATCACTTGGCTCAGTTCTTCTTAAATGCATTCTGAGACAGACTCCCAGTCAAGCTAGTCTCCTGCTTCTCTGTTCTTTCTCTTGCAAAGCTTTGCTTGTGTAAAATCAAACATGTCCAACTGCTCTTTAAGCCTTTTTACTATATGCTCTCTCCCCAGTGAACAAAGAGAGCACTTTCCTATTTGTTTTTTGTATACTCAGAGTAATTTGCTAAACCCATATTCACAGTCCATTGAAAAACCTGCTATAGTTTTGCCTCTCTTCTACACTTCCTCTCCTCCTCCATGTAAATTTTTTTCAGCAAAAGACATAAAAGTGTACATTCCTGTTTTGCTGAAATTCTCACTGTACCAATTGTAAGACTATATTTGTAGCCTGTTTTTGCTGGGTTAAATTGGAAGTATTGTAACTAGTGCCTCCAGTTGGAATGTCTTAGATTGGCTTAGCTAAATATCTTTTTACTTGTCCTCTTTTCATTTCCTTAGGTATAAGCATATCTTTGTGCTTCTATTAGTAGCCACTCAGGTAATTGATAAGAATTGCCCAAATGTCATCTGTAATACTTGAGCACATTGAAGGTTGTTAGACAAATCATCAGGCACAAGAAAGCCCACAAGTTTATTATGAAGCAGCTCATGGATTTCACAAAGGGCTATTGCAGTCCTAAAACTGCAATAGAATTCTTTCCCATTATCAGCTCTCAGTTCAAGTTCAAGTAGTATTCCAGTACTATTAAGCAAAATAGTTCTCTACTTGTTTGTATGAATAGTCCAATTTGTGAGCCCATTCTGTTAACAGATTTAACTAAAATAGCAATGAATTCCATCTAACATCTATGGAGAAAATTGTAAAGTTATGGAAACCATGGGATCAAGACACAGGAAGCTAATTGCTTTGTGGGAATTTTAATAGTGGTAATTTTAATAGTAAGACTGAGACCATAGGCAGCTCATGCACTTCTGACATCACAAACACTTCTGACAGGGGTTAATTTCATATCTGTTGTGGTAGCTAGTAATTGAGTCTCAGTGTAATTAGTAGTAATAACTTGAGTCAACAATACTTCTCAGAAACACAGATTTACATAGTAAGATCTCTTGGTATGTACAGTTCAATTGAGCCATGACTGTAGGAGAAGCTGAATATTACAGTTGGTATGCTGGCTGATAAAGACCCCCTTTACAAAAATTGCCCTAAAGAACCATTTTAAAAATTATTCTTTTCATATTAATTTGAAAGTCAGGACTGAACAATATAATTATTGGTCTATTTTGTTGACCTTTTGTTGCAGAAAGTGGAATCAAAAAATAAGCTCTTCCTAAAATTGCAACAGATACAGGGGTAGACATAGAGCATTGAACTATGCAATGTGGACATTTCTCCATAAAATATTTACATTTCATTGTCCTGTTGTTAGGTCCAGTTTGCTTATGTTTAAAACAGAGGTGAAAGTACACAAAAAATAATTAGATCTGTAATTTTCAGCTGTAGGTTAATCAGTCAGAATGTGGATATAAAACATGGCGTGATCATGATAAAGCAAATGAAATCCTAGAATGTATGAAGGGAAGTATTACTGCTAGAGATAAGGAAGTGTCAGTGCAATTAGACGAGGCACTGGTAAGACTTCCTCTGCAATAATGCACACACTCTTCTGATAGCCCATGTTTAAGAAAGATTAATTAAACTGCAATAGTTGCAGAGAAGGGCTGCTAAGATGATCAGGGAAAAAAGAGCTTATCATGTAAGAGTAGACTAAAATAACTTAATGGAGTCTGATAGGGTATATCATTGCTCTCTATAAATACTTCTGAGGTAGATAAATGCTAAAGAAGGAGAAAGCTATTTAAACTAAAAGACAAGGTTGACACAAGAACAAATGGGTATAAATGGGAAAAGTTCGGCTGGAGATTAGAAGAAAGAGTGAGGTTCTGGAAGAATAAATCTTACTAGTTTAAATGTGAGACAGGACAAGTACAAAAGACATGTTTCTGTAAGAATAGGAAGGAAGTTGTCAAGATGACTAAGAAATTCCTTTCTGCTCTCTCCTCAAATCTCACTTGTATGACCACCTGTATCTTCTATACAAAGTACTCAGAAAAACAACTAGAATGCTATTGGTTTATTGGTAAATAATAAAAGACTGTCACTATTGATTAGTTTGGTCATTCAAAATGCAATGTATATCAAGATCCAGATTAATGATACGTAGAAAACCTACTAAGGCTGAAGTCCGTGCTTAACTTGCCTCTTTACCTCTGTAAAAGCTGACAATAAAATAGGGGTTTTCAAGGGGTATTCTATCCTAGTGTTTCTGTGGCAACAGAATTGTGTAACTGGGAATCTTGAGAGCAAAGGAAGAGGAGCCAGAAGCTAGATAATTTCTTTCCTCCATTTAGGGAAAATTTTGCCAAAAAAACAACTTAGAAAGAGATTTAAAATTCAATACATCCTGCAAATAAATGTCCAACTACTTCAGACTTTTTTTTTTGTTATCCTGATTTGATATTTTTTCAGTCCTTTTCCTTACACCTTACACAAAATTTTTTCTTAGATTCCTTCTATATCCAACACTTGCCCACCTTTTTCCCTACTAATTTATTTACTTTTGGTTTTATGTCCTTTATTCTTTTCTTTTTTTAATTCCAAAGTATATTTTGGGACTTGCATTTGCCTTTTTCCCACCTGTCTGTTAAACAGCTTTTACACCTAAAATAATTTTGTTCAGTCAGACTGTTAATTCCTTAGGATGAGTACAGTCCACTGCTGTGAATGTTGTATTTCCCAAATCAAGGGTGTCCTAATTTCCCTTGACAATCAAACTCGACAGGGCTGTAGTGAATGAATTGACAAAATATTGTGGAGCAGCTCAACTGAATGAAATCAGCCAGTTTTTTTCTCATCTGCTCATTTTCTTCTTTCCTTAGTTGTTGCAGTGCATGATTTAGGGTTTTGAATTTGTATTTGTATATTGTTATTTGTCTGTACTTGGTTTGTTCCATTCCAAAATAGCCTAACCCCCATTCCCTGATGACCGCTGTGGTATCCCCCTGATGTAACCACATCCCTTGCCTTTCCCAATTGGCCCAGAGTGTTCCCCGCCCAGGGGGCAACCTGGGAAAAAGGGAACACAGAGCTGAGCACATGTTCTAGCTTGTTCTGGATTCCGGTCCTGGCTCTCCCCTGCACATGGAGCCACAGAAATAAACACCTTTTCCTACCCAAGCCAGACCCATTCCTCATTTCCAAGCCTCGTCCAAGCTTCAATGAGCAGATTTGGAGGAACTCACATCAGAAGGTTATAAACTGGTCTGGAAGGCTACTTGGCCAGTAAAAGCACCCCCACGGACATGCCAATTTATACTTGGTTTTCAATCTTATGGTACCTTCCGAGATTTGAGAATCTGTACCTTAAAACCACCAATGTACAAGTGAGATTTTGGGTATCTGTAAATAATCTAAAGCATAAAATTACTTTGTCCTTAAAAAGGAGTTCATGAAAAAAGACTGAAAAAAGAGTAATGTGCAGGTCCAGTTAATAGTCCAAACAAAATAATTTTGTTTTTCCAGTTTTATCTTTTGACAACCACTTATGGAAAATTCTGCATCTCTTGACCAGGGTGCTTTTTGTTAGGTTTGTTTTTATGTTCCAGTTTGTTATCATGACTATTTGTTGCTGTGAGTTTACCTTGACTTGATGACCAAGTGTCCACCAAGCTGCTTTATCACTTCCCCTCCATCAACAAGACAGAGGGGAGATTAAAAGAAAAAACCCAACAAAAAGGTTATTGGTTAGGTACAAGACAAGGAGACCACATACCAATTACCAAGAAAGGCAAAACTGACCCGACTTGGGGAAAACTAATTTAATTTATTGGCATAGCAAAATAAGAAAAAATCTAAAAACTCCTTAAACCCACATCTCCTTCTTTCCCAGACACACTTTCACTCAGAGCTTTTCTATATATCATCTTCCACCTGAGCAGGGCAGTGAGATGGGGAATGACAATGTGGTCAGATCATTATACATTCTCTTTGATACTCCTTCCTCCTCACATCTTTTCCATGCTCCAGCTTGGGATTCCTCCCACAGAATACAGTCATTCATGACTTCCAACAAGGGTCCTTTCCACTGGCTGCCTTTCTTCATGAACTGGTACTGCAAGGGTCTTTTTCATGGGATACAGTCTTTCAGGAAATGGAATGCTCGTATGTGGGTATCCCATAGGGTTGCAGGTCCTTACAGAAAACCTGTTTCTGCATGGGTGCCTTTCTCCATGGGCCACAGGTCCTCTCAGTGTCCTGCTCCAACATAGGCTTCCCCTGCTGCAGCTTTCTTTCAGGGCTGCTCTGGCACGAAGACTTCCACAGACTACAGTGTGGATGTCTCGTCCACTCTGAGCATCCATGAGCTGCAGGGGGTCAACATGTGTCACCACAGTCTTCACCACAGGCTCAGGTGAGAAACTCTTCTCCAGTTCCTTGAGCACCTCCTTCCCACTTCTTCTCTGGCCTTGATGTTGTCAGAGCTGTTTCTCTCACATTTTCCTAGTCCTTTCCATTCTGCAGTGTTGCTCTACCCTTCTCAAATGTGTTGTCACAGAAGTCCTACCCCTGTCACTGATGTGCTCAGCTTTGGCCAGTGGTGAATCCATCTTGGAACCAGCTGGAAATGGCTCTGTCCAACGCACTGACAACTTCTGGTATCTTCTCACAAAAGCCACACCTGAAGCCTCCTGATACCAAAACCTTGCCACTTGAACCAAACACAGCAATATATTAAAAACTCATATGTTTAGTATGATTCTCAGGAAGTACACATAACACCGCATAGATTTCAGATGCAAAACTCCTTTTTTTTTCTTTTCACATTTAAGACATATCTATTTGCAATTGAACATATTGGTAAAATAGACTAACTATACCATAGCATATACTCTGTAAAGCTCAGCATTTAAAGTTTCTCAAAAAATACAAAAAGAGAATATATGCCACCAGAGGTCAGATCATGGGTCCATGTGGCATATAATTTAGTCCACAGTCAGTCCAGTCCAGATTCAATCCAGTAGACATAAATATACTTGTGGAAAAGAACAAAACCAGTGCAAGTTTATATGACATTTCCCTGGAGTATTTCCCTGTCATTTTCTGGTATTTCAGCTCAGGGACATTGCTGAGCCATGTGATTTGCCTGATATTTGTGATTTGCCTACTTTGTGACCCTCAGTATAATCCTCTTTCAGGTACTTTGCCAATCTTCCCTTAACCTGCACACAGTTTTATACACACGCAGTCCTTTAATACAGGGTACCTGTTATGATGAGGTTATTAAAATTGTTAGAGAGATACCTCTGCCCAAATTAATATGCAAATGAGACCATATGCTGAAGTCAACAGTGTGGATTTTATTTAACAGTTAATATGAGGTAGATAGAGACAGAGAGAAATAAATAGAAAGAGAGGGCAAGGGAAGAGAGAAAAGGAGTCACAGAGACAGATTAAGTAGAAAATTTCACCAGCCCATGGATCTCCCTGGCATCCAGTTGCTCCTCTTCTGGTTTTGGTGGTGAAGGTCACACATAATATAGAGTTCAGTGGAGACATTTGGGCCATGTAGGAATGCCAAGGTACTTCCCCTGGAGGGGGGAACAGTTTTACAGTGTCTTTTGCAGAGGACTCTGGATCTATTGCACCACTTAACATCACATGCAATGCTCTGGTGCAAGGCCTCAGGACTGAATCTGGGGAAGGCATGTTGGGGGTCTTTGATGGTTTATGACACCTCCTCAACTGCCTCTTACATGAATGTCCCATGTGTATGTGGCCTTCCCAGGGTGTGGGAGTTTCACAACTAGTGACAGGTCACCAGTCTGATGTCACCCCATTCACTACAACCCTTTGTGCCTGACCCATGAGCTCATAGCTCACATGTAAGATGTGTTTATCCGGTTGAGTGCTGGACATTTTGTCTGCAAGGATACAGTATCAAAAGCCTGACTGAAATCTAAAAATATTATGTCAGCTGGCTTCCCTTGATCAACTAGGTGGGTTACCCTGTCATAAAAGGAAAGCAAGTTTGACAAGCAGAACTTTCCTCTTATGAAGCTATGCTGGCTGTGACTGGTGACTACATTGTCCTTCATTTGTTTTTCAATACCTCCCAGGATAATCTTCTCAAGGATAATCTTCTTTACTGTGGCTCAGTACCTTATATAGTCTTTTTGATGTATCACTTTTCAAGACATATTATCAATATTTGGCCTTTTAAAAAATCAATCACTCAATTACATCCCTATATTCACATTAAAAGAATACTTTGGAAATAGAAAATTTCTTCACCCACCTGCTCATCAGAATGTGCTGGAGTAAAATAGATTGGACTCCCATCTAGCATTTTGTCTCCACATATCTTTCAGCTCTGTTTTGGTCAAGAATGAGGAAAGCAATAAGGCCTTTGGTTACCTTTCTTTTAAGAGAAGACTTCACTTATATTATTGTAATGTCATCCCTAATTAACATTTAATCATCTAAAATTAAAAAAAAAAAAATCAAAAAAAAACAACCAACTAATGCTGAGTCAAACTATTAGGATAAACTTTCCTGTCTTCTATAAACAATCCTTCATAATTCCATACTAAGTAGTAAACTAAATTAACTACATCAGAAAGTCACTTCAGAATGAGAAGTCATTAAAGACAGTGACAACTTAGTAGGAGACAATGCACCACTCCTTTCAAAAGCTACTAAGAAGACTTACTTGATCAAAAAGTTTGTTTACTTGGGGAATGGGTAATTTAATTATCTATCTTCCTGACAAAAGGCATCCTTGTTGACTAGGGATGTAGGTATTAGCATATAAGGAATTTTTATTTCACTTAATCTAACAACCCAACATCAAAGAGACTTTGTCTTATAAATAAACACTGAAAAGTCACAAGGCAAACAAGCAAACAGGCAAAGGTTGAAAGACAAAAGAGGACATGCTGCTGAAAATCTCATTTTCCTGGCATCAATTTTGCTCTAGTATAGCCTTCCTCCACTGTGCTGAAGGAAAACATTTATCTTTGTAATACTGTTTGAAGTGCATATATTAACTTTTTGGAAATTTGAAACAAGGTAATGTAATTTGTTCTCTCCTGACCCAAGAAAGTGCTGTCTTTGTCCTTGTTGCTGCAGTCAATTGTCTATCCCACCACCTAGAAGCCACATCCTTAGTGAGCAGAGGACCGCTGGCAACTACTTCAAATCTGGAAATGGACTGAGCTATTTTTTGATTATTTTTCATGACCAGTCCTCAAAGCTTCTTCCTTGCTCAGACTGTAGCTGACGGAGCAGTGGTGAATCATTTGTGAACCTTGCCTCAACAGATATCCCATCTTCCAAATCAAATCTTCCATTGACCACAACATGGAGATGTTATTGAGATGAGTAATATGACTGGCAAAGAAAGTTTTAAAGAGGCAAAAAAATGTGGGCTAGAGCTGGGAAATGTGCTGTGTTCAAATGTATAAAAGGTAACCTTACATGGTGGAATGAAAGAGTAGGAAGTTCTCAGGTAAGTAAAATCAATGCATTTTGGAAATATTACAGAATCCTGGACTTAAATAATGTCTAAAGGAGAAGACTGAAAATTTTCTTGCAAGACATTCACAGAAGGAGAAAAGGCAGGAACCTTCTGTGGAATTTGGAAAGTGAAAGTGAGAAGGAAGAAAGAAAATTGTGAGAGGAAAAGCTTGATGTATTCCTTCCAGGATCTCTGCTGAAAATATTCAGTAGCCTTAAACCTTCAGTTTAAGTGGAATGCTTTACTATTTTTCTTGCTGTGTGTCTTTGTCGGAATTATTCTTCCTTTGCCTTTATAATCAAAAGGAGTTTTTTTGCAAAAATCTCTGAAGTTTTAAAGCCGAACAGCCAGCTCTCTCTGGATTATGAACTGATCAGTAGAATTCACAGTCTGTTCTTGTTCTGTAGAGGGACCTAAGGAGTTGCTTTGAGGTACGCATACATCACACAAATGACAATGTTCCCTCACCATAAAGTAGCTTCTGCTGTAACTGGCACAGCTATGGAACACAGCATTTGGTCCTCTTGCAAAGGGAGTGTCCTAGGGTGACTATAATACCTGTATCCCCACATCGTCTGTTCTGTGTTCTGTACCTCTAAGACTGGTTCTGAGAGTGAGCAGGAAAAAAAGATGCACGCAGTTTGTTTTGAAAAACAGTGTTCACTCCTCAGGATCTTCTCTTGTCCTTGGGACTGTGGTTTTTTTTCCTTCGTCGGATGTATGGAGGGAAGATGGAGAGAGTTTTTCCTTCCTTTTGTTAGTTTAGCTAGCTGAGGCAAAGAAGCTTTCCTGGACTGTTTTGTTTTTTCCCTTTTTTTTCTTGGGACTGTTTAAATCTGCTCTGGACTGAAAAAACTCAGAGGAGCATCGGGATCTTGCACCCGTGGCCCACCGGGCCAGGACTTGGCATTTTCCAGCACCAAAGGGACTGATAAACAGACTGAGGGAGCGAAGTTAACTCCTGGCACGGACTCTCAGTTTTGCCCTCTCTCCTCAGAGCGGCGAGAGGTTTTATTGTTTCATATTATTATTATTATTATTATTATTATTATTATTATTATTATTATTATTAATTCTTTATACTTGTGGGTATTTTGTTTGTTAAATAAATAGTTTTTTCCACTTTTTCTCTGAGGGAGTTCTTTTCAAGACCAGCTAGGGGGAGGGGCTGTTTGGACTTGCTTTCCGGAGGAGCACTATTTCGGAGGGTTCCTCCCAAATTTGCCCTAAACTAGGACAGGGAGCAATTTCACACAATCTATGGATGTTGCCAAGGAATACTCCACTTTCAGAAGGCCAACATGAATCTGAAAGTCACCAAGCAAGTACTTCTGTGGTTCAAAAAATTAATTATTTGGATGAAAGATCATAAAATAAGTATATAAGCAAGTGAATATAATCTCTGCATTTAAATCAATTTATGATGGCTTTAAAAATATTTTTAGAAGCATTTAAGTATGATTAAATTACATCAAATATGGAATAATACAGCAAAATACAGAGAAAAGCGGTAGCCAAATAATGCTTGTTACATTTGGTAAGGGAAGAAACATGGCACAAACAAGTTTACAGAGGTTGTTTTTTTTTAATCTGGGAGGGGTTTGTGCAAAATTGGACAATATTTTATTTTTGTGCGTTCAGCATGTGAGGAAGTTAGCTTTGCCTGTTGAAGTTTCCCTGGAAATAGTGCCAGTATCAGCAATCATTTGATTTTTCAAAGACCTTTTTTCACTACAGTCTTCATAATGAAAATTTGCCTAAGGGGGTGATCCATAAAACATAAATAAGAAGTTATTTTGTGCAAATGCAGCATTTACACTTTCTGTATAATGTAAACACTAACTTTTGGTAGATATATTTTAATATTCTTCTAATATCTTTTAAATTAGTTTTGTGTTATGGTTTTGGTTGGGTTTTGGGGTTTTTTGCAGGAATATTTGGAAGCTGTTTAATTCTGAGACAGAACAAGATAAAATAGTATTTTGGGAGATAAAGATCAAAAAATATGGATGACATTTGAAACAAAATATTACTTGCTACTTATGACATTGCTTATAAACAATTACATCACAAATGCAAAATAAATGTTTAATAGACAGTGCATGGTAGGAAGGACAAAGATTGAATACTAAGGGCAGTAACAAAGGGGTAAAGGCCTAACCTTTGTCATATCCCTGCTTTCTTCTTTCTTTCTTTGTATTGTTTTTCCTATTGGTGCATTTGTCTAATTGCAAACAGCTGCTGGCAGGATAACAGATTTAGCTGTACTTTAGCAATGCAATGGCAAATCCTTGTATCTTTTGCTTCAATAATCAGCATATCCTCATTCAAGTAAACTTTCAGTGGGTTTGGCGTTTATCTGCTTTAAGGAGCCCTAATATAATTCAAGACAATGAAAATCGTGATTTAAAAGTTTCACAGTATTCAAAGAACAACCTGTGTCAGTCTCATTCACTTTTTCATATACTGCTATATCTGAAAACAATTTTAAGCACTGACGACATGCTTGTCTCTCATCTTTTTTTTCTTTTTCTTTTTTGTTTTATTTTGGTTTTTTAAATATTTTTATTTTCATTTTTTCTTAGTAGAGTGTGTAGAGTAGAGTAGAGAGAGAAAGATGCACGGTCAGATGCAGTCCTGGTATGCTTAATATTTCAGTTATTCTGAAAGCATGAAGCAAATATCTGAAAATGCTTTATACTCCAGAATGGCCACATACTATATTGCAATTGAATTCTCTTCATAAATGTGGTAATTCCTCTCACTGCTTTAAAGGTATTTAACACTATCACCTCCTACCCTTTATTACAAAGAAGAAACTTTCTCTCAATAGGCCAAATGGGATCTTGGAGTGTAAACCATCTATCTGTAATCCTCTTACTGCTGATACAGTAATGAATGCATTTATTGTGCACAGATATTATAAAGTATTGCTAAATAAGGTGACTGGTTACACAGGAGGTCAATGTCCAAACTTGAAAGCACATATCAATTTCATTAATTTATTGGAAAAATTAATTTCACAATCCTTCCTCTGAATTACCTTTAGAGTGCTGTTTCATTTAAAAATATCCAAAGATACTGTGCTGTTTTGCAGGTCACAGTTACAATTTGATGCTTGAGTAGTAGCCTTAGCAATGCTAAGGTACATTAATTCTCCAAATGAATGGGTTTCATGACAGACAGGCTAAAACAAAAAAAATGAGGCTGCTATACAAATATTTCTTTACACCGCAAGTTTCATAAGATAGAACTCAAAGTTGAGCACATTGGAAATGACCATCTGGGCCACTTACAGGCATCAACTAACAGTGAAAGAAAGAAAACTACTATTCAGTCTACGTTCCTGGACCTGTGTAGGGCAAGAGAGAATTGACTTTACAGTCTATATTGAAAGTTCAGCATCAGAATTTTCAACTGGAGTAGGGATGGATAGGGAAAAAAAAGGATCTATCATTTCTACAGGGGTTAGGCAATCATAGAAATTTCTTTCTTGAATTCATGTTTATGTATTGACTGACCGTGTGTTGTGCTTTAACCTGGCAAGCAGCTAAACACCATAGAGCTGTTTGCTCACTTTCCCCCAACAGGATAGGGAAAAGAACTGAAAAAAGTAAAACTCGTGTGTTGAGATGAAGACAGTTTAATGGCACAGAAAACAAAGGGAAAATACAAATTCAAAACACAACACTGTACACTTACTAGGTAAAAAATTAACTCTACACCAGCTGAAACCAGGATTCTGCAGCATACATTAGGTCCAGGATGAGAAAGGTAACCATCAAAAAATCCACACTTCCTTGAAGTAGAATATACGTCCAGAATGAAATGCATTATCACTGTTTTTTCAGAGTCCTGTTTTTAGAATTTTATAGGGCTGTTATAAGTTCTGTCATTTGCTTGGCCCAGAAATTATGAGATTTAGAAAATGCCAAGTATTTTTCCCCAGTCGACGTATGCAGAATACATTAAATTTTGCACTCTGACTAGTGGTTCTGAACTTTCTGCTGCAATCTTTTTGCTAATAACATTGGCAAAAACCTAGTTTGGAACTGTGGTTTCGATATGTCCTCGATTCTTATTAAAGCTGTGTAGGAAAACTAAAAATAACTCCTGAAGACAGGAATGAAAAATGTCAATTCAAGAAATAGGGTAACAAGGCTTTTATTAGCTAGCTCAAGCACAGTCTAGAAAAAGCATGAGACAGTACAGTACACAACAAATGTATGTTTAGAGATTGTGTAAAAAACATACTCTGTGCTCAAGCAGTATGGCTTGATTTGCTTACCAGTCTACCTTCATTTTGTCATCAATGCTGATGCTTTAATCCCTGTTACATGCTTTGTAAGGAAATAACCCTTGTGCCAGGGTAAAACTGGGAAGGTAATAAAGAGCATTTCTGCACTGGACATATTCTCTCTGGTATTCACAATCACACAGATACACAGTCCAGGATTATTGTGAATTCCTGAGTCGCATTCAAAGTTGCCAGGCTGCTCACATTTGCCTACATTTATTTGTAATTGCTTTCCTGAACAATATCATCTAGGTAAGGAAATGGGGGCAAGCGGGGGGTTGACAGTCAACAGCTTTGCTGATAAATACAGCAGGTGTGTATTTAATATCATTTTTGTAGCCCAGACAGCTAACTTCCCTTTTCTAAAGTGGAACACATAATATAGATTCAAAAAGCAGCAGCATCTTTCAGTGTAATAAAACTATTAATATTTTCAGAGACTCTGGAGGAATAAAAATCTTCAACTGAAATATGCCTTTTTGTCCCTTTCAAATCTAGAGTTCATACCCTTTTTGTTGTTGAATTCACAATCTCTTGTTTATTAGTGTGCTTATTGAGTATGGTCTTATCATCTCAATTTGACATCTACTCTCCCAGAAGCCAGTTCTGTAATTTATTCCTAGTTTATTCCTTGCTCAAGAAGCATTCATCTTTGAAAAATAACTAAAGTCATTTTCTACTTCACAATCAACTATAGCTAAGCCTATAGTGCTACAGCATATATACAATTATACAACATATACACAGTGCTTTATCAAAAACCTCATCAAGACATTTTATGAATATATATTCAAGTAGAAAAACAAATAATTTGGGTTTTTTCTTTTGCCCTAAACGTAGGTGTTGTAGTCTGTCTAGCAGAGTGTTTATATTTTGTGCACACTACAAATAAATCATTCAATATGTGGTTGAAGACAACTGGATGTGTTTAGTAAGATATTCAAATTTAAGTTTAACCTTCTGTATGGTATAGAAAATAAATAAGACTTTTTCCCTTCTTACAGAAGCTTTGGGGTTTTTTGGTAAATTGGCTGAATTTGTCCACCTGAGTGGAAAACGAGTGCATAGAGAAGGAGTTGATGTCTTCCTAGAAAGTAAACTTCTCCATGTAATTTTTGGCTGAACACTAGAGATTGTCTGGAGATTCAGGTAAGACTGTCNTCCATGTAATTTTTGGCTGAACACTAGAGATTGTCTGGAGATTCAGGTAAGACTGTCAGTCTGTTCTTTTCAAAGACATACCCTCTATTTCATCCCATAGGGAATTCTAATACAGCCATTTCTTGAAAGACCATATCTTAGTGCAGCTGACTTTTGCAAAGGCTGATCAATACCTAACTCTGCAGCTGATAAGATTCAGGCAGCATATGAAAGGTTCAGAGTAGTATTTTACTGGTGAGAAACCACTGAAATGAAAATGGGCTGAATATTATTTCCCTTTAAACTGTATTTAGAGCAGTGACTTGTTTGGTTTGGGTTGGGGTTTTTTTGTTTGGTTGTTTTTTTTTCACCCCTTTAAAACAGAACTTTCTACTGTCTTGTTTTTCCCATTTCTCCAGAAGACTGTTTTTAGGTCTTTTTTGTTTTGAGCTAAATCTCTGGAACAACAACTTTCACATTTTTACTTTTCCATTAATTACAGCAGTGCTGCTTCTGCCCAGTCCTTGCAAATATTGCATTAGCATTTTGAAGTTTATTGGAAGGTAGTAGAAAGGGTTTGGAGGTCTATGACATGTGATATTACATAGGATGTATGTTGAATTTCCATTGTTTAAGGACTCTAGTCTTATCAGTCTCTTCCAGTCTTCATGTCTGAGGAGTAGCATTTTCTTTCATAGTCTATGTATATGTCTCAGAGCACATCCATATAAACCAAAATTATGCATGACCAAATGACAGAAAGCTTCACAGGTAAAAAATAATGTGTTCAGAGACACCTACCTCCATTTCTCACTCAGATGGAAATATAGATTTTTTTAGCCAAATGTAGTAATATCAGTATAGACTTTCCAAAGACATATTAGTGAATTTTACATACAATTGGTTGAAAATATTGGGTCTGTTTCAGGTAATAATAATAAATAGGGGGAGCATTTTTTATTATTTATTTTGCGTTTTCATCAGTTAACAAATTTACTAGCTTCGTTTCTGCTACATGACTCAATGACCAAAAACATAGAGGGGAGAAATTAAGTCTCCTTATTTCAAGTATTTTCTGCTTCTCTTCCAAATTATCAATGTTATGATTAAAATTCTACCTGAGCATGTCTTGATATGTTTGGGAATGACTGCTTTCAAAAAAGATGTGTTAACAGGACTATTCACTACATATTACACATAATTTTCTCTGTGTTATTCATATGTCTCCATTTCAAATACTTCAGTATTCCAAAGGGGAAAAATTAAAAAGAATATATAAAATTTAATTTAGTGTAGAATCCAGTTCTTTGACAAGAATTATACTTAGCACTGATCTTAGTGCTTTCACAGTAATACAGGGAGGATTTGTTAGCACTAAAAACATTGAACTGAAACTTGAAAGTAGAAATACTTTCTAAAAGATTTAAGAAAAACAAATTTAACCTACAAAATTCAAAATTAAAAAAAAAAAATCTGCAACATTATGAAGATCATAATAACTTCCAACACATCCCTCTTCCCGAAAAGAAATACCAATGAAAAATTTTACTCTACTGAATGCGTCTGTCAAAATGGAGGATTTGAGAAGCTGACAATTTGCAACTTGTTTGTACAAGAGTGGAGTCATTACTGCTGTATACACTCACAGATCTATATCTGTTCCATACTATCACTGAAAATCTGATTTTTCTACCATCAGATCAGTACATTTCAAAAGCTGATCATTTTGGAAAGTAGAAAGCAGCACTTCAAATGGAGCAGACACAAAGATGTCAGGCTTTAGGAACATAAGTGCATCAGCCAATATAATTAAATTTGATGATCATCATGGTAACACCCTCCTGAGAAACTCTTTAGCATGGTATAATTTCATTCTTTCGTCTGTCAGGTATGACTGCAGCCTGACAGCTTAACTAGATTAGTACATTTGTGACCAAAAATAGCCCATAGTAGCTGTCAGTCTTACTCTTTGTGAAAGTCAATATAATAAAAACCATAGATGCCAGGCTTAGAATGATAAAATCATAGAATGGCTTGGCTTGGAAGGGACCTTAAAGATCTTTTGATTCCAATACTCCTACCATGGACAGGAACATCTTCCACTAGACCAGGTTACTTGGAATTCCATCCAGCCTGGCCATGAACACTTTCCTGGATGAGGCATTCAAAATTTCTCTGGGTAACCTCTTCCAATGCCTCATTATGTACACAGTAAAGAATTCCTTTCTAATATCTAATAGAGACCTATTCTCTTTAAGTTTGAAGTCATTTCCCCTTGTCCTGTCACCACATGCTCTTGTAAAATGTTTGGCTTCATCCTTCTTGTAGGCTCCTATCAGGTACTGGAAGGCCACAATTAGGTCACCCCAAAGCCTTCTCTCCTCCAGGCCAAACAATTCCAATTCTCCCAGCCTCTGCCCACTGGAGAGGCGCTCTAACTCTCTAACCATCATAGTTAGGCCACCGCTGGACTCAGTCCAAGAGGTCAATGTCCTTCCTGGGATGGGGTTCCAGAGCTGGATGCAGCACTTCCAGGTAGGGTCTCACCAGAGTGAAGCAGTGGGGCAGAATCTCCTTCCCTGACCATTTGTGACACCACTTGTCCCAGACATAGATCTCGATGTGAGCCATTGCCCACTGGATGACTGTCCAACCAATTTCTTATCCATCTAACACTCCACCTATCGAATCCATCTCTCTCATGTTCAGAGAGAAGAATGTCATGGGGGATCATGTCAAAGGCTTTACAGAGACACAGATAAATGACGTCTGTAGCTCTGAATACTCTTTCTGAAAAGGAATCTGAACTGACAATACTAAGAGAAGAATAAGAAAATAGGTTCCAGAAAGCAGTTTGGATATGGCTGCAGGCTGCTTCTTCTCTGCTTTTGGTTTTCATAGTCTACAGCCAGGGTCCTGTTTGCCACTCACATTTAACCAGGAAGTGTGGACGTACATACTTGTGGCACGTCTATTATAGGCTGAATCCCACAGTTACCACCCAGTCTGGTTTTCACTGTCAGAAGCTCACTTGAAGCTTTCCACCACAATTTCCTTAACTGGATTTCCAAGAGCCTGAAAAAGGTTGTGGAGGAAATGCTCTGACAGATCTCATTACACAACGTGGCTTGCCAGCATACCTCTGACAATCCTTAGTAACAACTCCTGAATCCTACTAGTCTGAGAAAGGATAATTAAACTCATTCAGAGCCAGCTCTGCTTCTACCAGAGACAGTACAGAAGCTTTTTATAGTGAAGTAACAGCTGACAGTAAGACTGAGAAGCCCCTGATGCAAGAAGCCTATAATATGTATATAATTACATGGATTGCTTTGACACTTGCTACACATTACAATGGTAAGAAATTCTTTATGATACTATATTATACTATATTCCATACATTCAATTTTCCTTTTTCTCATCATTAGGAAGTTAAATCTTCAGAAAAAATGTTTGGTGTTACAACATGAATAGACCACAAATGTAGTATGTTTTTTTAACTGAAGTTTATTTTAACTGCATTAGCTTTAATTGAAGAAATAAAAATGTTTGATTCTGTAATTGCTGAATTCCTTCAGGGAAATAAGGGCTTCAGCCATTTGCAGTCCCATGCATGCAGGGTAGAAAATGTTTTAAGGTCACGATTTCTCCTGAAAAATGTAGCCTAGCTTCAATAAAATTTTTGCAGTGTTAGAAATCTATTAATTAGTTTTTTTCCAATCCATACCTTGAATTCAGCAGTGTGATATCCTCAGTATATTCTGACATTTGAAAATATCCTTATGATTTTGCTGTGTGAAAAAGCAAAATGAAAAATTATTCCTTCAATCTTTAATTTTCAAATGGTGTTTAAAACCAGCTGGAAATTAAACTCCAAGAAAATGGCTCCCCTTTCCCCTACTCCCTCTGGTGGCAGAAACTATGGGTACAGATAACAATTTACTGAAAACAAATAGCAATGGAATAAGAAATGGATAGTAACAGCAACAATATTAGCAACAAAAGTATGCAAAAGAGAGGGTGATTTGAACACAAAATGTTTTCACCACCCTGGCTCAGTTTGGCATGGCCCCTGAGACAAAGACAAGATGGCAGATGTTTCCACACCCCTGCAGTGACACACAGCTTTTCCCGAGGCAAAGACAAGATGGTGGACATTTCACACCTAGCACCTCATGGCCCCCCACAACAACGAAAAAGCAGTGACAGACAAATACTCCCAAAACCTAGATTGTCTGCACTGCACCATGCTGCCCGCTCCTGGACCACTCATTCCACTGGGCTTGGCTACGGTCCACAATATTCAGATGGGCTTGGTTGGGCATGATTCAACTCAGATCCTTCCAGGTCAGTGCCCACAAGTAGGCTGGGTTCTCTGCCTCGAATTTAATTGTTCTGAGGGGTGGGAAGGGACAGGCAACGGTGGAAGAGGGACGGAGTCTGCAGTGTTGGTGTCCAAGGAAGAAATGGAATAAAATGGCCCACTTCTGGTGTACATTCACATTTTTCTTCCTCCTGAAGCCAGGACCAGCCAGTGATGACATGTTTGGCATAGAACAGCAACCAAGTCACACCCACAAGACTCTAGGGTCTGCCCTTTCTCAGCACCTGCAAGGAAAACTAGCATGTTCATTAAGAGTTTTTTGTATTTAAATGCTTCAAGTGTTTACAAATATTTTGACCAGTGTGGAATAGCTTTTCTTTTAATTAGAGGTTATCATTCCATAAAGAATAACATTGCAAGCTAAAAAAGAAAAGCATGAAATTTTCTGTGATGACAAGGCATTTAATAAAAGTAGAATAAACAGGTTGGAAGAAACCTTGACAGATAAAGTAATCCATCCCCAATGGAGGACTCTGCATGCCTTCTATTTTATTAAGGTAACCAGCTCTTATAACCTGTCACTGACAGATGCTGCAGTATTTACTCAGATAATCTATTCCTATGCTCAACCATTCTCAGCTCTAAATAATTCTATCTGATGTCTCCCTTACCTCCTCCTTCCTTCAATGAAAGCCTGTTACTCATCACTATATCTGCAGAGAATAAGAAGGATGGATTATTCATTTTCTTCCTGACACCTTTTTTGTATTTGAAGATGGCTTCTGTATGTCCTCTCAGCCTTCTTTTTTCTAGACTAAAAAGCTCAAATCCTTTTCCATAAGTCACTTTTCATGGAGTTCTGATCATTCTCAGTCCAATATCATTGACAGTGATATATGCCACTTTGCTGCAATATTGACAATGCAGCAGTAATCAGCTTCCAAAAGATGATCCCTCCTCACTGCTTATTGGCTAGCTTCCACATTTGGATAAAAACTCTGAGCTACAGCAGTAATAAAGAGCACAGTACTGATCCACACTTTTCTACTCTATCAGGATAATACACTCATTCATATCATAATGTTATCTAAGGAAGATATGGATGTAGAGATTAAGATAATGCAATCAATATGAACATAATTCTTATCACTTGCTATCAGGTGCAAAATCTGATTTCACTACATACTCTATCAAATCATTTCAGCAGATATTCCAAATTATTTTTAATTTAACTTTTAGATTTATAAAAATAAAGTATCTGGTACAGATTACAGCTACAGGGAAGCTAAAACTCTAAAACCACAAAATGAAGATCACCATCAAGGTCCAGTACACCTTCATAACATTGTTTT
Organism: Trochalopteron elliotii; assembly: GCA_024734555.1. NCBI lineage: Eukaryota > Metazoa > Chordata > Aves > Passeriformes > Leiothrichidae > Trochalopteron > Trochalopteron elliotii. Next base: position 260,576 of record JANPWX010000132.1, on the reverse strand, counting down.
TTCAAAAAGTAAAAAGTTTATTTTGACAGTGCAAGATTAGTTCTCCTGTTTTAAAATCATTCAGAAGACATTGTCCCCACATGAACCATAAATCTCTGAATAGACACATAATCACCGTAGACAATAATTTTCTCATCCAAAATTGTGAGGAAAAATGATGTGTAACAAATCTTGATTAAAAAACATATTCATTGTCATTAAAAAAATATTCATTGTCATTAAAATAGTAAGAAAAGGTACAATTTAGGATTCAAAGTACTAAAGCTACTTAGGAAAATCATACCAAAAGTTTTAAGCAGCTCCTACAAAGAGTAGTGCTCTCAGATTTCCTAAGAGGAGGATCAATGTATTTAAGTACATGTCTACCTATCTACTTGGGCAAATTTGCCTGTTAAAAATACTGCTGAAGTAAGGACAAGGCTGATTTCCTGAAAAATAAGAAAAATAAGGATTCGTGTGAGACATAGGAGGTACAAGTCAGAGGAAATGGGTTTCCTGGTAGCCATGATAATCTGAGGAAGTTAATTTAGATTTTCAAATATGAATACTCTATCTCAAAATTAATCTGTTCCACTGAATCAGAAACACTTTACAAGGAGACACAAGCTATTCCGGGATATTCAGAGTTGCATCTCTGAGCAGCAGCAGTGATGACTTACGTCTGTAACAACAGGCTCAGAAGCTCTACTGGGATTGCTGTTTCAGGATTCCTGCCCATCCTAATCAAAATTGATGCACATAACTTGTCCGCTAGCATGGCCATCTGTTAGCGTGGCATACTGCCCACTCAAAAGGTATTATGCCAATTTCAGTGTTGCAGCCTAAGATGGATTTAGAAGGCAACAAACAGAAACAACACAGTGCATTAAAACCAGCAAATAGCAGTCTATCCTTAGGGAATCCTTTAGCAAGGGCTTGCAAATTATACCTGATACCTTAGCAATCTGTGTTACAATCCATATCTCCTGACCTGAACTGCAGAGAGAATATCAAAAGAGCTCCAGAAAGTGTCAGCAGATTCCTCTGCTGCCAAACAGCCAATAGATAAGGGAGGTGATTTCCCTCTTCAACACAGTGCTCATGAGATCACATCTACAGCACACATCTAGTGTCCAGGTTGGCCTCCCAACTAATCAACCAGATCACAAAGCTGGTCAGAGGCAGGGGCACTTGTCCTGTGATGAAAGACTAAGGACACTGGGCTTATTCAGCTAGAGAAGAGGTGGCTTAAGGGCAAATTAACCGCAGGCTTTCAATAATCCTGGTGATTCTGAGGAAGACAAAGCCAGGTATTTTGCAGGAGTCCATGGTGGGAAGCAGGGGGCACCAACAAGAATAGACATGGTTCTGAAGGGGTGTGGAAAGAACCATTTTCACTGCGATGATGGCCAAGTAGTGGGATAGGTTGCCAAGTTGTGAAGACTGTGAAGACTTCAAGGCTGTGAAAAACAGACTAGCTAAAGCCCTGAACAGCTTGGTCTGACCTCAAGGCAAACCTCCTTTTGTGAAGGATGTTGCCCTAGACATCCTGGGATCCATTCCAATCTGGATCATACTGTAATCCTTCCTGCAGTCAATAAAGAAAGTGATGCTTTTTCAGAAGATACCTTAGACCATCCCATTTTATATTTTTGTCTATCTTGCATCAGAAAATAAAAGTCTCATGAAACTAGAAAAAAAAAAGTCCTTTTATAGAACTTCTTGCAAACACAATAAATAAAGAATTCAGGGTCCCGCCTTATTTGTATTAATGTAAATGTAGAGAGCCTGGCTACTTGAGATTTGTATTTCATGAAACCCCAAAGACAAATACTGACAAATCAGATTTCCCTCTGATTCCTTTACATGAGCAGCAATTGCTACTGAGACTAAAGAAACACTGATACTGGATGGTGTAAAAATATCCATGAAGAGCACACAGCTGTCACTGAAGCATACACTGGATTGATTAGCTACTATTAGTCTATGGTAAAAACAAATCTCTATTAGATTCTCATTTTAATAAGTAAAACTTTAACAAGAAGTTATACCTCAGCTAAGCAATTCACTATCACTCTACAGATGTATTACTGTAAACATACATAAATACACACACAATAAAATGAAGGTAATTACCTAAATTGCATCTTGCTTTCAAAAAATATAATTTCCCTGCAGTTTGCACATTTTTATTTAAATTGGATAGGAGAAATTAGACAGATGAATTTCCATTGCAAAGAAATTGATTTTATTGTATATTTTAAGTCAATAGTATTGGGGAGCAAAATTGAGGTCATTAGAAAGTGGTTAACAGAGTAATACACTAAGCAGATAAAGAAAAGTATATAATAAAATAAAATAAAGTAGTTCTCACATAATTTGCAGTCCTATTTCACCTTTGGTAGAAATCTTCCAGTACCACAGCAATGGGAACCCAGGACGTGCTCTTCCTCTCAGCTGTAATTCTACATTTAACACCATGCTCAGCCTCACAAAAACCACAGCTAAATTCTCACAAAAGAAGAATTCTTGAGTGTAATGTTTTTGTAGCCAACAGTTTCATTTGGTAGCTGTTTCCAGATCAAATACAACTGTAGCTCTTGTCTTTCTTTTTTTTTCAATCTGAATCCTAGCCATAATCCTAGCTTTAATTAAAACACGAACCTATGGCCGACCTGTAGTTCTGGACATTTCAATAATGAAATTTTCCTTAGGAAAAAAAGAATCATTCTCTATATTATTTTGGGGGCCTTTTTGCTGTTCTACTCTTACCAGAGCTCTGGGCTTCTTCCTAGACACCCTAGACTTTCACCCTAGACTTTCTCCTTGGGCAGATCTTCTTGAGCACTAACTTTTCAAATCAGTCCCATATTGAACTGCTGAATTTCTCCTTTTCCTAGTCTAACCTAAACCCTGATTTTCACAGAATATGCCATTCTAGAAACCTTATATCCATGAATTTCTTGACGTAAGGGTTACTTTGGCTGCCCTAGATTTCTGGCAGTACCCCTGCTACAGCTGGATTTATTTTACTCAGAGAGCAAGCAGAATTTCAAAATTAATGTTAGAACTGAGAAATGAGAAATGCTAGAACTTCAACTGAAGTAACCAGAGCAGGAAAGAAGATCTAACAGGACAATGTGACAAACTGTTATGCTCTGGGTGAAATGAGGTTAGGATTGACAGAAAGAGAAAGCTATGCTATAGATTGGTGGTGCAATTTTGGCAGGAAATGATCCCTTGGACAACCACGCTTGTAAGACAGGTTGTCTGTTATTCAGAGACTTCCTCCTGTGAAGTGCTGAATAAATAGAATTCAGATGGCGAACAAAACAGATTTCAATCTGTTCTCGCATTTGTGAAGATGAAATTTGCACAGGCATTTGTTAACAGCTAAAAAAAATGAACATAGGATACAGAATTATTAGCTTTGTTCAGCATTGTACCATCATTGTTTATTCCCTGTTTTAAAATATAGATTTCCTAAATCTCATATTCCCCAAGATGAAGATCTTTATATCTTTGATATACCCATGAGTCTGTGACTCTTCACCATAATGTTTAATTTCCAACCAAGGATTTTCTTGAAAATGGCCAAGTGATGGGAAGGTATTTAAAAATATCCATAGAGAAATAGATAATTTATATAAACCGAATCTCACTCCAAGGAAGAATAAAATTAATAGACAGTATCACTTAAACAAATTTAAATTTCTAGATGATATATTAGTGTTAAGATGTTGTTTTCATCATTACTTCTTTTGCAAAAATTAGGCTGTGAATGATGTTAAAATCACCCATTCTTTAACTAATTTAACATAAGCTGTCTCAAGATTTGCCAACTCACTTACGTGCCTCAATAGATTCCTCTGGTGTTGCAACATGAGTATTTAACAATATTTCTTGCTAAATAATCTTTCCAGGAATTCTCAAATTCATTATTTCCAGTTTCCAGTTTTTGGGCATTTTCAAATTTGGTTGGGGGCAGGGGGTTTTTCTTGGGTTTTTTTCAAGTTGGTTTGTTTTTGGTTTTTTTGTGAATTGATCTTTGTTTTAGACAGATTATTTCTCTGCAGTATATTAAGTTGTACTAGGAAGTTTTGTATTATTTTTCTGATTCACGGGAAATGTTTTTGTTGGTGTTTTTGGTTTTGTGATATCAAAAGTCCTACTGTGTCACACTGAGTAAGAATATTTTGAATATACATGAGAGACTGGTTAGAGTTACAACGCAAAGAATTATATTATACCAGGGACAGGAGAAATAGGCTTATGGAAGATAGCCATCTATCAGACAGTCCTGCCATCAGTATCTGGGAACAGCAGGTCTGATCTAAAAGGTCACTACAGTTAAAGAAAAATTTTCTATTCACTTCAGTGGGATCAGTCACAAACTGCGAGTATAACAGATATTTTCTAGCTGTTACAGTGCAGATTTCAGCCTGGACTCTATTGTTCCATGCCCAGACTTTCTAGCTCTGTGCTGGTGGTTAGATACTCCCACATAACTCACTGATGAATACTCTACATGCAGAATCATATGCCACTGTTACAATAATATTTCCCATTTTTTAGCACTTTAAGTTTCTGTGTTAAAATTAAAGCTTCTCATTCAGTGTCTCCCAGAAGAATTTACACAAGGCAGTATAACAACTTCTGCTTTAGGTTTTGAGTAGCTATTTAAAATGCTGCGTACTCCATCACATATATTCGCAGTGCATCACACCCTGAGATAGATTGCTTGTCTCTCCTTATCTGCAGCAGAAAGGAAGGCATTATACATAACTTTCTTTTTTCCCTTTATTTAATCATCCACATGAGGTACCAGGCTGATATTGAACTCCTAGATCTACGCAGTGCTGGCCTTTTCATGACCAATTTAGCTAAATACCCAAGAACAAAACCTCTTCTGGTTTTTCATGCCTTCCCACTTCTTTGTGTTTCAAATTTACACCTGCCTTTGGAGTGTACGATTAATTCAACCTACTTTTATGCTCCAAATTCTGAAAGATTAATCTAAGCTTCCAGTCATAGAAAGAGACTTCTTCCATTTCAGACAGGTGAATATCCCTCTGGCAGTGCCTATCTTTCCCAGTTGATTACAGAAAAGGCCAGCATTACTCGATAACCAAAATGATCCTGGAATCAGTGGCCAGTGTACATCCACTCTTCATCTATTATTTTCCCCAATGTCGAGAGTCAAATTCACTAACCTGGTGAATGATTTTGCATTTTCATTATAGATATTGACATCATAAATCTATTACCTGGTCTCCTTGTGTCATCTTTTACTTTTCAATTCATGCCTAAAATCCAAAGAATTGAGAACAGCATAAGACAGCTAAGAATTTGATCAATAAGTGTGTAGCATATGTTTTGGTGGTAACACACAGAGCAGGGTGAAAAGGTTTGGTGTGTGTGGGTAAGAAAGAGTGGGAAAAAATATTAGGATTTCAGACATCACAGAAAAGAAAATAAAAAAGATTAATGGAATTATCCTGTGGGAGATCTCCAGGGAATAATATGTTGTGTAAAGAAGCTTAATTTCATTAGACATTGCATAAAAATGTACTTTATATGAAAGCGAGAAATAACAACAAAAGGAGACAGGAAAATTTTGAAGGGATAATATGTAAGAGAAAAAAGTGGTAGCAGGATTTTATTTGTTGCAACTTTAAGAGACGAAAAAAATGTACATTTCAGGAGGTCAGAGGCTGCACCCTGTATGTCTTTTCATTTTGTGACAGTGAGAAAAGATAGTTGGGTCTTCATATGTGTGTCCATGTAATACACTCTTCCTTTGTACCTTCTCTGCTGAGCAATGTAGTTTGTCCTAAGATAAGAATACCAGGAGGGTATTGCAGGAGGAACTGACTGGATGTTTACATAATTAATGTATTCCAGAGATGGGGAGCTGACTTGGTTTTGATTGACTTTGGTGTGCACACATAAGGATATAAAATACTGCTGCAGTCTGGGCCTGCTGGGCCAACTTGTTTCCAGAGGTTGCAGACAGCTTTGTGTGGACCAACATCCCCCATACCCACTCTGCACACTGTCAGTGATGTCTGCAGGGTACACACAGCATAAAGATAAGGAACACTTTCTTTTGGGTGAGTGTGTAAAAGTGCTAAGATTTGGTCAAATACAGAAATAAAGTTCTGAAGTAGCCACATGGGTGTTTTGTTGCTTTTTAATTGTGAATTATGCAGGCCCAAAGACTAAGTCTGTATGTTTCTAGAAAAATTAACTTATTTTATAGCCCTTTAAATGTAGACTGTTGACCAAATCTGAGACTAAGTGGACCTAGGCATACCTAGAGTTCTCTGAGAAGTTTAGAAAGCAACAGGGTCTCAATGAAGCACAAGACTCAACACAAAGGACCATGACCTTATTATATTATAATCCATTGTAATAGACAGTAGAGTTGTTATTTAGGTTGTATTAGCAATAAATCTGATCATAATCATTGACATAATCACTGTGTCCTACTTCTAGCACCTGGCCGAGAGCCTACTCTCAACTATGTCACATTCTTGTGCCTTCCAGCAATAAGGCAAAATATGAAACAACTAAAAATCTCTACCATTGCTCCAGTCTCTAATTAGAACTTCCATTTTTGCCAGTGAGCAGCTTATGCTGAGAACTGAAGAGCTATACTGCTGATGTTGCTTTTTCCTATTGAAGTACCATGCATCTGCTAGAAAGGCTAAATTTTTTGCTGCTATTGTCCAAGTTCTAGAAATACATACTTTTATTTATATACACAGACACACACATACTCAGCATCAAGGTCCAGGAAAGAATATTTGATCTCCACAGTGTACAGACTAAATAACACTTTCTTTTCAACTGCTGTATGATATTAGCACCAAGAAGTAAATCCAGAGCAGTGGTTTCTAAGTGACAAGCAACGGTACTAAAATAGCATTTGAGAAAGGTATGTGCCACTAATTCTTCCAAAGACTTTAAGAAATGGGTGGGTAGAGAGATATAAGCTGGCTGCTACTCCTTTCAATGACATATCTGTACAGAAAGCAGTGACTCGGGGAGTGTCAATCTTGCTTAGCAAGTAGAACCATAAATGAAACCCTCAGAGTGACAATTTTCTCATTAACATTAAAGATCATCTGGAATCCCATTAGTGACACACTCATGTCTAGAGCACATAGAAGGTACAACGTAATGAAGCTAACTAAATTGGGAACAGAATGAGGCAAAAGTCTATTTTACTCTCCTTTGGAATGGATTCTTAAAATATACTTTTGAGAACAGGCATGAAAAGAGAGTAAAAATGAAGATATAGTCAAATATGTAAAAGGGGATTGTGGCTCATGAAAAGACACTACTAGAATGGCAGTTGGAAGGAATTATTTAAATAAAATACCCTTAAACCCTAGAAGACTTCCCTTCTTTTGTCTAAATTTTCATGGGCTAGCTGCAAATAAATGGGGAGAGATCTGAAAGGTGATTGGAAAAGAGCAGTCTGACAGACAATCTTTGATAAGAAAAAGTGACATGAAGGTGACTGCACTTTAACATCCACCAAACTGTCTTCCACTTTCTGATTCTCAGTTTAAAATGACTGAACTAGCCAAAGGTACAGAATAAAAATTATTTCAATCAGCATGAACACAGGATATATGGGAAGCAGAAGTGCATGGTCTCATTATATATTTCACAATTATCTGTCACATTAGTTCATGTTCTGTTTAGATAAAGAGATGTCTCATACTATGGTCCAATGCTGTGAGCATAAGGAAAATATCTGAATAGCCTCATGTCTTTGTATCAAAAAAGATTTTCTGTAAAAATAGCATTAAAGAGGCTGTTTATTCTATCCTTTTTTTATTTCACATTTGTGAAGTTTTACTACCATAGTTTCCTTACTTGAAGGAGTTTTCGCATGTTTATTTTCCTTTCTTATGCACTTTCCAAAAGTTTCTGAAGTACTAGGTTTACTTTTTACTTTTTACTAGGTTTAATTTTTGTAGCATGTAGGGGAAAATTTTTAAACACACTTCTGAAATAACTTCCTATTATCCAGCTTGATGGGTATCACTGTGAATATGGAAACCTCAGTCACTTTCAAATGTTTCAGTTTTAAAATAAGAGAGGAAATGCACTCAAAAACTAGCAGGGGAAGAAATCACTCCAATCTAAAAACTAGGACAAGGTAAAGCCCAAAGACCAGTATAAATCAATCTACAGGAAACAGGTATTACTAAGTGTGTTGGCTTTAAATGGCCTGGTTTTTGGTAGCGGGGCATCCATGGAGATGGGTTCTGTAAGAAGCTGCTGGAAGCTTCCACCATGCCTAGCAGAGCCAATGGCTGATGGTTCTGAAGATGGGCATGCTGGAAGAATTAAAAAGGTTGGTAACATCTCTGTGATAACATATTTAAGAAGAAAGGCACAAATAAAGGCACAAAATAAAGGCACACAGTTTTTTTCTAGTCAGAGGAGAGGAGGGGGCGAGAGCATGTGAGGGAAAACAACACAGAGACACCAAGTTTAGTGGAGAAGGAGGGGCAGGAGGTGCTCCAGGCCCTGGAGCTGAGATTCCTCTGCAGGCCATGGTGAGACCATGGTGAGGCAGCTGTGCCCCTGCAGCCCTTGGGGATCCACGGGGGATGCAGAGATCCAACCCCAGCCCCTGGGGATCCACGGGGGATGCAGAGATCCACCCACAGGCCGTGGGGGAGGTGCCCATGCTGGAGCAGGTGATCCCTGGAGGGGGCTGTGATCCAGTGGGAGACCCGTGGAGAGAGGGGGCCCTGCTCCCAGGCTGGAGCAGCCCATCCTTGGAGGTCTGTACCCTGGGGGAAGGGAGAGCCATGTCGCAGAAGTTTCAGGAGAGCTGTGTGCCTGTGGGAGGGACTCACGTTGCAGCAGTTTTGACAGGACTGCTGTTTGTGAGATTTGGAGGCACACTGGAGAAGTTAACAGAGAACTGTCTCCCATGGGAGGGATCCCACAATCTCACAGGGGAACGACTCTTCTCCTGGAGCAGAGGAAGAAGACTTTGGGTAATTTTCTTGGGAGATACCCTGTCTTCCTGCCCTGTTGGTGGACAGGAGGGAGGGGCCAGGGGAAGAAAATGTGTTCTTTAAGGGCCTCTTTTACTTCTCATTGTCTTCCTCTTTAGAAATAAATTCACTTTGTAAGTTGGGCCAGTGTCAAAACACAACACAAGTATCCAATACATTCCACCATTATCATGTTATCAAAACAACTTGTAATTTTTAATGAATTTACCAACATAACACATCTAATAGAGGTGCCTACAAGAAAGACTGGGAGTCTTTATAGGGAAAATAAAGTCAAAGGAAGCAGCCCAAGGGTTTTGAAGTACTTTAATAAGTTCAGATACATTATCATGTATTTCTGACATATCTATAATTGCTATAGATTTTCTTTTGTAATATAAGCAAAGAAAAATTGCTTACAAAAATAAGCCATGTTCTTTCCCTCTAAGAATTATTTAATTTCAATAATTTGCCCAAGTGACTCATTTGTACCACTCTATCTATGTAATATCCAAGGTTAACTCTTGCTCATTTAGCACAAAGCGCTTCCAATCATTCCTTGCAAATAGTCCGCTGTAATTGTTTATGTATTCAATGGCAACCTTAATGCTAGAATTTCCAAACTTTTCAGAGGTTTTTCTTTACAACTGGAGTATTTTAAGTGTTTTTCAAGCAATTTTAAGAAACTGTGTAAAGTGAAAAAAGAGCTTTCGTCACGCATGTTGTATGAACTCTTCCTTTTAGTGAGTTGACAATCTTTAGACTATAGGTCCTTCTTATTTTATTAAACTTTATAACATTATCAGTGATGTTGTCACCTACCAGGGAAGATTTTACAGGAAAATGATGTATCTGCTGTACCAGTAGGTTTACTTACCCATTAGTATGTTGTCTTTCTGAAAGATGTGACAGTTCTGAATCCTCATCTGAAATTATTCTGAACTGTACTACTCAGCGACTTCCTGACTTTTTCTTTGCCATGGTTGACACTCTCACAGATTTCTCAGGCAATTTGGCTTTATGCCTTTTTCCTGAGATGTCCCATTCCACATTTTGTTCTTGCTTCTCCAATTATTCTAAGCTCCCAAATCCACTCTCTCCTTTTGATTTAAGGTGGCATCTCAGTCTCTCCCAATTGCTTAAATCAGGTGTCATCCCACACATTTTGGGATGGCATGTGTGTAAGCAGTTATTTCCTTTACCACAGTTTGTCATGGTGGTAGCTTTTGTCCATGCAGGTCTGCTTCACCAGGCCTGGCATGTTTTTACCACAGTTTGCACAGTGGAATCTTATCCGGTGTGCTAATTCCAAACCTTTCACCTCCATGTAGGCCTGAAATGAACACCTTCCTGTTTGCTATGTGTGCCAGCTATGATAGCTTATCTTCTGGGAACTTCCTTCTTTCAGTGTTTGAGACAATTTATTGCATTCTTTAAGTCCGGACAATTTTGCACATCATTCTTCATGAGCAGTAAAAGTAGACTGTTCAAGACAGAAATATCTGAGCATATTTTCCTCACATGTATCTTTCAACATTCAGACTAATCAAATATGAAGTGAGCATGAGAGGATAAAAATTCTGAAAAGCTTAAGAGCTTCTGTGAATTGGCATTGATTTCTTTTTTTCTACAAAAGTTTTATTTCTGTCACCACAAAAAAATTACACCTACTTCAAAATCTAGAAATGTTAGTCCTCCTTGATGACAGCAATCATAAAGGGGCAACACAATCAAATAAACTTATTTTTCATTAACTTAAATCCACTGAAAGTTAGTTAAAATTTAATAAGATAACAGTCTGGAATATTTCAAAGTAGTTGAAAGCATAGCTTTATAATGGAAAATGCCTAATGACATAAATTATAAAAACAATCTTAATATTCTGCCTATCAAAAGAGACTACGTATTGGAATTACTGAGGTGGTTTAGCTTAGAATGATTGTTTTATTTAATTTCCAGTTTCCCATGAGATCCTCTGTTCACTGAGCTAACACCTAAACGTAGTTTCTACTCTTTGTATGTCCAGAAAACAAATAAGTCCATGAGGATTCTGCTAGTACATTAATGAAGAGACCTGTTTCTTCAACTGTGCCAATGTCTGTGAATTATACATAAAATTAAGCCAGAGTTGTAACAGAGAGATTAATTTTACAGAAACTTTCCATATCAAGACTTCACACAATAATAAAACTCAGTACAAAGCTTAACGACATTGTATTGGTAATTTCAGTCTGGTTACAAAGTAAAAACAGAATCAAGCATCCATTTCATCAGAATAGTGAAATCACCAAAAGTGAATTCACTAATTACTTTTCACGAGTTGATCATTATCTTTTGTTTTGCATGTATATGGCAATGATTGAGGATAAAAATTCTAGTAAATTCCCATGCATCTTATTTAACTCTCCTCCCTTTACAGTTATGTAAGAGTAGGCCTACCTTTCATCCTACTTTTTTATTTTTTAATGCAAAAATTGCATAAAATTGCAAAATTTCTATTAATATATATTTTTTTTAAATTACCACAACTCTGTTTATTAACTTGAGTATGCATCTGCTTGTGTAATATCTATTTAGGCTGTAGAAAAGACATTAAATTTTAAGCAGTTACAACAGTGGCATGAACAATGTAATTTTTGAGCCCAAGTCCTGGAGAGTGCTAAATCTGGTCTCTGTTGTTACCTTTTGCCCCTTGAACAACTAGGTACTTAATATGAAAACAGAGTGGATTTCAGGTATTGAGCTATGATTTGTACACATAACCCATTACAGCCACAGAGACTTTAAAGTGGAGAGATTAAAATGTTAAAAATAGTAAGTGCTTTAAAAATACCTCCAAACATTTTCACCAAAAATTGTACCCACACATGCAGTAGTAGTACAACATAATCTGAATGTCTCTCATCTGTGCACTGATTTCTTATCCATTCATTTTATAACACTGTACACATTTGTATTTTGCCAACTGGCACCAAATTCAATAATTTTCTGACTCACTTGTTAATATTTTCTCTTCTAATATTTTAGAAGTATTTGATTTAGTATTTAAATTTTTTGTTAAAGCAATGCCCTTCAAGACAATGTATACATTAGATTTCTAAATATGAAAAAATTACCTGTTTTATTCTTGACTATGTGCCCTTTAAACTTCCCATTCTGATCCTGTTACTATCAATGTCATGAGACAATCTCTCAGCTGATGCAAAATGTCATAATTCTATTAACTTCAAATGATTTATCATAATTCATACTGGCCAGATGTTATATCTAGGCTCTCATCCATGTCATGCCCTAAATAGCATTTTCAGCAGCATGTTGGACTGCAGAGGGCTCCACACCTGTGTTTTATTCTGCCACAGTAATCCACAAGTTTATTTCTGCTGGACACTGTAGGAAAGAAACAGCTGATGAACAATTCTGAAGATACTTTGGAAACTCTGAGACATTTCCTATGGTTCAAAGTGTTTGTTTCATTTTTTGCCTCTTTTCAATCTTCACAATTATTTCTGTAGTTTAGTTAATAGGTTGGAGAAAAAAAAAAACAAAACATAAAATTGTACGAATAGACAATTATTTACTGTCTAAAAAAGAAAAGAAAATTAAAATAGGACTGTTTATCTCAACAATTCTATCTGATTTCTAATTTACAAGTTTAAGAGGGCCTTGATTAATTTTGGGGTGCTCCTAACAGTCAAATAATGCCATGGAATGTGTGCCACCATTCACTGAAGCATGTTCTGGAAAAGCTATACATTCATTTCTGAAAATATCATTGTGATAAATGTGCTATTCAGATGGAGCAATGGCAGGTTAAGGCAATTTCTTATGGCAGTTTGAAGTATGTTAAATATGAAATATGTTAAAAAATGAGCACATCAATAGACATTTCAAATTTATCTCTTCATCTTCTGAATTAATGCCAAAGACAGAAAACAAACTTTGCAATGCAGTGTGGAACTCCAACTCTCACTCTGACAGACATTTGAAACTGCTCTTTTCAAGTTCGTGTAAAAGAGCAATGAAGGTCTTTAGTGGGAAAATTTTACCTTCAGACTGCTATTCATTAATATACCTATGATGCTGATATTTCAGACTTGGAAAGAAATAATGACAGCTTTCTTTTAATCATTTTTCTATAAACTTTGACATGTATCTTTTCAATAGTGTATTCATGGAATGGCTGTGCCAATGGTAGCTGAAAAACAACTAGATATTAAGGATGAAGTGTTTGAGGCAAAACACAATCATTTTCGCAAAAGGAAATTTTCATCTGTGGTAGAAGGACCACCTTTTCTAAAGATAAGTCTGAGATAAACTCTTACCAAAATCATTAGTTCTTGCAAATTTTACCATATGTTTTTGTAAGTCTTAGGAAAAAAATTTGATTAAATATATGCATATTAGAACACAGATGCATGCAAAAATAGTAAGACATTTTAGAAGATCTTTCAAGTCACTGCTACACAAAATATAACTTCCTTTATTTCAAAAGAGGCATGACCCACCTATGACAAATATACTCAATGCAGTCAGTAAATTTCTAAACATTCTGATACTATGATTTGATAGGGACACATAAATATAATAAAACTCAAAAAAAAAAAATCTTCCTCTTGCATGCAGTAAAATTTCTCCTATGAAAATGTACAAATGCTGAGCAGGGCCATTGAAAGATACTTCACAGTCTATATCTATAGAAATACTGAGAACTCTGAAAAGGAAGTTCAGAGTTTTTAGGTATTTTTTGTACCATTTGGGGGTAGGGTACTGTAGCAGATAATATCTATATGCAGCTATTAAATCTACCCACAAATATAGTAAAGCCAGGGCAGGAGATTAAACACTAGTCAGAAATTACTGACAATGTTTAATTGCTAGAAGCTAAGAACCTCATATGGCACATTAGCTGGGCAGATAGTAAATGTCAGGAAGTATTTGTAAGGGATATTTTGTCAAGGTCCATCTTTTAGGAGGTAAAAGAAAGAAAATTAAATGTATAAGTGGGGCAGCATGCCATTCGGCCCCAAAGCTACTATTAAATTAGTAGCATAGCTGATATCTATGTTGCACTTGTCTGAATGCAGTAGAACCAAAGACTGCACAAAACACCCTGAAGCCAATGCTTCCTTGGCCTTAGCTTTCCCTGTTATTGAGCCTATGGATTCCAGAACTGATTTGTAGAGCTTCAGGAAAAAATTTTATTCCACTCCCTCTTGTTTAAATGCCTACATTTATGCATGTTGTAAGATCTCGAAACAGTTCCTGTTTGGTTTGTCTAAACTGTGTGGTTGAGACAATCACTTCTGCAATGGTACAGTCAGTGGTTCCACTGACAGCAAAAGGAACAATGCCATGCTTTAACATGGAAAATAAAAATCTATGACAAACCTCCACTGTTTTCCTCTGCCATGCTAATGTTGCTAAGTTTTATTTTAGAAACATATCTAGGCATTTGGCAAATAGATTGAAATTGATATTGTCAATATGAATACATATATTTTTCTTAGCTTGTGGATGTGACAAACATTTTGGGTCAGCCTGTAAATTCAAATTACACTGAGCTTTTAGGATCCAGGAAACAACAGAAAATATCATTTTATGGTGCCACACTCCAATTTGGTCCTGAGATACTCATATTTCTTCCACAGTGAAGATGCCTAGGAAAATGATGCATGGATGATGAACATGCCTAAACAAAAGAAGACAAAAAAAAAAGGAAATAGAAACAAAAAGAAAAGAGAGCAATAATGCATGAGAAAAGATTAGAAGAGGGCTGTGTTTAAACTTTAGGGTTTTTTACTTACCTCAAACTGATGTGGAATTGCCTCCACTCATTCAAACATTTAGTTTCAAAGCAAAGCCTTTATAGAAAATATTTATCCAACTTGCAAGTGATGACATGCAAGTGCTTATTTCCTCTCAGAAATTAGAAATTTGAATGGGTTTCTTTTATCTAAATCTAAATGGTTTCAAAAGCTTCCTTCTCAGCAGAATATCCTGAGCACCTTACAGAGGCTTCAGTTTTAGTGCATTTTCTGTGTAAGAGTCTTCAGCCAAAAATAGAAGATTCAAGTTGGGAATAAACAGAAAATGAAAGAGCTCAACACAAATTGCGAAGGATTGTTCTGGGATCTAGCTACTGTTCTAATGGTCATGTATTTTTCACAAGTATTAATAATGAATGCAAAATAGTAATCATTATTGCAACAGGAGCCAAAACCCAGGAAGCGTATGTACATTCTTCTTTGCATTTAACCCAGTAGTGTAGGCAGACTCAAATAAGCTCTCTGAATGAGAACTCTGATTTCACAGTCACAACAATCCTTATTTGTGAATTTCAAATCAATTCAGGTCTTTTTAAGGTGCTATGAAAGCCAGCTCAGCTGGGATGCACATTTTAGTGCCATTTAGCACAATTTAGTACCATTTAGTACCACAGTCACATTCAGATGCAGAAAGAGTCTATGGTTCTTCAAACACATGAGAGGTTAGAATTATTTTTGAAAATTTTTGTCTTACACTTCAGAAGTGCTGTTATATTTAAGCCATGCTGTGTGCCTAAGCTCCTTACGTTAATAGGAAATGCCAGCGTTCCTGAACTGAGCATAACTGAACTAGGCAGGCAACAGCTACATACAGACTCTGAATTTTAATGCTAAGAGAGGTTAATCCTCAATAAATATATTAATCAAATGTAATTGAAATAGAATAAAAAGGATACATACTTATAACTATAAAAAGTACTGTCTGTGACCTGAAGGAAAAGGAAAGACCTCAGCAAGTAGCATTAATAATTTCACCAAGGAAAACTCAATGTATTCATTTCCTTTTATTTTAATAATTGGCAACAAATTGCTCCAAATTGCTATATAACAACCAAATACTTATTCACTATTATGCATAATATGATATAAATTGCTATATTTAACCTCTTTAACACTCCAAATAGGAGGCTCCAGTGTAAGATGTTAATGCAGTATTTATTATTACTTGGTGACAGCACCTTCTTCCCCAAAGATTTATTATTTATTGATGTGACCAAATCCTGTTTAGAATACTGACAAAAATGACAAGTCCAATGCTTAGTTTAATCCCACAATTCCTCTGCATGTGCATTTTGGTTGCAAGTGTTAAAGGATGACATGTATGACATGGCCTATTTGCCAGCATCACCACCTCCTGTTGTTCTACTGCATTTTGAAAAACTAGAATCAATATTCTAGCTGTTTGTCTGGGGGTTTTTTTGGGTTTTTTTTTTTTGTTTTTGTTTTTTGTTTTTTAATCTGGCAACAGTAAGAAATGGAACAATACAAATATTAAGTTCTAAACTCATTTTAATTCCTTTATTATGTTTCTCCTTTGTTGTTCAAAATTGAAACTTACTAGCATTGAACAAATTGGAATAACTGGAATAACCAGCAAATTTGGTTAACTCACATATTTTTAAAAAAATAATTAAGAATTGTGTCTTAACATTCCTTCCTAAAAGACTATTAAGAATGAATACATTTTAAGACATTGATCACAATAATATATAAATTTGTAAAATTCTTCTCTATATTCAGATGGTTCTTGTTGTCTTTGTATGCTGCAAAATCACTCCCCAAATGTCTTCTTGTGACAGAAACATGACTGACACTCACATTTAAAACAGAGTGTTAAACAAACATCCCAGTTTTCTCCCCAGCTCTTCCCACTTTTGCTTATTTTTTCTATGCATTTAATCCTTCTGAAAGTTCCATCAGCACTTGGTTATAAAATTCTATATCCATGTATAACAGAAGTAAATGTTTCAGTCCTCCATACCATTTATATTATAATCCTCCCTTAAAAGATGACAACACATTCCCAACTTTGAAGTCCTTATCTTGAACCTATGAATTTTGTAGGTATGATAAACACTAATAAATAAGGGTTTGTTGCAGAATATACTTTAGTCATTTTCTTTAATCTCATTATTTCAACTCACTATTCTATTCCATCCTGAATTAATAAAAAAGGCTTAATTCACATTAGGAGCTTGACGTTTGAAGTAAAACTATTTAGTAGCGAATAAAAGCTTTTTAAACATCAAATAGTGTTTCTATAATATACAAGAAAAAAAAGATTGTATTTTCTCAGTACCTAAATGACTTAGGTGTCCAACATCCAAATAAAATCTGAAAACCCTATTGAAAATTACAGCCTTTAGAAGGACTAAATGCTCTAGGAAGATAATTAGCATCAATTAAAATTGAAACAATAACTGGATATTTGAGAATGGAATGTAAATTAAGGACCATGGGCTTGTTTTTCACATGGATTAGTAAATCAAGCAGATTTTCTTGATTTTCTTTTGTGAGTAGTAGGGTGAATACATGACAAATTAATATCACACAGACTCACTTAAAACTGAAGCCTATCCAATTCAAATTCTTTATTTGTAAAATGAACATAATAAAAATCATATTATATACCATGTGTTACTACATACCATTAGTCATTTTTGGTTAGCTTCTTGGGCTATATGAAAGCATCTTCATTGTGTTTCTGGACTTTCTTTCAAAAAATTACTTAATGATCTATTATTTACTTTTTTAAAAAAATTGGGAAGGGTATACGTAACATTTAATAAAAATAAGGAAGGCAGTACATATAACAAGGTGGAATGCTTTAAATTTATTAAGTGTCCTTACTTAGTCTGTAGAAAACTATTTAGAAGTACTTCAGCATAACCACAGAATGACTGACCTGTTGGAAAGAACCTCAGCAGATCATCTTGTCAAACATCACTCTTTGAAGTATCATCACCACAGCAGGTTACTCAGATCTGTGTACATAAAGGATATAATTCAGTATCTCCATGAATGGAGACTATGTAGCCTCTTCATACAATATGTTCTGTGTATGATAACCTTCACAATAAAAAAACTTTTACTTTGTATTTAAGTGAAATTTCCTGTATTTCAGTTTGGCACTGCCCCTTGGTATTTCACAAGGCACAACTAAGAGTCTTCCTTTGTTTTCTTTGCTCATTTCCCAGACCATGAGAGATCCTCCTGAGCATTCTCTTCTCCAGGCTGAGTAGACCCAACTCTCTCATCCTCTCTACACAGCTCAAATGCTGCAAGTCTTCATGACCCTGTGCTGGATTCCAGTATATTCATGGCCTTCTCATGAGAAACCTTTTTCTAATAAGGAATGAGAAAATACTTCCTTTTTGTTTTAATCAGGCTACTCTTAAAATTCCTTTCTAAAACAGCAGGATTTTATTTGCTGACTTGAACAAAATTTCTATGGAAAGTTCCTTGACCCTAAATATTTTAATTACAGCAACAGCTGAATCAAACACTAACAAGTATACAAATAGTTTAAAACTCAAGGAAAAGTCAATATGGTCTCCTGGGCTAAGTGAGGGGTTTCCCCCAAAGCTTAACAACCAAAGCAATGTAAATAGAATACTGACAGTGCAAGTTTTCTGTAACAGGCAGCTGTGAGAAGTCATAGCAAATTATCAGCCTACTTAAAATGAAGTATCACAAAGACTGATTGCAGTGTTTTCCTTGCCCTGTTTCACATTCGTCCATGTCTTCTTTTGATTGCAGAGTTTGTTTATGGGTTTATCATTAGAGTTTCAGAACACTTGATCTGTCTTTTTCACTCGATACAGAGTAGCTACTAAGCAAATATTTTTGTCAGATAATCACTGAAAATTTGACAAGAGCCCTGCTTCTTGTTCAGGTGTAACTTGAGCTGGGCCTATTGTTTGCATTTCATGAGTCTGTGTTTGACAAATATGCAAATATTTCTTTTACCAAACTTTGTGACAAATGGATTCTGAAAATAAATAAATAAATAAATAAATCGTCATAAAATCTATAGCTAAAATTTGATCTCTTGTAATTGTGCAGTATCTGTGAAAACAGTTGTCCAAATCCTCCTTTCATTTTTGCATCCGAAAGCCAACCAGTATCAATGAGATTAGATGAAGAAGACTGTTTTTCTGTTAAACCTTCAAAATTCTCACATTAGTAATCAGGATTACTAGATGGTAGTAATCCTGATAGTAACTAAATTCATGGCCCTTTATCAGAAATGGTGAGAATATGAAATTAAAATATTAAATAAAGTCAGTGTGTCACTGGAATGTGTACCTCAGTTTTTGGCAAATAGCAAACAAAACACAAATTTGGAGATATGCAAGATAGAGGAAATTAGTCAGCTTGGAAGAAAATGTCAAAGATAATAATGTGGTAAAAATTAAGAGGGGTTTTAGAAAACACATAGTTGTGACTTGTGTAAAATGAGCTGTACAATGTACCTCTAACTACAGAGAGATGATGCAGCCCAAGATGAGTAAAGAAAAAGTAGAAGCGCAAAGTAAAAAAATGTTTGACAAAAAAATCATAGTTGAATTCATGAGTGGCCAAAAGAAATCAAAGGTGTGTAGAAAGAGATGGTAATGTGAAAAGAAAGGGGAGAGGACAATCCAGCCAAAAGCACTACTGAAAAAAGAAGCCATGAACATTTCATACATCAAAGTATACTAAGGGAAACCTCTGTGAAGAAATATCCTTTTTAAACGCTCTATTCCGTTATTTCATCAGATCCAGAATAGATACCATATCCTCACCTCTGCAAGAGTCAGAAATCTCAAAATAAGGAAAAAAAATCTTTTGGCTATGAATTATAAAACTGCAAGGAACTGAATGTCCACACTTTTAAAACAACAGTTATTATCATTGCCTATTTGAAGTACGCTATCACTAATAGGGTGCTGTATGTACCTTATCCAGAGAAGGTGCTAAATGGAGAAAATTAGTAGTATATGGAAGATAAAACAGAAGAATAAATAATAAATATATATTTACATATGCAAGTGTATGTGTATGCTTATATAAATACTAACTATATCCATTGGTATTCAGTCTAATGATGATTCATCATGGTGGTTACAATGATGCTTTACTGGAGAAATGGAGCAAGGGGAGAACCATAGAGACAAAGTAAGCTATTCAACATATTCAATAAGAAAAACAGGGTTAAATCATCCCCTACCACATTTGGATTCCCCCTACCTGAAAATGACTCATCCAGATGACTTAAGAACAAAACTGGCTGATCCGCAACACAAAATTTTATATAAAAGGGGAAAGTAAAGAACAAAAAGTAGTGAAACCAGAATATTCTTGTCTTTAGAAAATCGTGTGGAGTGCAGGTTTAGATTTCTGTTCTTGTTGCAATCATTGTCACAAGGACAGATTCTTCTTGTGATATGCTGTCTTCTCATTACATCTTTTGTCAAAGAAGTAAAATCAATACCTCATGAAATTTTCAAAGTTTACTTGTTGATGGCGGTGGAATACTGAACTATTCTGTGTGAACAGCTAAACCCACTAATAGAGATATTAGACCACTGTCTTTTGTATTCTTTAACACTTACTAAAATTGCACCCCCTTATTCTCATAATAAAGATTACCATAAATATGAGGTCTAACATATGTATAAGCTTTCATTATAATTGGGAAGAAGAAATTTTGGACTCTATCCCAGATGTCTCACAACAACTTTGTGATAATAAAGGACACATACTTGCAATAGCTGTCCCTCTTTATCTAGTTTATAATGCCACAATTAGTTTTGTTATACCCCTTTGGGAGCTGAAAATTAATAATTAATGTGTAATAAAAAAATACGGAACACAGAATTCTGCAACTATGAAACTGTGACATCCACTTAAGCAAATCTACGGAAACATGGAATTGTTAAAATACAGGCTTCAATTTCCATCTATAGTCAGAAAAAAATCCCATCATTGATTTTCATGAGAGCAAGATGTGAATAATTGATCCTCCAGTTTGAAATCAATAAGATGCCCTTTCATGTGTTATTCATGTTGATTTGGTTCTGCTAATCTCTTTCACATCTAAGCAATTCATAGTTAATGACTGAACTGGGTGATTAGCCCTGACAGGTTTAGATTCTGAATACTGTGACAAATAAAATGTTATCACTAAATTTTAAGCACATCTACTAACAAGTAGGAGGCAAGTGTTTAAACTGAGAAACTGAGAAACTGAGAAACTCCTAATCTTTTCTCAATATCGGCAAAAACTCATCATTTACTAATTGTATTATTATTAGAAGTAGTAGTAGCATCAACCTTTAATTGCAGAAATAAACCAAACAAACTAAAATACCCCAGCTGTTAGGGCTGGCAGAATACATTGCAAGTACTTTTAGATGTACGAATGTTACTTTTAGATGTCATGGGCTTAAATTATATTTAGTAAACACAAATGTGACCAAAAGTGGACCCTTCCATGTTATTATCCCGCTTTGCTTGGCAACAAAAGTAAGGAGACTGTTCTGCAGTGTTTCTAGAACCTTTTATATTACCTGTCTCATAGGACAATACCTTGAGCACTTGGATGTTTCATATTCTCAAAGCATTGGCCTGATTTCAGCCTACCAAACAACTGCCATGTGACTGTTTATCTTATTAAGTGGTAGCTTAAGTGAAGTACAGCATTATGATAATAACAAAACAACAGGGTAAGACAAAGACTGGATCATGGATCATGTCTTCCAAATTCATCGCAATGTCCTTAGCATTTTGCTCCCCCTTTACTTATGCAGAATAAAATATTTTTTCACGTGCTCAGAAAAAAAGACAATGCCCATATGCTCAAAAACAGCTTTCTAATTAATCGATACCTGCTTTCAAGTAGCTTAAATTCTCTCACTGGCTTTTTTCCTTGAAGCTAGAAAGGCAGTAGATTTATAAACAGATTTGAAGTAAACTTATGTTTTAACTTTCAGAGTAGAGCAAGACAGGAAAAAATCTCACCTGAATTCAGTGGGCTTCTCATTGTAAAATAAGTCTGAATTATCCTCACATGGGCAGGAAGATTATGGCAATTTCATATAGAAATAAAATCATAAAGTGGCTTGGGTTAGGGGGACCTCATGACAGGCCCTGGTAAAATACTCTCTCTCCTTCTTTAAAGCCCCCTTTGTATATTGAAAAGTTGATCTAAGCTTCCTCTAGGGTGCTCTCTTCTCTGCGTTCAACAACCTCAACTCAGCCATTCTTCATAGGAGAGTTTTTTTAAGCCATCCAGCTCATATTTTAATGACAGCAAAAATTGTATGTCCATGTTTTACTGCTATGGACATGACACTGGCATCAGCCTCACCTCCTTGTCGGAGGCCAGGGCATCCCTTTGGGTGACCTGAGACCTGAGGAAGAGAATTTGAGCCCTGGACAGGGGGGTGTGAAGCCGGTCCAGGGGGGTTGGAGACCTTGGCACACAGCCCAGAAAGACACCGAGTTTGATTTTAGTCCATGGGAAAAGCTTCCAGCACTAGGAGAAGAATTGCAAACCTCAAGGGTGTGAAAATAGTAGCTTAGCACAGCACAGGGTGAAAAATTTTGTAGTTTTAGGATTCTTAGTATAGAGGTAAATGGGGGACAAGATGGAGGATTTAGGGTGTTGCCCTAAGTTCTTCTCCTTCCTCCTCGTCCTCCATCTTCTGAGGTAGTGATGACACAAAGTAGTTTGAGGGGATTGGGTTAAGGTACAAGTGACCTTTCTAGTATAGGCACTAGGCATTGGCACAAATTAGTAAATAATGGACACGTAGTTATCTGTATAAGAGTAGAGCACCGCCTCACCGAGGGGCAGTCGCCTCGTGTCCCAGCCGCTGTCCGGACCTCGGCTGGGTGCAGAGAAAACTTTAAGATATCAAATAATAAACAGCACGAGAAACCTGAAAACAAGGCCTTGGAGACTCTGCTTTTTCACGCGACGCGGCTCAGGGCTTTTAGAGGGCCAAGGACTCTTAACAGCCGGAATCTCGGGTGAGAAAACCAAACCCGAGACCTCCTTGCTTGGTAAGATCATGCATCAGATTTCTTATATTGAAGCATATGAGAGACAGGGAGGTGATTAGAGAGCCAAGGGCAAATAATACCTGACTAATCTAGGGGCCTTCTACAACAAAGTGGCTGCATCAGTGGAAAAAGGAAGAACTACAGATATAATCTACCTGCATTTCTGCAAGTTCTTTTAAATGATGACTGGCAGCATCCCAACTGCTAAACTGGAGAGATAAGGGTTTGAGGGATGGACTGTGAGATGAACAAGGAAACAGCTGGATAGCTGTGCCCAAAGAGTTATAGTCAGTGGCTCAATGTCCAAGTTGAAATCAGTAATGAGTGGTGTCCCTCAAGGGTCCATACTGGGAACAACAATACTATTTCATATCTTCATCTGTAAAATAGGTAATAGGACTGCATCAGCAAGTTTGCAGATGACAAAAAGCTGAAAGATGTAGTTGGTATTCTTGAGGGAAGAGTTGCCATCCAGGAGGACCTTGGCAGCCTTGAGAAGTGGGCACATATGAATCTCATGAAATTCAACGAGGCCGAGTGCAAGATCCTACAGTGGAGTCAGGGCAATCCCCAATGTCATTATAGACTGGGGGATGAATGAGTTGAGGACAACCCTGAGGAGAAGGACTTGAGCATACTGGTGGAAGAAAATTTGGACATGAGCTGGCAATGGGTATGTTCAGACCAGAAAGCCAACTGCATCAGACCTGTGTGCAGCTGTGTGATTTCCCCCCTCTACTCCACTCTTGTAAGACCTCACCTGGAGTAGAGCATCCAGCTCTGGAATCCACAGAGCCTGAAAGACATGAATGGACATGCTAAAGTAGATCCAGAGAAGGGCCACAAAAATGGTCAGAAGGCTGGAGCAACTCTCCTATGAAGAAAGGCTGAGTTGAAGTTGTTGAACTCAGAGAAGAGAGCACCCCAGATCAACTTTTCAACATACAAAGGAAGCCTTTAAGAAGGAGAGAGAATATTTTACCAGGGCCTGTCAAGAGGTCCCCTTAACACAAGCCACTTTATGATTTTATTTCTATATGGAATTGCCATAATCCTCCTGAACATATGAAGATAATTCAGACTTATTTTGCAATGAGAAGCCCACTGAATTCAGGTGAGATTTTTTCCTGTCTTGCTCTACCGTGAAAGTTATTCCAGTGTAAAGCACGACCAATTTCTCAGGTGTACCTGCCTTTCATGACAGAATATATTTGCTCACAATCTCCAGGCTGGCACTATGCCAGCCTGTTGGTATAATAATAACAGTAATGCTTATTGCTACATATAACTGAGTAGAATGCTTACCTGCATAGAGACTGATAGATCAGACTTTGATGCAAACACAGATGACACCAAATCTGGGATTTTAACACATAATATTTAACATTGTCGTTCACTGTCAATGAAAGAGTGATACCCAGTTGTATTATATTGGTTTACATTGTCTCAGCCAGAGATTGCTGAGGAGACCTTGAGAATTGTTGGAAACAGTTTTGAAGTAAAACATACATGATCATATTTCAGTAATAAAAGATTGCAAGCCGCAGAGCTGAAAGGGGGAATTTTTCAGTTAGAAAAACACATCTGTCTTTCAATATGCAAGGCACTTGTCACCCAACCAGTGATAAAAAGCCAATATCCTATTTACTTTTTACTCAAAGCATTTGCAACTTGCAATCTCCAGTTTCATCTATGATAAAAATTGACAATTCATGGCAATCTTCTTTTTACCATTATTTTCCTTTGCAAGTCAAAGAGGAAAACAATAAAATATTTTATTCATGTGAATGTCATTTTCTTATTTAGGTATCATAAATAAATTGCCTTTTTATTACAAAATGAAAAGTGGGAATTATTATTTAATGAAGATTAGTATCCACAAAAACACATGTGCATGACCTTTCTCAATCATTTTCATATTGCTTTTTCACAGTAATTTCTTTAATTAACAAATGTATTTTCTTCAATTTATCTTTTCGCGGTGTTGCCTAGAAGTTGATAATACAAAAAATCTATTATTAAAAAGCAGTAATGCAAAAGAGAAGAAGGTAAACATTGCTTTGCACTTTGGCAAGAAATAAAAGAGGAGTAGGTAAGCAATCTCTATAGAGTGCCATCTCTGCTTAGATTGGATCTCACAAAATATGACATCTTCTCTTGTTAAGTTGTTGTCTTAGTTTTTTGTGCTTTGCCACTGAATGACAACTGTTTACCTTTAGACACTTACTCAAATGAAAATACACTGAGCATATTGTTCTGAAAGCTGCTTACCTTCATTTCCTTGGTTTCTGTAGAACCAAGAAACTTGCAGGAATATCTAACAGTTTCAGAAATGAGTGCAAATAAATGCTCTGGGATTTTTTCAATTAATTTGTCAAGTCTGACAGAAGTTCACATCCTGAGATACCTTCTAGAAGAACAGACATGGAGTGTAATTTTTTTTCTGCATTAATGGTATGCTTCCTAATGGAACCCATAGAAGCATCCATGAATATTTAACACATTCCTGGAGAAGAAACTCTGTCTCCTTCACTTTCTGATTGCCAGAAAAAGGAAGTTTTTTATATAAAAGAGTTATTGGTATTTAACCTCTTTTGGGGGGGGGTTGTTTGTTTCCTTTATTTTTTTACAAAGCACCAAATAGTAGCTTTGCTTGGTGGAGGCTTGGTCTGATCAACTAGAATAATTTTTGTGTACTCTCACTGTCACGTTTTCAGTGTATGTACCAACAGCAACAGAAAAATAAAACCTGATGGAAAATATAAATAAAAAAGCATTGTGCAGTGGTCTAAAATATTTGGAATCATGTTTAATAAAATTTCAATGTGATTTCTAGGAATGCTTCCTGGAAAAGTAGAAGTCTTATTATGTAGAAACAAAATCAAAAGAAAATTATCAAAACCAGACTGTAATTATAGTTTTAAAGATTCACCACTAAATTATGATTCAGATTCTACTAAACCTTCAACTTCTGCTTATCACTGAGTTTCATAAATTTAGCAAATATTTATTTTTTAACTAAACATTCCTTTCATTTCTACAAGTCTCCATTATGCCAACACCAGCAGCAGTTTCACCTGACCAGCAAGCCAATCTCCAAATTAAAACCTATGGCTTCTAGGAGCAAAGAAAAAGGAGTATACAAGCCATATATCTCATATTTAGACATTTATAAGCAAACATACACATCTATAGGTATTAATATATAAGTTAAATCCCACTCCAAATGAATAAGATCTTGGCATTTTTGCACCAACCACAATTTTCCATATCCTGAATGAAAAGTCTGCAAGCAAAAAAAATCTTTAAAGATGGATTTTCAGTGAGAAGGTAATAAATTTATTAGGCTTGGAGCATACTACTTTGTATTCTTTGCTGGGAGTGGGGTGTGGTGGAAATAATAACTTGAGACACCAGGCAGCTTTTAAAAACACTGTGATTCCAGTTGACTTTTAATCTCCTCAAGATACAGTACAATAAGACAATAAGGAAAAAAATGCTAAATAGATGATATTGTAGTAAACTTTTAATTTTAAAAGCAGTTTCAGTTGAACAGCATTCCAAGATAGATAGACCTTTTTTTGCCATTACATGTTTTTATTTATGAAACTATGAAAAGACAGTATAAGAACATATATTATTCAATACGTTTATTTAATTTACAGCTAGAGCTTTGAAATGAAGAACCAAGGTCCCAGTGAGAAAACATATAATGACAGATTACCTCCTTAGAAAGTTTAGAGTTCAAAAGCCAATTGTACAATCACATTTTTTATCATACTTAGAATATATTATTATAGAAGTCAGAATAGCCACAAACAGTTTTATACTTTTGAGTACTTTTAATATTCAGGAAAAGATCATTACATATACAAACATGCTTAGCAGAAGCTTTTTAAAAGAGAAATCAGATTTTTCAAATCTTCCACTAAAACCAAGTGGAC
Source organism: Trochalopteron elliotii (assembly GCA_024734555.1). Lineage (NCBI taxonomy): Eukaryota > Metazoa > Chordata > Aves > Passeriformes > Leiothrichidae > Trochalopteron > Trochalopteron elliotii. The sequence goes on along the minus strand of JANPWX010000132.1, from coordinate 233,747 downwards.
TAGCATTCTAAATTGACTATGTTTTACTGAGGTTTGCTGAACCAGACTTTTAGAATTTATCATTCATGAGTTTCCTCCCACCTTAACTTTCCTGACATCTTAGATCCCAGATTGGAATATACAAATTCTTGTTGAAGAGCACATCTTCGCAAGCATTGTGAAGAGATCTGAGATTCTTATTTCTTTTTATGTGTGAATTTGCAATAAGAATTTATTTTTTTAACAATTTATCTACTAACTTGTTTTGAAAGGAAGAATATTAGCTGTCAGTTTTCATGTAGGTAAGATTTCCAATGTCTTTTAATACATATTCCTGAATATAGTTACATTTGTAAGAAATATTTTAAACCCCAGCTATCACTCAGTTGACCACCTCAGTAGGTATCAGAAAAGTCACTTTCACTATTAAAGCAGAGTATTTTTATTAAATTCTCAACATAGAGGTCATTCTAGAAAAGTCAGTACACAAAAAAAATTTGCCATTTTTTAAAAGCTCAAACTACATTTTCTAAAATATCCAAAGAGGTTTGTGTTCTAGAATCTGAATGGCTAATCCGAGACAAAATTAGCTGTCTGCACATCAAGAAAGGGCTGAACTCATCCCTGTGAAATATAATCTGCATGTTAGACACTTAGAAGCCAACACTCAAGTCAATGATCATTTTTTAAATTTTTTTTATTAGCTTCTACTTTTAAATCATCTATTTGCAGAAGTGAAATGTAAATTTAATTTAATCCATAAAATATGAGAAAAATTAGGTGTTGCAAGACTATGTCATGAACTATTGACTTTTAGTACAGTACACAGAGGGTCACATTGCTTCTGTAGACATTCCAGGATTCTGTTGCATGATCATAAAATATAACTGAAGATGTGTTAGAGAAACAAATCTATTAAATATTTTGGTTGCTAGTAAAACTTCTGAAGACAACAAAAATATTTTAAAATAATCTTTAAACATGCTCAACTCATTAAAGATGTTCCCACATGCCAGAAGTAAATCTTTATAAATTCAAACTCACTGAGGCTCTAGCTGCAGTTTTCTGTATTGGTTTTCTCTGGATACAACAATACAGAACATGAAAAATTAGAAAATATAAACACACAATCTATAAAAGCCTACAATCTTCTATTAACTACAGGTAAGTAAATCTGTTGTGGGAGCCCTTATGAAAATCAAAAGACAGAATCTGTCTCAGAATCATGAATGAAATATCCTTATATGACTTGCTTATACAGACCCTTGAACTAATATTGGAAAAATAATAGCAATAACCAATTGTACCAATATTATCAAGGTTAGTTTAAAAGTGAAATCTCTTCTATTTGTATCACCATAGCATTTTTCAAAACTATTCACTAAGGAGAACTTCAGGCTGAGTAGTCACCAAGTGTTGATTAATAGCCCATTTAACTCCAATTGAATTTAATGTAGCTTCCAGTCATCCAAGTCATTTTCATTGTAAGTTTCACAATAACATTATCTAACTGACATTGTAAGAGATGTCAAATCAGATGGCAATGATTAGTACAGATCATATTCCTGAAAATTGCTTCACACAAAAATATAAAAATTAAATACTGAAGAAACAAGTAATAGACATCACCGTGTCTTCAAGCAGGAAACCTTGAAGAGAAAGACATTTAGTTATAGCTGTCTCTATCAAATGAACTTTGCATTCTAATTCTGAAGCATTCACTTGAAGAAATTGATCCTTTACTTACTTGTTCATATGGGTGTGAGTTTCTTGGGGAAGGGCAGAGTTTTTCACTGATTTGCAAGACTTGAACTTTCTTTTCTGTTTTTAGGACTATGGCTTCTATCAGCTGCAGAAACATTGAAATGTGCCTTGGAAACCATCAATAAAATGGGCTCATCCTGTGAACTTCATGAAACTCAAGACAAGATACTAGTTAGTATGTTTGTGTTCTTTGTCTAGAGACATATACAAAATTTTCATTATGTCTGACAGCTTGAATTTTCAATGAAATTTCTCACTTATCCTAGAAAAGTACTCTTTTGTAACATTCTCTGTAACATTTTTATTCTACCTTTTTATTTAGATTGTTTACTTCCCCCCAGATGCAGTTTGATTCAACACATTGTTGGTTATATGCATCTCTTTCAATGGGATCTCAAAGCTATCTTCATCACTGCAGTGCAGTTAACAGCTGCCAAGTAGAGAGACCAAATGCCACTTCATTGTAGCCAGAGTTCAAGCTGTCCATTATCTGAATGATGAAGAAAAGAGTAAAAGGGTTAATTTTAGCATACTACATTCAGATCCTGAACTTCCACTTTGTTGCATTGGATATCACAAGAACACATCATGTTTCACTAGAGCTCCCATTGCACACAATAATGGTGTTACAGCTGCTCAAATGGGACCTAACTCACTAGGCCTCCTCTAACATACACGTACTTTGGGAGCAACATTAAATTTTCTTTCCCCAGTAATTTTCCCATGAAAAGAATGGTTTGGAGTCAACAAGTTTCCTTCATAAGCAAGACATGTCTGAGCAAATCTTTCCCATAGCCCTGAATCAGCTTACCATCTGCTTTTATAATTAAATTATTATAAAAGAAAACAAACAAATCAGAAGAACATAAAACATTTCAGCATACAGTATCAGGTTTCTCACTCTCAAATTACAGTTTTTTGGCATGAAAAAATTTACCTAAGACTGTTACTGATTATTTATACAGTAGTATTTACATATAGATAAACCTAAACAACCTAAGTATCTGTCAGTTAATACCAATGTTTGACTTTTGATAAGAAACAAAGCAGAGAAACATTAGTTAAAAGTGCCAAAAGTCTTCAGATTAAATCTGTTAAAGGCTTTTTATATGAGGCCAAAATAGGTACAAATTTTCATCATATAAATTATAACAACTCTGCACCAAGGGATATAGGAGATATCTTGCTGTTGCAGCAGCAACTGTGGCAAAATCACTCTCAGATGTAAGGTGGATACGTATCTTCATCCCCAAGTAATCTCGGATGTAAGATGCACACCTCCATCCCAAAGTTACCCACCTCCAAAATGCAATTACCCCTCACTTAATATGATGCATGACTAGAGCCACTCAAACTCCACCTAAAGATAAAGAAATAGTATAAAAATAAGTTAAGAATGGGGAGAAGTTAGAGAAGACTTTATCATAACTTCTGGGATTGATCAACAGGCTGAACCTGTCTTCACCACCACTTCTTTTGGGTAAAACCCATAATCATGCATGATGAATGATTAGCGATTAGAGCATGTCTGTCTATTGCTTTGAATGTTTTTGCAGTTAGATACGCTCACTAGTGATCTTCAAACCTCAACCTCTCACGGTGTTATTAAAAAAGAGTTTTATTAATAAGAATAATTTACTCTGTAAATTATTTGTGTGAGTTCTTCAAGGGCACTGGCACTCACTGGCAGCAGCTAACATGCTCAAATAAAAGTGTGGAGAGCAAGGAGGGGTTATGTCCTACTCCACTGGTCTGTGTCCCTTAACAAGTCAGTCAAACTGCTCTCCGATCCAGCAGATTTCTCAGTGGAGAGTCTCCATAATAGGACATTGGCAGACTGGTTCTTGGCTTTCCTGGAGCACTGACAGAGTAACGAAACACAAGGTGTTTGAGGAAATCTCCCCTTTCACATGACAAAAAGAGACACTGACAGCATATGTAGCTAAGTGTATTTGCACAGACCATGAGCCAAAGAAGAATTTAGGCCTGTAGTTTCTGGTTTTGCTCTTGTAGGCAGAAGAGCTATTTGTGTTTGGCAGCAAGCCAGACATAAGCAGTGGGACTGTACAGCAGGGCTGGAGCCTAAAAGTCTCTGAGGACAGGTGGAATACCTGAAAAGTAGGATTTGCTGCTAAAATAATATATCTTTGTACCAGTTTGCAGTTGAAGTGCAATTAGCTGTACATACATAGAAATAGAGGTATTATCATACTCAGCTAGGGAGCTGCCACTGTCAAGTTTGCTGTTCTTAGCAGTCCAAAGCAGTTACTCAGAATCACAAAGATCATTGTAATCTGTAAAAAATACACTTTTAGAATAACATGCATATAGTAAATTTTGTATTGATATTTATCCATGTGTTCAGACACATAGATACATCACCCATAGTTTGTCTGAAATAACTGAAATGTTTGCAGTGAAACTTTGTCATTTTTTAGTCTCTGCATGTTTCAACTTTTAAAATTTCAAACTGCACTGTCTTCTTTTTTTAAACTATTTTTTTCTATAAACTTCCAAATGTATGACAGAGGAGGAAGAAAATCAAACATGGAATACTTCAGCTGTTACAGTGAGCTTTTCAAAATGCTAGAGCAGCAGCAGTCAGAGAACAAATGGAAGTTCCAACAGATTCTGAACTTTATTGCTTATTTAACACTGTAAAAAGTTCATTTCAATTATTAAATGGAGATCTAAAATTCAAACCAGCAACAACAAAAAAAAATCAATATTTTTTAGGAATCCTCCTAGGTTAATTTATATCATCAGGCCATTAAAATATACCAGGTATGAAGCCATATTTTCACGATTCAGTTAAAATAATTTCAAGCGCTTACTAAATTATAACATTAAATAGAAATGCTCCAGTGTTTTCTTATTAATTTTGTGTATAAGCAGAGCTCTTTTTTTACAAGGTTGCTTATGTACAGCCTATCATATACCATAAATTCATGTATTTCTGTATGAAGGCAAAATGCAGTAGTCATTTGATTAACACTTTAGACTTATTTATTAAACTATCATAGATGCCAGCATTTTTAATTTGTCTACCTCCATTTTTACTTAGTCATAATCTGACAAAGATTAAACAGGGTTTCTTGTCTTACCATCACTCAGAAAGATTTAAAGCTTCTTTTTCAGAAATTATATAGAATTACATAAGGTTTAAGACATGATGCAAATATTAGCAGCATTAGGCTACAATCTTACATCAGGCCTTTAAACATCTTTATTCACTTCCTATCTTCATTTCATTATAATGACAAAAACACACCTTGAAAATAACATGCTACTGAAGTCACTGTGTTGGTCTACAGAAACTAAGTGTAATATTAAGTTGTTCCAAATGTGAATTTTCTTGTGGCTGATTTGCAGTACATTATGGAAACAGCTAATCTGCTTTAATGTATCACTAAGTGGACACTCAGTCAATAGATGAACAATAACTTACTGTTTGACCATGTAAGGCCAGTGACATCTTAAATTCCCAAGCTGATGGGATCTGAATATTGCCCACCATTTCATGTGGTCTTAACATTAGGCAGAACTAAGCAATGGATTAATGACTTAATTTTTTAATTTAAGTGAAAGCTAACTACATAACAAAAGGAGCAGGTAAATGACTCACAGAAAGTTATTCATCCACACAGTAAAAGAGGAAGCAATGAGATTCAGATGTCCTTGTTGTTTCGCTTATGATACTACATCTATCTAGATAAAAATATTCTCTGCCTTTTCATCTCTAAGGAATTCAAATTCTCTCAGGCTTTGCACTAGCCTGGTTTCTGCTGTCACAGGACCCAGATCCAATCCTTTGGAAGTAGAAAATCTGCTTGCAAGCTACAGCTGTCTAATATATGTAAAAGGTGTTCTCAAAGGTGCCGACACCTGTCCAGCATGCCCCTGAGTTTGTATTGGCTACATAAGACTTGTAGTTAGCTCAGCTAAGAGACACAGCTATCCATCATTCCTCTAGGATGAAGTTGAGTTTAGTTATTCTATTATGGAGTGGATTTGCTTCTATTTAGTCCTTCTTGATATTCAGAATGTTTTAATTCTGATACTAATGCTTCAGTGATCTATCCTTCCCAATAAACTCACATGTATATACTTTTTCTGTTTAACTTTCTTTTTTCCCATCTGTTTTCTGGTGGCTTTTGAAAAATTCAGACTAAAGTAAAGAAATAATCATTACTGCTTAGAGTAAAGGAAGAGCTCAAACACAGAACATTGCCAGACTCACTGCAGCAATTTGCCTTCTCCTTCTTGTATTTATTCACAGATTTCAGGCTACTTCAGCTTTTTGTTTTCTCACTGATCTTTTGCCTTGTCTTTTCTATAGTGATGCATTCCTTCTTGTCCCCATAATCTCCCAATCTTTATTCTATTTATCCCTAAAAAGCCTGTCTGGTAATCAGAATTGGACTGAAAATTAAATAAATTTTAAATGTACACACTTCTGCACAAATGTAGTTATTTTATTATAGCCCAGAATGGCCCTTGTGCACCTCTGTGAAATTCTTCGGTTAGGACTGGTCTCCTCAGGAAATCTTTGGATAGCCAAAGAGCTAAAAAGAGCTTTGAGGGCCCATCAATGGTGTGAATCACTCTCTAGAAGTACTTCGTTTCCTGTTTACCACAGGAAGAATGGTAGGGGTTCCTGTGCAGTAATGGTGCTTTTGGCAATGCCTTAACCAGCTGGGAGCGATCTGGTCTCATTCCTAGGTTAAATGACAGGTTGAGAGATAAGGAGATAAGTAATGCTGTTGTTTTCAAAAGACTGTCTTGCTTTAACACCCTCACTGGTCCCCTGCAATGTGGTAGTAGAATTCTCATAAGCCAGTTTATCCAGCTAAGCAGAAATTTGCCTGGTTGTGCTTCCCTCACACCCTGCACATGGATGGAATGAAACTAATGATAAAAAGCAGTCAAACCTGCATTTCTCCAGAAATATGAGCTGACAAATAATGTTCGTTTCTTGTTACCAAATACAGAAATTAAAGTGGGAAAAACGTAGACTTGGGTACTTTTCAAAAACAATTGCACAACAACAGTAGCAACCACATAGCATTTCCTCAGAGACTGAACACTTACTTGCATTCTAATGGAAAGCATTATGTATGTAACATATGTAACATTGCCATCTAGAGACATCAGCTGTAACAACGTGCTTGAGCAGCTCCCAGATGTAAGCACAGACACCTCCAATCACAATAATCTCCTTCCTTCTTCCTGCTCTTCATGATTTATTATATGGCACTCATATTTATTTTATCTTCTCCTACATTTACATTGGAATTGCATAAGAACCTTTTGAATGGGCATCTAACACAATTTACAGGTTTGTCAGTAAATGAATAAGGAAGTTACTCAAGGAGGGTAGGAGTAAGTTCACTTTACCTCTAGAAAAATGAAAAGGTTTGTTCTCATAGATTTTTGGTTGGATGTTACTATATCTGCTTGTCGTGGTTTACAAACTGTGTTCAGTTTAGTAGTTACACTAAAACCAGCTGCCATTTGTTCCCCCTCCAATTGGAAGCACAAAAGGCAGGGCTTGTCAGTTGAGATAAGAACAATTTACTGGACACAGCAAAGCGATAAGAAGATGAACAATAATAACAATAAATTAATAACAAAATGTATAAGATGAAACAATTTACATGGAAAGCCTGTGACAATAGTTGATTGGCTCTTCCCCACTATGTTTTCTCCCTATGAGAAGGAACACCTTCCTCCCTGGGAAGTGAGAACCCTTTACTCCTGCCCCTGGCAATGATGTGAGGTGGAAAAGAACCATCTCTCAGCCATGGCCCTCAACCCACACCCCCTTCCCATCACTGGAAAAAAATTAACACTGTCCTGGACAGAACCAGTGCATCTCTTTGGTATTTTCACTAAAAGTTTGTGTTTTCCCCAAAATCAAGTTCTGGAGAGCTTTCCAGCTCATACTTAAGAAATCAAAAAAATCAAGGACTCAAATGGATCCCAATATTAGTCAGTAGTAGCACTGATGCAAACGGGCATAAACAAGGGATATGAAACCATTTCACACACATGGAAATAATCTCTTGAAGAGGACGTAATTGAATGCTTAAAATGAAATTGAGCTTGGGATAAGCGTAGGTTATACAAGATCAAATACATCCTCTATCTTCTTCAGGATCACCTTAGACTAGATGCCAAATTTTAGACCCACAACTTTAGATGAGCACATTTGCACACAGGAAATTGGATCAATGTAGGCATTCAGAAAGTTCAACAGATCTAATCTTTGTTAATATTCCACCTCAGCACTCAATCTATTCAAGTGTTTGGATGACTTCCTTATTTTCCCAAAGTAGAGAGCTTTCTGGGATGGAAGAGACTGTGCAATACCTCAGCTCCTCACACACAGCTCAGTGGTGATCACTGGATAGATGGTATTGTGTGGGAGCAGGCCATGCCATAAATACATGATTCATACATCTGTGCTGTGATAACAACACACCTGCTCTTGTGGACACGAAAATACACTGACAAAAATAGCAAAATATTACAGTAATCTATTAAGATATCTACTGACTCTGTAGCGCCTCCTATGACAAGTTGATGCACACAGGTGAAGGGACTTGTTCTACTTTTATAAAGGACAATTGAGGAAAAGCCTTGAACTTTGATGACATATTAATTATATGCTGAACTGAAGGTCATCCCAAGTAATTTTCATCCAAATTATTTTGGCTTAGCTAGGTTAATGTTTACTTACACTTTTTTTTCTTCCTTCCCTCATTCTTCCTGTTCTGGAAAACACCAAAAATGCCTTGGACTCATTCATATATCTACCATTTTTAAAAATTTTTGATTGAACTGGAACATGAATCATAGTATCTGCAGAAACTATAAAACTCCTACAGTCTGCCACTGTCTTAAATGGACAGTGAGAGTGCATTGCCATACTCCAAAATGTTTCTTGTCTCTCAGACTACCAGAATGCTAGGTAAAGAGCTTTAATTTTATGTTTAAAGAAGGCTTTTATATAAAAATGTACCATTTCATAAGGCACAATTCTTGTGAAAAGCTAGCAACTTGAACTTATTCATGAATTGTAATGCCTGCAATGTTAAATAGAACAGCGTTTGTTTGGTTTTCTTTATGATTTACAGGGACACTTTATGGAAGGTAATTAAAATGTCAGATATACTTATGTTTCTACAGAAATATATGAGCATTTCTTTTTGTACTAACTTTAAGGTTTGCAAAAAGAAAAAAGCACTAATAACAATCAGAGACATTTTTTAGAAAATGCAAGTGCATATTTGCCTAATAGGCAAAAACCACTGAGAGTTGATCTTGAAACCTTAAATTCCATTTCTTTCCATCAAAATTGTACCATGCATTGAAACACACAAAATAATACAAAATTGCACCTTAAATATATGTAGAATTTCGTTAATCACAACAAATTAGGTGATGAATTACTGTACATTGTGCTTCACTACACAAATGAATGAAGTGAAATTAAAATAAATTAATAATAAGGAATACAAAAAATGTAAATGGGTACCTTTCCCTGCAATCTTTTCTGAAAAATGCTCCTGGATCCATTTATGGTAGTGATAACTTTCAGCTAAAGCAGCCAGCTTATATTCAGGCAAGGTTACCATTATTCAAGGGAGAGAATTATATATTCTGGGAATTAGAGTGCATGCACAAAATTTGACAGTGATGTAAATTATCAAGCCAATGTCCAGAGGGAGGATGCTGTAAATAGGAATCATATTTTTAATTCAATCCTCACTGGTATCATAGCCTGCCTCTAAAACAAACGAAATTAGAAATTTTGCAGAACAAAGTGAAAGGTTTAATTCTAGTCTCAAACAACGGTTTGTTTATTCTCCACAATACAGGGCAGTGTGCATCTACCTTTCTCGAAGATATAAGCCTTGAGTGGATAAACACAAAAAATTAAGAACCAGTCTCAAAAACTTCCCAGTGAAAAAAACTAATTTAAACATCTCTCCTGTGTTACCGGTGGATAGTCTCCATCCAGTGTCTCTTTTCAGCTGCATGGATGGTTTCTTTCTCTTCTAAACACTATCCCTTTCTTCTAATGCATGCACTTTCTTTCATGTGTTGTTGGTGGTTTTGGCAGAGGGTCTTGCTGAGCACAGCTGACAGGATCTATGCAGTAAATATTGCATGACATGGAGGTGTTTCCCCCTGCTGACCATGACCATGACTAAACCCTTTGAGGCCTCAGCCAAAACCAAACCTCCTCTCATACTGGGCATGATATTTACAGCAGTAAATACTGTGAACGCAAATGTTGTCACAAAGACCTTCAGCAGACTAAGAAAAAACAGCACTACTATGAGAATTTTACAGAAAGAGAACTGAGAAATTAAGTGCCTTGGTGAAGGTCTGCAGGAATCATATAGAAGACAGTTTGTCCCTGAAGAGTACGTCAGTGTGAAATCTCTGCAATGATGAAGCACAGTCAGCTGACTGCACACCTAAAGATGTTCCATGAATATGTTGTTCAAATAACACCTTTTGCTAGGTCAACAGTGACAGTGTAAAAAATTAAGTTTTTATCAGCTGTATATAAAAAATTAGTAAGTACAAAAAGAAAAACTAGAATTAAAATGAGATGGTTACTTCAAATAGCAAGTAGTTTAATCCAGAAAGACACTGATGTAAATCTTTTCCTGAAAAATTTCTGATGTTCACTAGAAATCAAGTTTTGTTTGAAGGCAGTAATATACATGTTACTTTAATAAAAACTCACAGCAATGAATGTTTATCATTTTGTAGTTTTAACGATCCAGAAGACACTATGTATCAGTGCTTGCAATGTTATTACTAAAATTCACATGTAACTACAGGCTTTACAAATAATGTTTTTGAAAGAATAATACTTTAAAACGGTGCTAATTAAGGTAAGAATATTGTGTTGTTCAGAATAGAAGATTGTTGTGAAGGAAATTAATATCTTAAAAATTAATTTTTTGCAAAGGCAGGAGAGAGAGAGAAATTACCAGTTTCAAAGATACAGATACACAGTGTCCAAAACACAGCAGATCCAAAGACATTTTTGTTTACCCTTTGGAGGTATAGAGTAACATGCAAATTCAAAGCTAACAGATTCTATGAATGATTCATTTTCTAGCTTTATGTGTATCAGCTCTTCATTTTGCAAGGGAATGGTCAGGTGAACAGGAAATACTATTGAGTGCTTCTCTGGCTGTCTGCCATGCTCTAAATGATGGCTAATAAAATTACTCCAATACTTGAGAGATTGTCTTAAAAGTAAAAAAGAACACTTTAAGGTGAGAATCTGAACATTGTAAGTTTATCTTAAGAAATTGTATGCATCTAGAAGTTACTGCTTTATTATAGCACAAATGTTCTGAGCTTTGACTTACTTTCCATAATGTGTTTTCTGTTAGCTGTATAAATATTTTAATGTCCTGTTACTTACCCTTATGCAGTGAAAGCTATTTATACATTTTAAAAAAATTAAAAAACAGTGTTTCTGTGCTGAAAATATCACTGTGTGGTGTTTTAACTAAATCATGAGTTAAACTTTTCAGTTGTGATTGGTTTTACTTGAGAAAGAAGTAGGAAGCAACTAGAAAGCATTGAAAGCATAATTAATATTAGATCCTATTCTTTATTTCTTCCAATATAAATCTGATAAAATCATAGGAATGATGAATGCATCCATTCAATATCATCGAGCAGCAAAAAAATTTTTCATCAGTAACATTCAAGGATGATGGAAAAAAGCTCTTCAATTTTTTGGTCCAAAATAGCTACCTTTAGTTCTTAAAGCAAAAAAAAGGTAATTTCTCAGATTATCTTGTATAAAGGATTGTTGCAGAAAAATACTCCAATCAGTCTCCTAAAAAGCTCTGATATAGTGGAAATTCATCATCATCAATGACTATATTCAAGGCACACAAAGCTGTCTACTCATTTTTTGATGCACATCTACTATCCAAGAAAAGCATTTCAGCTGTAGAAAATGGTTGATGACATAACAGGTAGGCTGCAGATCCTGGTATCCCTCAAATCAGAATTTCAAGATGCAGCAGGGAGTTTTCACATAATCAAATTGATGTCTCTGCAGTTTGTTATATTAGAGGCTTCCTCTATTGAAGCAGCCCTGTGGGATTCTGTGGGATATTTGTGTTTTTCTGATGCACCTACACTCCATAACAAATAAACAAATGTTTGTCAAATAATTAGTCGTCACTCACCTGAGAATTTAAAAATCAAGCTGGTTTTCAAGTGTGTGCTGCTACTAACGATATCTTCCTTAAGTGAATTTTAATAAATAATTGTTGTGTAGATAATTCACAAGAAGGAATAAAATCTATTTCACATTGTCATTATTTTCATATCAAGAGCCAGAAAAGCTACATGCTTGTCAGCAGAGTAAAAATCTAGACTGTAAATACATGGGAGACATAATCATATGAATATGACACTTCTACAGAGCAAATGAAATTACAGTTTAGAACTGTACAGACATTAAGAATATCTTGATTTTTTTCTTGTAGTAGTAGAGCACCTTACTTAAAATATCCCTCTTGCCCACATAACACTGTAAAGCAGTTGAATGATACACTGCAATGTGCAGTTCTGCAATTCTTTGTCCCTTTTAATGAAATAACACATTTGATTGTAAGCTCTTTAGCCTAGAAAAACTCTCAAACAACCTATGCCTGTGAAAAAATAATGACATTAGCTCTGAGCAGCATGAAAAACCCAAATCACCAGGTGCCATAATTGACTGAACTGCTCTCATGCTGGCAAAAAGCAGAGAGCTGAGTCACATTGGGCATTTTAGTAATACCATGACCCGTAGCTCTGTTAAGTGATAACATTTTTTCTGTTGTTCTGAGCAGCACATTCATTCCCTATTGTACATCTTACATAGTATTGTTCTCTTTCTGAAAGTGCCGCCAAAAGACAATGAGCAGGGATAATGGTATAGAGGCAGGTGGGCTGTATGAAGAAATAAATTGCATCATTGGTGAAGAGACCTGAAATGTTAGAGATGTATGTGTGCAATTGTCATCTCTTCTTGGTCCTGAAACAACATAACTCTAAGGGATGCTTCAGCTGAGAAAACTAATATGAGCTAAAAGGAAAAGGAGAAGCTACACTAGACTGAACAACTTTAATAGGTATCGACAACAAGGAGAACTAAGGTTAGACCCTTACCAAGACCTTTACCTAGCAGGATCTTATGTTAAATACATCACTAATGTAGAAATTGCCTTTCTCCAATATTATTGTTTCTCTTTATTCATCTATCCTTTATCCCCTTAAATTTCTTTTCACATGAATCCTTGGACTCAGTATTTGCGAATGGAAAAAGATTAACATATTTTAAATATGCTCTTTTTTATCAGGTTTGAACAGCGGCTGAAAGAATTCATCTGTTTTTTTTCTGGACAAATGAAATAAGAAATGGTTATTTTCAGAAGCCATATCACACCACCTAATATTAATGTATCTTGTCAGTAATACCCCTGTTTAATACAGCAATGGCTACATCTTCTGCAGAGGTCAGGATATTTTCAGCCTCCCTGTAGATTGTCTAAATGAAGACATGGCGATAGAGTATTCTCTGCATTTCTGGAGATATACTGCTAAGGCAGCCTGTGCTTTTGTTCTAGCCCACACATGGGTTGTCATCATTCCCTGTATATTTTGTCTTCCTAGCAGTGGGGCAAAAGATTGCAGCTGGCATTTAGATATTTCAGATATTCAGATATTTCAGCCTAAATTTAAAATAATGTAAGCTTTATCTGAATTTGAAGATTCAGAGATTTTAAGTACCTGTCAAGATATTGTCAAAGCCAGCGGATGGACAAGGTTCAGAGCCTTTACATCTGCACTTTCACAAAGCCTCCTGCTCTGTGAGTTATCATCTTGTCTTGTTTGGGCAGTAGTTTCTGTCCTGGCTGCTCTCTTCAGAACATGTAAATAGTGAGTGTAGGGAGTCAGAGGTCTGAAGTAACAGATGTGACAGATAATTTCTGTGATCTATTGACTCATGTATTTTAAGTATAAAAGGTATCATAATGATGATCTAGTCTGACTTCTTAAATGATGCAGGGCAAGGAGTTGCAGTGGGCAATTTCTATAATAATAATCTCTGTTTGACTTTCACCATATTTTTAAGAAAGTTATCCAATCTTACTTCTTCACATGATGAAGAACTCACCTCATCCCTTGCAGAGTTTTCCCAGTGATTAATTACTCTCACTATTAAAACTTCTGATTTAATTCTAGTTCAAATTTGTCTAGCCTCATCTACTGAGAGCTAGATCTCATTACACCTTTCCCTATTAGACTGAAGAGGCATCTACCACCAGAAATATCTTTCCTGTACAGTTACTTAAATAGCATAATCAAGTCACCTTTTAACCTTCTCTTAGATAAACTAAATAGATTGAGTTCAATTACCAAGCCTCCGTCCTGCCTTCAGGGAAAAAGAGCAGTGCTACTCTTGGGAAAGGTTTCATGAAATAAACCACATTAATTCACCAGATTTTTTTTTTACAAAGCTTTCTGTACAGCTGCATGTGATTTTGTTTCACTTAATAATGTCTGGCAGAAACAGCAATAAAATGTCTTTTTTCTTTCCTCAGCTCCACACAAGCACTTCAGTGTGCTAAAGCTGGTTGTTCCCAAAGATAACTTTATTCAGTCATCCTTAGGAGCAGAATTTGTTTGACATGGCAAGTTGGACCCCTGAGATCTGGATGCTATCCAAGGAGAAAGCTGGACATGTAGAACCGGGGCTCAAAGACACAAGCAAGCTGAGTAGGAGGAAAGACAATAGAGAAGCACATTTCTTGTAGACAAGTTGGCTTCTAGCGGATTTGCAAACTTAGTGGGGGCTGGGATTCTTAACCTGTAGCCGCTTCCGGATTTAGACACATCAGTCCTCCACTTAGAGAAAGTCTTTGAAGTATATAAAACTAAATTCTTACTTTCAAAAAGAGAAGAAAGGGGAAAAAAAGAGATCTAATCTACTCTACTGGAGGAAAAGATGACATCCATTCTACTCTAAAGAGGATGAAGCTAAATATTCAAACTTCACAGAGACTGAAAAAAATGAAATTGAGTGTGGGCATGACTCATGAAGCCACTCATCTGGCAAAGAGCAGTCAATGCCTTGTTTATGAAAGTTGTTCAATACAGGTTTAGTACAAAATGCTTTAGCAGGCCCAGAAGCAGGGAGTCCTTTCAGAAGTAACTTCCCTTGTTAAGGAATTACAAAATACTTTCTCCTTCTCTGATCATGTATTTTCCAATTTATTATATGTTATATAATATATACACTATATATATATATATATATATATATATATACACACACTATTACAAATTAAATTATATAATTGTATAATTATAAATTATAATTTATTAGATAAAAATACAGAAAGCTCACTTCAAATTCCACCACATCCTATTTTAACCACATCAAATGCTCCTATGAATTTTGGCACTGTTTTTTAAGCCAAAGACAGGTATTTTTCCAGCATCTGTCATTTATGATCATCAATGTAAGCTGTGAGTACTTTTACCTTTAGGTGACTGTAATGCAAATCAAGGTTGCTCACCTAGTTGAAACTGATGATTTTAACTGATGTTAAAAACTGTATTTTGTTAATCTGAAGTTTATGTTTCTCCACACAAAATTTGTAGAACATATATGGTGCATGTCAACCCCTTCAAACCATCTGAAGGCCATGAGGATGCTTAAATCCTGGTAAAAGCATTATCAAAACTTCTGTCACAATGGTATGAAGCCAACACAAATAAGTCTAAGTGGTGTAATTATTTCATTCCAGTTGTAAGGTTCCGGTTCCATAAGCCTTCCTATGACGTTGAAATCAAAGCTTTTTACTATGGTTAGAAAATCTATTAGACCAAGTTTGTCTATAATCATTTATTTGTATACACACTTGCTATCCATATAATGTGGCTGCCAGCCACACAAATAAACACAGACATATTTTAATTGTTTTCAAAGAAAAAAAATATTAAATGTTTCTGTATTTTAAAAAGAGTTGTTTTTTCACAATCCAATTGATTTTGTATTTACTACTTGTAACAAGCATTTTTATTTGTTTTGTCATCTCTGGATATTGTAACAGCAGTGCATTTCCAAATGTGTAGTTGATGCCACTCTTCCATTAGGATTACAGCTGATGATAAGAAACTTTGATTTTTCAGCATACAATCTTCACCAATTTTATTGCCAGAGTCAATGTAGAAAATGTGTCTGTGTATTAGTAGAAATAACTTGCTTTTTTTTTTTAAAGTATAGGTCACATATACAGTGTATTTACACTGAATTTGTCTAGTGTATAAAGTCAGTCTACAAACCCTAAAGCTAAACATTTGTTCCATACTTTTATTCTCTCAGAGAAGCAGTAGGACCCTGAGTTCAGGTGTGTTTTTAATAGAATAATTTAATGAAAAAAATGTTTTCTAAGAGTATTACAGTCATTTGTCTAAATGTCATAGATGTTCCACAGATTGTGGATGTCAGCTTCTTCAGGGAGGAAAAAGAAGATTGCCTTTTCAGATTATCATTTTGCCCTTTCTCTAATATGCTCACATTAAGACAAATTAAATGATTGCCTAAGAAAACCCTTTGAAGCCTGGTGGAAGCAAGCATCTTGTAAGCAATTCTGTAATTCACAATCTCTCTCCTTCTATACTGTTACTTTAGTTAGTCCCGTTACGATATTCAACAGTAATGGATTCAGTTAGATAACTGGATGACCATGTCTTGTAAATAATTATGAATATTTTCAGCTAAGCCAACCAGTGTGCTGACTTTTAAAAGTGAATGAAAAGGCGTCTAGCAGATTAATTCTCATGTATAAACTCTTGCCCTAAAATCTTCAATCTGCTACATTTATTTGGAATGTTCACACATTAAAAATTATGCCAACAGTTTCCCTATTACTCTTCAGATCATTTTCTTCCCATACCTTATATCAAACTCTATTTTTGTAAATACTCCACAACATACAGTACCTGTGCTAGTAAATGTGCTAAGCTATCAGTGAGTAAATGACTTTGGAAATTAGTTGGAGGTTAATTTGCCTCTTTGCCCCCCCCCACAAGTAGCCAAACTGTAATTGATTTTGATGGCATTCACAAAGTGCCTTGGCCTGTTGAATAATGAAGGAGCACTTACAAAGACAGCCACTGAATATAGCAACAATTACGTGGGGTATCAATGAGACATCATTAAAAGTTTAATGCTTCCGCACTTAATCAACTTTGCCCTACCTTTAACAGCTTTGTTGCTTTAGGAAATCTCCAAAGTTTCAAGTGTCAGTATGTTGTACATGTTCTACATCCATCAATTCAGAGAAATGTTCGCTCAGGGTAAGCATGTCTAGTCCTGACATATTTAAGGAGCTGTTAAAGCATAAAAGAAAAATGATAGACAATTACTGGTGCTGGGAAAATGTCAGGCCATGTATGTGTGTGCTGAATGGAGCATTTGTCACTCACATGGTCACAGAGCCCTTAGGACAGCATCATCTTAATCCATTTTTTGATTACTCACAGGTAACAAAAGAAATGTCAGCTTTTATTTTTTAGCCATAACAGATTCAGGCAATCAGCTATCAAGTAATTAGTCTCCATGATTTTTATCTGATTTATGTGGTTTTTTTTATGATTGACAGTGGTGATTATAGCCATGTCTTAACAGTAATTTACCGAACTTTTTATGTTTGTATTAAGTAACTATGGAGGTAGAAGTTGTGAGGACTTTAAGAAACTAATGAACTTATGCTCTGCAGTTGTTATTTGTACACACTTGCTAGCCGCCTCAGTCAATGTCTTAGGAAAAAAACCGTCTAATTTACTTACCTTACTTCCCTTGCATGCAGCAGTCAACCAAACAGTAATGAATAGACACCACAGGACACTAAGGTGACACTGGTATTTAAAAATACCATACACTGTAGAATGAGGAGGATTTTTGAAAGCATGTACAATAGCATTCCTATAAAGAGCATTTTGTTATAGATCATTAAAGTTTTGTGATAGTAGCCCTGTACCTGAATCCTGAGCCATCAGTCCCACTTACGTCAAAAACCATAGCAATATCACTCCCTTGCAGTAAAAAATGGGGTAGAGGTCATGTTTCCTGACATTAGCATGGAATCTGGGATCTCTGTGATTTAAGCAAGGTGTCACCTTTTGTCAGACTAGGTCTGGATAACTCTCATCAGTGTTTGTCCTTTACATCCTATTAAAAGCCAGGCCTTACCTGCACTTTCTGACACACTCAAAAAGTATAGATCTTGGCACTTAGAGGTTACTCCAAGATGTGTTTCTGCCTCAAGGAAAAGTACTTGATCAAGCTTCATCTATGTGTGCCTTGTAAAATTATGATCCGTTTTCCAGTATAATCTCTTTTGAAAATATCTTCGAATCCCATAAAAACATGGAATACACTTCTTCTTCTAATAAAGAAAGAGGACTGACGTTGTTGTACACTACAACGACACAGACTCCGACTTCAGAAGGCTGAAAATGACTCTTTTATTTTTGGGGATGTGTTTCCCTTTAATACTATTTTACACAGACTAATTCAATTGGTGAAACAAAGACAAACTTCTTCAATCACATTGGTCAGACTAGAGGGACATGAAGAAGAAGCTCCTCCTAGGGAAAAGAATGAAAACAAAGTTACAGTTACAAAAACATGTTGCTTGTTTACAGAAAATTGCTTGGGAAAAGAATTTTAGAAAACCAAAACATTTCAGGCACAAAACCAGGGCTATGAGGACCGAGCTGGATTCTGAAATGAAGCAACATGACATGACTTTACATACTTAGATCTAGTGTCTACTACAGCAAACTTGTCTTGGTGAGACCTAATTGGAATGTGTAGAGTACCAAAGAAGAGATTAACATATAAGCCTTTTGAACCACTGAGTGTGGATTCTTGAATTCCATTTCTCTATGTTCTCTTCAGAGTCTTTAATAACCTTTAGCCTAAAAACTTGTCAAAGACTTTTTGAAAATCCGTATGTGGTTCCTCTCTGTTCACATCCTGTGACACTTTCGAAGAACTCCAGTAGACGAGTGAGGCAGGATTTCTTTCTGTTAACTCAGCTGTGATGCCCCTTTACCCAAACACAATTTTATTCATGCATTCTGCTGCCATAATGTTTATAACAGACCATATCATCTAAACCAGAGGCAGTAGTCAGACTTACCAGGATGTAGTGTTTAAGACTTCCTCTAGAGTACTTTCTGTGCCTGGGAGTTATATTGGCAGCTCACCAATATGCTGGCACAGTTGCTGCTCATGATGACAGGTTACACTCTTGGCCAACTGCTCTGCAATTTCACATATGAACACCGTCTTGGTGAATATTATCCAATCCTACTGATTTGCTAAGATCTCACACAAAAATCTGTTTGACCTCATACTTTCTGCGTATTCATTTCAAACTAATCTAGTTCCTCTGACCTGTTACAAAAAAAAGTGCATCAGGTGTGGGATTCTCCCCAGATTGCTTTACCAGTAAAAGAAAAAAAGCAAAGAATTTGCTGAGCTGCCTTTTTTTGTGATACTATCATCTTTGACAACAGCCTGATGTTATTCTTGATTATTCTATATGTGAGTCAGTCCATGGCAATGGGCCTTTTATCCAACAACCTGAAGAATGTAAGTGATCAATTAATGATCTTTTCTTATTTTCACTTTATCAATCACTTATTCACAGCCTACTAGGACTTTATTTCAGAAATATCTCTGTGAGTACCTCCATCTGCTGTGCAAGATTTGTTCACGCTCTTTCTTATAAAAGCCTGGATATATTTGATGCAAAAAATGCTAGCACATCATTAGTATTTGGTACTGTGGGATATTGTTTTTGTTTTCTAACTCATGTCTTACCTTAAGTTTAGTGCAGCGGACCATTTATTTCTAAATCTTTCTAACAGGTCAATTTCTTTCATCCACAAGTTCAGTGGAGTGTAATTTTTCATATACTGCTGTCTTCATCCCTAAAATATCTTTCAAAAGATTTTATTTCTGCAATTTTTTCAAGTAAAATAATTTCAAATTATTGCACAGTATTAAAATGGAACATTTAGAATGTTTAACAATACTTTATGTAAATCAAATCAAAAGCTATTTCATCTGTCATAGAGGGGAAAGTGACAGGGACATAAATCAATAGAACATCAGAGATTTTCTGTTCTTTTTTTTTCTCCTATAATTCATCTGCTATTCCTAGTTAATCATAAAACAGTAAACACAGAATATGCTAGAGTCACACTTGAAAATGCATTTGATTAGAGCAATCATGTCACAACACAACTTGCATTGTTTTCTTTCTGATGTCCTCCATGGAAGTTCTACTAGTTATGCATATACTTAGTTAAGGAGCTTTTAATTTATTAATGTAATCTGCTATGATTGCATTCCAAAATACTGGGCTGCAGGTCTACTTACAAAACTGTGAATGTCAAAAACAATACCTTCTCTCACCTTAGAGGTCAGATCTTTTATTTCTCAAGAAGAAATCCATACCTTTAATAGAAATGAAGTTGTATAATGACGTATTTAATTGGTGCAAGGAAAAATCGGCAAGGCACTTTCTAAAAGTCAGGATGGCTCTCTGCCACCTAATGGTCTGTCATCAAGTGCTGAAAATGTACTTAAAATTTGCTAACAAAATTGCATTATTTTGTTGCCTCAGCAAGATGTACTGAAGATGAAAAGAATGTATTGAGACATATTTAGATACTATGTTCATTTGGAGATGGGATATTCACAAAAGATCTCTGCTTTTACACAGATACATTCATTAAGCTATAGCTCTGTAATGAAAGGATCCGTAGGAGCCTCGTTGCAGAGATTTGGTTGTGGCAATGTCACTCCTGGGAGAATCTGGGGCCTTCCTTGCCACAAATAATAGGATTGTTTATGTGGTTAGGCAAAATTATTGTGTTTGATACAGGTAAGATCAAGGGCCCCTCAGTTTTAGTAAGATACTGAAGTATCTCAATCTCAGTATGTAGAAAATTTCTTTCACAAATATATTTACTAACAAATTGACTTACAAGAGAAATACAACAAAAAATAGACTGAATTATATTTGACTTATGTGGAACTCATGACCAAAATATGCTGGGGCAAAATGAAGGTTCCTCTGGTTCAGGTGTGTACCTCTTAGTAAAGCTATGAATAATGACAGCTTTCTACATTCTGTGGGCTTCAGCCAGGCTGGTTTGCTTGTATCTCAAGGAAGAGACACTGAGAAATAACCTCATACTTAATGAGGACTGTGCTAGGTATCTGGTGGCTAGGGGAAAAAAAACTCTTTTGCAGTTGTTCTTCATACTTTGCTATTTAATATCTGATATGGTCAGAAAACAGAGGGGGGAAAAATAAAACATGAGGTCTCTGTCCTCACCTAAGATGAATCTCTTTCCACAATGTGGAAAATGGGCTCACCTTTTTAGGAAATGGGGAAATAGCACTTCAAAATCTACTCATCATCCTCTTTCAGTAAGTGCCATTTCGTGTCCCTCATTTGCACATCTCCATCCATTTGCTAAGGACGGAACTCTTCTTCTTCTTTCTCACACTGCAAGGGAGTGAATCCACATGGCCTCTTCTTGGTGACACGGTTCAGAACAGACAATGGCAAGAATGTGATTATAAATGGACTGTCTGAATAGATTGTCCCAAACTCTCCACTGAGAGGATATTTGCCAAAAAAAAAAAAAACAACAAAAACAAAAACTGGTAACACCACAAGGAAATTCCTTGCAGTTTGTTTTAGACAGCTATCTTTAAAGCACTGCATGGCAGGGAGACTCTTGGGAAAACAAAAAGTTTAAAAGAAGAATCCAAGACGCATAAAAAATTCTAACATAAAATTCTGATCAGAGGGAAACCACTCATCAGACACCATAAGGAATCTGTAGCCATCCAACAAGAGGATGAACAGCACAGGGGCAAAATGTAGAGATCCACGTGTGGGGTGGTCTTTTGTGACCTCATGGAGAGTTTTCTCCATGACCTGCTTCAGAAGAGGGAACAGTGTACACATAGCAATAAAGCACTCATATCTTGAACACAGTTGTTTAAATAAGGGAATGGGTGGTCCCAGGGAAGGTGTACATGCTTGAAATCCAGGCGCCCAGAGGTGTGGGACAAAGGACATCTGGGGATGCAACATGTATAAGATGGTGGTGAGGTTAGAACTTCATGGGAACAGTGATAAATACTGTTTAGAAAACTGTAGGTGTTTGATAACTTATTTTAAGTGTCCACTAGTGCATTTTTTTCAGTTGTATTGCTGATATTGATCCTGGATGCATAGTTCTTTGATTGCTCGTTAATTATGTGGAGTTACTTAATTTTAATTATTGTCTGACTTAGACTGTATTAAACAAATATCTTTTTCTCTTCAGCACCACACAACTTGCAAACTAGTCCTTGTTTTCAAGGATGTGTTTCCAGCAATGGTGATTTATGGAGCTGGACTCTTCCCTTCATAATGTTTCCAATACTGTTTTCCTGAGGCAACTGAGATCATCTGGGATAAATGCTGAGTGACTAATATTAGTCAGAAGAAAGGAATAATCCCAGAGAAGGTCAAATTGCACAAAAGAAGATGGGATGAATTAGCTAGAAGAGATTTGATGGCAGGTGGCAATGTGTGTGCTTGTTGAGAAATAAGGATTCACAGGTTTTTTTCTGATAATCCCACACTGAAATATCTACTTCACCCTGTATCTATAATTTCATAGCAACCCAAACAAGCTAAGGAACTTTAAAGCATTTTAAAAGCCATCTTTTCTTGTAATAATAAACGTTTTTCAACCTCAGTAACAGAATGGAAGCTATAAATTAAAGCCTTTCCTGATGATGTTCACTGTTTCACTGGTTATGTTTTCTATACAGAAATGTTGTAGTGAAAAATTACTTATAGAGAAGTAACTAACCAGTATAAGATCCTACATAAATCCTGTTTGAGCTGGATGATTTGATTCCAGTTCTTTAGTCAATAGCTGTATCCAAATTTATAGAGCTACCATCGTGTCTGATTGACATTATTTTAAATGGAAGTCAGGTTTACATGGCACAGAAATTGTAAAACATTCAGGCTCCTGGAGAATTTTTCATAACCAAAATATGATTTTGCCTCTCTAATTGGAAAGTAGCTGTGTATTCAAGACCATAGTTCAATAATGGGAAAAATGGAAAAGCTTTATCTATTTAGCTCATATACTGAGCACAATCAAGATAATTTGCTCACACAAGGAGAAGGAAAATTAGTCTGTGTAGAAATTCATGCTATCATGGTGATAGTACTTAAATTAAAGTTAGCTCAGAGATCTCCCGATTCCCATGGTGTCTACTGGGCAGTCTTGGTCTAATTGGAGAGAAACATTTCAAGTGTGGTGATTATCTAAAATCCCAGATTTCATATGCTCAGTCTGCTCAGTTTGTGTGAAAATTTCCATTAACATCACAGAACAGCTGACACAAGTTGAGATATCATGTATGAATGAATAACAGCCAGTCTAAAGGTAAGGTATGTCTGACAACTGAGCACTACACTGGAAGTTAGTGACAGGCCAATTGCCTTGTGATACTGGCTTCAACACTCATATTTTAGATCTGAAGTCTGTGTTTTCTAATTTGAACCTTCCCATGCTTGTTATTTGTCTCAGAACAGAAACTACAGAAAACAAAAAGTAAAAGAAACTGAATTTTATTGACCAAAGCATTCATTTCCTTCTTCACTGTAATACTTATACAGAGAACACCAGCAGCTGAAGAGGAACGATTTGGTAATAACTCATTCTGCAGATGAACAAACCTCTTACAAAAGTTCCCCAGAACAGAGTCAGACTGGTGGAAGTCTCCACAGTGCTCTTGAGTTGGAAGTTAGCATTTCAGTATTGCATTTCAAGAAACTGATATAAGGTGGAAAAACAGCTCCTCTGGTACTGCTTGCAATCTATGTTGTGGTTGTAGAATTGTCCATAAAAACATTTTATAATTTGTTCATAGCCACGTATGATATTTTATACAAATACAATAGCAACAAACTGCTTACAACCCAGTTACAGTGCTTTTAGCACAAACTTGAATTATTTTTTATTAATTCTACAAAAATGCAACATTTATTTCAGGTACCACTTCAACATCTTGTGATGTGTTCTTAAAATCCACTAATAATTGGTACCTATGTAAAATTATTCCTTTTTACAATAATTTTATTTAATTTTTTAGCATCACACCTGATAGCCTATCATATTACACATTTTCATTCTGCCATGAATTGATGTACAACACCTGAGTGATGTTGTACAACACTTAATAATAACTGGTCAGGACAGGCTAGCTTGTTAACTACACTTTCAAAATTATTTTCAATTGCACATAAGAGCTATTCTTGCATTCTAAGATCAAAGAGGTTAGATGGTTTCAAATGACACTGTGAAATACTTCGGAAAGTCAGATTTCAGTTTATAAGACAGTGCTGTAAATGTAGGTCCTCCAATCTCTAATAAAAACTCATAAATTCTGTTGGTGTCATCCAGCATTAAAAAAAACCCCTTTAGTAATCACTATGTCCCTATATAACAAATATGTGCACAAATATATGCATACTCATCTCCAGATTCATTATTATTCTAAAATTTAATTTTTATCTCAAAAATATGCAATCTTAAGTATTTTCAAAAGAGTTTCAAAAGAGTTGTATTCTCATTTAGCAAATCTCCTTTAGTCTCATGACCAGGGGAGATATGTATTATACAAAAGACATAAGAGATTAGCCTCTTATCCTGATATACATGCAGATTTCTGTGTGAGACTTTAAAGTTAATATCAATGATCCAGTGAGAAATAAAAAATGGGCGGAAAAGTCTTTCAAATATTTGTTCATAAAACTTACATGCAAAGGTGAATGAAGAGCTAAACAAACAGGAAATAAAGAGCAGACTAATTATTTGGTAAACAGGAGACAATTTCACAAGTGCAATAAAATAAACACCCAGGAACTAAGGATGTGAATCAGTCACACTGAGAACCAGGAACTCAGTCTTGGAAATTCACAACCCTAAGCATAGTCAGTTCAGAACATCAGTTAAGATACGTACCAAAAGCTTTCAATATGCAAATATGGGTAAGAAGGTTGATTAAAAAATCTTGCCAGTGTATGTTTTCTGGATAAATCTGATCTGCATAATTGTCCCCTTCTGGGTGCCCACTTTACAGACTGTGTTGCAGGTTTAACATTAGGCAGGAAAGAAGAATTTTTTCTAACAAAGATGGAATGCAACCAGAAAATCATATGATGAAGATCCTTGTTGAAGAAAGAGGCACTGTTCTCTTCTTTATTGGCCAGAGATAGTTTAGCAATAAACGGAATAGACTTGGAACTGTCAATGGAGACCAGAAATTTGCCCTCTTCTGGATATGCTCCCCCTTTGTCGGTCAGCATGTAGCTCTCGGGGTGGAGCTCCCACAGTGGTAAAATTTTATGGTATAAATATTTCTATAGGACTGCTAAGTGCCTCTATGTTGCCTCAGTGTTTGTTTCTGTATTTGCACTTGTCAATTCTGCTGTAGTTTCTCTATGTGAAATCCTGTTCAGGATTTCAAAACAGGTTGGGCGGAGGAGGGGGCAGTTAGCACTTGATTTGTCCATACCTGTATTTATGAGTGGTGAGAACATGAATTATGAATGGGCTAACTTGGACAAGCTCTGAGCAGAAGGAAGGAGCCATGTTTGAAGTCAAGGAAATTAAGGCAGTCTCTGCATAGATTAGAAATTGCTCATCAATTTTAGTTCTGCAGGACAGGGAGTTGCCTTCAGGAGGCGTAATCCCAGAAAAATAAAATTGGTTTATTTAGCAAGATTTGCATTAATTTTTTTTTTCTGGCAGCTAAATATTAAACCTTATAAAGCAAATTAAGAGAAGTTTTGGGCTACATAATATGAGTTGGAAAATTATAACCAGTTGGAAAATTTAAAAAATTAGAGGGTTATTCTATTTTATTTCAAAAGTTTAAGATCTGCCTTTGTTAAATTGAACAAATTTTTGGAAACAATTTTATTAAATAAAATTAGAAAAAAATTACCGTTACTTAAAGGTCCCCAAATCTTCCATCTCTGTTTCTTGCAAAATTGCTGAGATAAAACCTATTTGCTTGGGTTTATTATTGTGCTTCAGACATAAAGTATATTGTGATTTGTTGTTCTACATAACTAAATACAATGACTATGTATTTAAAAATACATGTTATTTACATTTTATTGCTGTCTTCCTTGCATTACTTTGTCTAGTGAATGAGGATTATTTAAAGATTACTTAGACTTTTATAAATATGTGGCTTTACATACCCAAAGGTAAAATTTTGTAGACAGAGGTTTTCATGCACATTTATGTCTGGATTTCTATAGAACATCAGGTGCATGCATAGAAATGAATGTCAGGTTTTTTGCAGGAGGAAAGTAGATTCAGTCCATTAGCCCTCACAAGCTGGAGGAAAGAGAACGATGGAAGCTCCTTCAGTGCTGAGGCTGCAGTAGCCACAGCAGCAGCCGTTACATAATGTGCCCTTAGCATGGCTGAAACAGGTCAAGCTGAATGCTGCCTAGTCCTTGCAGAAGCTACAAAGTGTAATGCCAGCACTTCACCACTCTCATGTGTCAACAGCACATCTCCTTTTGAATGTTGTGACATGAGCTGCTGTCACCTATGGCAGAGTTCTTGTCTCATATTGCACCAATTCCTTGTGGAAACATCTTCCTACCCACAGAGCAGCCATTTACTGGTTATTGCTGCACAGCTGGCTCTGGACACACTGACTGGAGGAAACTGCACATCACAGGTATGATGAAGAACTGCTGATGAGACAAGAAAGGGAGAAAACTATTTCAGCTGAACAACACTCTCCTCTACTCCTTTCATCACACTCGGCTTCATTCAGCCTATTTCCTTTCCCTGGCATGCCATGAGGAATGGAAATGCTTGCACTTACCAGTTTTTACTGCGTAGGAAGCTGGAGTAAAATGGTGGAAACCAATGCATGATCTGAGCTAAAGCACAGCCCTCAGTCTCCAGCATTCCATGAAAGAAAGCAAAGATAAGGAAACAGCACAGAAAAAAAGATGGCAGTTAAAAACCAAGCAGGATTAAGGACATGGCTGCAATTCTAGCAGAATTATTGCTTGGTCTTAAGCTTCTGGGATCTTTTATAGAATCCAGGATAAGTTTAGAAAGAAATCTAATTAGGAGGCTGTTAACAAGCCTAGATATAAACTAAGCTCAGCTCTAAACCAAAACAGCTGAAGTGTCTTTGCTACCATGACACTAATTGGTCATTTGGACCACTGGGATTACCAGGATTGACACAGTGAAAGGGAAAGGCTATTTGTAACTCACTGATAAGTAGGGAAAACTCATGGAAAAGCTGTTTACCACTGGTTTGGCAGGTTCAGAATATTAATTGTGGCCTAGCAGCAGAAAGCAAAATGTCACACTGAGTTAGAAATGCATTTCTGGTATGTTTTTCCACAGAAATTCAGTGCAGAAGACTACTAAGAAATGTGGTGAACTGACTACAGGGACGTTTTGGCTCTCCATGTCAGTGCAAGACAGCAATATTTCATCACACAGAAGAACTTCCATTTCACACTTGACTGAAAGCCAAAATATGAAGTCCCCAAATAGATGCCTTTTTTGGATTATGTCAGTCTGAGTGGCCAGCATGTATTAAAATTGCATGTGTCAGAAATGGCTGTGCTGCATATGTTTATCTGGTGCTCATCAAACAACTTTCCAGCCTGCCATTGTGGTATAGCAAAACTGGGAAGAAATCATTATAAAGTGTGAACCTGATAATCTGAGAACATACTGGCTTTATTAGTTATAAGAAGAAGATCCTGCATGCTGAGCAATCTCTGCAAACTGTCAAACATCACCAGATATGACAGCCCTTGCTTGGCTCTGGGATACTATCCACACTATAAACTATTTGCCTGGGGGTTTGCTGATAATGGGATTGAAACAAACACTGCAGCAAATGAACCTGTCTATCTCACAGGATGACATCAGACTGGATTTCCACACAAAATACCAGTGTTATCATGGAAATTGCATTTTGACAATTTGAAACAATAAACACTTCAAGAATAATATTTTGAATAAGTTCTCTAAAATTATTTTTCTTGGAGAGTAAAAAAACAAACATACCAATGGAGCAGCAAGGATAAAAATGACTACACTTTTTGTCTTTAGTCATTAGATATATGTATTAAAAATGACTGCATAATGAAATACAAACTAGATTACACGTCAGGCACCATTTCTGAAAAAAGCAGAGTGGCATAGTTAGTCTTTATTCACTCTGAAGTGTGCATTTGAAGCGGGGGATAAATAGGGTATAAATAATACTCAGGGTTATATTCAAATATGGCAACACCATCATTTGCCACAGTCACTGCTTCAGTGAAGACCTCTCCTAGAGTGCCCCCAGTTACTCTTATTTTCATAGTAATGTGAGAGAAAAATGTCCTTTTTCCTCATCTCACTAATCCAGTCCCTGGAAGTCTGATGACTGATAGGGCAATTTCTGCCCTGCACATGGGCAATGCCTGTGCATCATCTCTGCATCTGAGTAAAGCTGTCAGCCACACCTAATTCTCATGGGGGAAAAGGTACTGATTTTCAGGATTGAGATCCAAGTGACACTGCTTTACTTCACTGCTTTACTTTACATAAATTTCTAGCTTGCTTTCATGCACCAAATCAGCCTTTATCAGTTCCTATTTTTGCAAGATAAGAAATATTAAGAAGCGAAATGTGAGAATTTAATGGTGCAGAAGATCCTCCAGTGTTGTATCTGAGAGACTGGTCATAAGGGCCTGAAAGCAGAGAGAAGGAAAAAAATTGCTCACAGGATGTGATGCAGGTGAATTGCACTTCTGAAAATTAAACATTATTCAGAGGTAACATAAAGCAACCCTTTAAAAAAAAAGTCAAGAAAAAAATAGATAAGATGTAAGACTTAAAAGACATGTACAATCCAGTTTTAGGGATTATTCCTATGTGTATTTTATACATGCTCAAAAAAAACCAAAAAACCCAATGAATATCGAATTAGGAAAAAGATTAACCTCAAAAATAGTGGAAGTGCATGAATTATGGAAGATTTTTTGATCCTACAGAAAAACAACAGCAGGGAAGCATCACACATTGCTACAGCACATAACACTGTCTAACACTGGGAAAGAAATCAAGGGAAATTACTGGCATCCAAACTATGTTTGTTTTTGTTTCATTTAAAGAATGAAAACTGTTGCAAGGAAGACAGTTTCTCAGCAAAGCATAATTACATTCTTTTGCAGGAGGTGGGTAAATTGAGGAATGAAGGATGATTGATTTTTTTTTTAGCTCCTACAGACAAAAGAAGGAAAAATTGCTGATTCATACCTTTGGGAAACTGCTATTTTTCACTAAGTATATTTGTGAATTAAAGCAACAGAAATTTTACTGATGAAACTCTACTCTTCAGTGGGAACAGGATTAAGGTTTTAAAAATAAAGGAAAAGAATGTTTAGGTTATAAATAACTTGTTTCACAGTTTTTACATGCATGAGGATTAATCCTGTACTCAGTTTTTACTACAATAGTTGTGCTTTAGAGTTCTCCATATCAAGTGATCCCCTTCTAAAAAAACTAAGTCAAGGATCTGTGTCCACAGAATGGCTTTTGTCTCTGGGCCCAGACACTTCTTTCAAGCAGAGGCATTTCTATCATAGAAACAAAAACCCACAGTTCCTTCCAAAATCAGTCAAAAGATGTATTGGTATCCAGAGTGATTCAGATCTCACATGCACAGTTCTTCTCCCAGTGAGACCGTGTCCTGTCTGGTCACCTTTTAGGGAGTTTAGTAAAACTTCCACTTAAATGTTTCAATTACTTTTGTGAAGTTCAATGGTAGGATGAATCAAGGCTTGGGTTCAATGCAATAAAATATAAAGTCTTGAGCTAAGCGTCTAGACTACTACCTATGAGGAAATTAAGAGACCTCATAAATTGCCTGATAACTACCAACTGTGATTATTGATTGGCACACCACCTTCAGTGAGCAAAGGAGAATTCAGAGAAAAAAGCCTGAACCTACACTTAAGATAGCTTATTAGTTATCACTGGAAATGTCTCATTCTGCTAAGAATTCACAATCTTAAGTTTTGGAAATAGGTCCTTCTGTCTTTCATTCTCTTATTTTAGAAGTCTTAGATGATATTTATATCCCTTCATTTTTTTTTAAATTTAGTTCTACCACTTTCATCATGGAAAGCTGCTACAATTTGTATAAGAATTGAATACAATTTTTCCTACTTTAAGGTATTCAAGCCTTAATGTCTTATTTTTCAGGTTCACTGTAGAAACCAGGAACTGAATAATTACACTGAGAGACAAGCACCTTGAATTTGTTCTTTTTTTCAGTTCATTTAAATATTCATCGGGCCAGACAGAGAAGAAAAGCATCAAAAGGACTATATCTGGGCCTGTAAGTATAGCTTGCACCCATAAGATAGACTAAAAGAATAAAAAAGTCCTCTAAATAGAATGACTTCATATATGCTGACTAGAACTATCAGTTCCTAGCCCTGCTAACTCCCTGCTGTCTTCTTAACAGATCATAAGCATTATCAAGGGGAGATAATGCTCCTTTTTAAAGGAAATCACAAACCACCTCCCACCAGTAGACAGATCCCATAATTTTTGAGCAATAGCCACCTTGGAAGTAAGAAACCACCTCATCCCCTTCTTCCTCTACAATTCTAATTGAATGAAGAATACAGATCTATTGTTGACCATGAAATTATATGGTAGGAACATCCTTCTGGCTGATTCAGCAGTCCCAGCAGTGCTGCTTCCCAGCTCCTTCACCTTCAGCCTCCTTGGCAGGTGAGGGTGGGTAGAGTGGGAGAAAGATTGTACCTGTTCAAGCACCACTGAGCAACAGGTAAAGTATTAGTTTGTTATCAACACTGCTTTAGCCACAAATCCAAACCACAGAACTATACAGGTTGCTATGAAGAAAATTAACTGCATCACAACCAGATCCAGTACAGAGACATATTAGGAAAAGGTAACTCCTGTGGTTCTTGAAAACAGAGTATTCATTAAATAATTGCCCATTTAAAAAGCATCACAATTCTCCTTTGTTCCTTCAGCTGAAAGCGCCATGCTGGTGGACTAAATATTGGGGGATTTCCTCCTCTGGCCCACTGACTAGCAATGTATTCTCTGCTAATAAATCAGGCATAATAGTAAGTTATTAATATCAGCAAAGCTGCCATAGGTACTGATTCAAATTAAAAAAAATAGTATACTTCATACCAGCCCATTGAGAAAGAAAAATGTCATGGGAAAGATTAGAAGCAGTTAATTCTTCCCAAAACACAACTTAGGAAATTTTTACCTTCAGAAATTAATTTCTTTATAAGAAAATAAATCACCAAAGTGGTGAAAATATGTCTAGTGGTAGGTGGATGTTGAACTCTCCTCTTCAAGTTGTTCCACTTCCCATGACCTAGTTAGATATTCATGGTAGGTGGGAGGTGAAGCAAAAAAAAAAAATAAACAGACTGACATACAGAGCACAGTCAGATGTTGTCCAGCAACTTTGAATTTGCAGGTTTTCTACAGTGTGGGACTATAGTGGTAGGGAAAGGAAAGAATTCTCAAACCAACACAAACAGCAGCTTGTGCTCAAACCAGTTTTTCTCAAGTCTGCTTAGATCTCAGAATACCCACAAGAGCAAATGAAAATCTATGCAAATAATACTTACCTCTAAAATGCTTTCCAGCAACTAGATTACTAGATTCTTGAATAATCATTTGTTCTGTGCAATAGCATGCATGAAATTTTCTAACTATCGTTAAAATAAGACACACAAACCTTGTTTAAACTATTTTAAAAGAAGTATACCAATCACTGTTCCAAGAAACATAAATAAGGATTGATTTATTGCATCAAAGATGGACCAATACTGAAAACAGAAGTATGAATTATATTTACAAACCTCAATAAGTTCTGTGAAAAATTATACCTAATGCTAAATTTTATTATAATACCTTCTGACCACTTGCCCAACTTCTCCAGAGAGAGCTACTTCAGCATTACTTCAGCATCTTCATTCTTTCATTCCCAAAAAATTCCTGAGGGACACATTTAAATGAATAAATGAATTAAAATTTATAGAGAGAAATGTTCATAAACATGATGGACCTAACAATAATGAATCAGGGATAAATAATTTATGGCATTTCATTTTGTCACACACTGTCAAACTGTGACAATAACAGATTTGCTTATTTCCACGCAAACACAAATCAAAATATGACAAGACTGGAACAAACAATCAGCTGAGGAAAGGCACAGTGATCATTCTGCTCGTGGAAATAATTTTACATATGGTAAAAAATAGCAGATGTAGCCATTCAAATAATAACATTTCATTCATTACTCAATCACTCCTATTTTTCATTTGCTTTCACCTAGAGTAACAGATTTTAGTGGTCAGAGGGATGCCTGTTAACATGGGTTTATCTGCTAAATAGCACAAGGAGCTTCATTCACTTATTCTAGGTGGTCATTGATGACATCTGCCTTTTCATTACAGCATTTCCTCAAGAACAAGTGCAAGTTGGATATGCATTCTATTATTTTCTCAAAGTAGTAAATACTAGCCAGTTTTCAGCCTGAACCTTTATAGCTACTTTAATGGGACCTTACATCAAAATTAGGAATGGACATTCCTAGGGCAAGTTAGTCTACATTGCATCCAGCTCGGTCTGTACCTACATGTCGTACTGTTCTGTGTCTCTGGGAGGTGAATTAGCCACCTACCTTACAGCTTCAGGGTACAGGAGAAAGAGCAGGTTCTCACCCACATAATACACTTGTAGCTGCTTTTCAGTCACTGATGGGGCCTACAATAAATTGGAAGTTGTTAATTCTTCTCACAATTAAAAATATACCTCATGTCTAGTCTGAGTGGATGTTTTCAGCTTCAAGGCATTGAGTTTTCTATACCTTTCTCACTAAGTTAATCTTTAAATATTAATTTTTCATCCATCTATCTATCTATCTATCTATCTATCTAATCTATCTAATCTATCTATCCCTTAATTTTCCCTTAAGTAGACTAAAAAGACCAAGTTTCTTTAGCATCTCATCAACTATCATCAGTTGGCTGGCTAAATCCCCACTATCCTCAGACAGCGATTCCAGTCTCCAACAACCCTGCGACATCTTCCGTGTGCCTTTTCACCTAGCAAAATCTCAGCACAAACATTCTGTCTCATGGTAAAGCTAGTCCCTTGTCATGCTTCCTGCAAAAACCTCAGGCTGCTGATCT
This sequence comes from Trochalopteron elliotii, assembly GCA_024734555.1. Lineage (NCBI taxonomy): Eukaryota > Metazoa > Chordata > Aves > Passeriformes > Leiothrichidae > Trochalopteron > Trochalopteron elliotii. Next base: position 200,541 of record JANPWX010000132.1, on the reverse strand, counting down.
TACATTGCTTCCTTATTTCTTTTTCTGTCTGCTGTTTCTTATTCTCAGCAGAGTGAAATTAGCCTTTTGTCATGTCTGAGCTGCCCCAGCCAGGTTGCTTTGGGTCATCTCATTAAAGCTTAATAGCTTTAGGACTATATATGTATTAGGCTGCATTAAAGCATTATATACTTAACCAGCACCTACAAAGTTATTATAATAGTGGTTTTTATAGAAATACCACCTACTCCATCTAGTCTAAGTGAGCAGTGATTTAAACCATCAGGACATGTGAAATAGAACCAGCAACTTCAATACATATCAACTATGTCAAATGTGTATTACACCTGAATTATTATTATTATTATTACTATCCTTGTAGAAGTTTCCTCATGAAACATAAGAAGCAGCATAGATTTTTTTTTTCTATCTATATTCATGCTACTTTGAGATTAGAAATAATTTGTCCGTGTCAGTCTGTGAGGATCTAAGTTTTATCTGTGTATGTGTACTTAAAGCTGAAACAGCTTAGAGAAAAAAAAATTGTTTTATTGGTTTTAATCTATAATCACAGTTTATTTCTGATATGCACAGAGGTTAACAGACTAAACTTTTACATGATTTCAACAAACAGCCTTACTGAAAAGATTGTAGAAACCTATTTTGGAAAAGTAACTTCGTAAATTTTGTGAATCAGTTCTAGGAGTGGTCTGACAAAAAAAACAACCAACTTAAGCACACGTTTTGAACATGCAGGTAAATGATTTAACTACTATTTTTTTCTAGGACACCCACTGAGCCAGTAACCAAATATTTCCCAAGATGATTTGTAATTCATTGTTCATAAGATATTTACATAGATGCTTTATATATTCTCAGACTAGGAAAGGGTTTCATTAAGCAAGAAAACTATTGAAATACCAGTAGCAGGGCTGAATACAGGAAGAAATATGTATCAGAGGCATCAGAATGGTTCTTATGCAGAATGAGAGACTCATACCAGATTTTGATTACTTGATAAATTGAGAGTATTTCAAGTATATAAAAATAGTCTTAATTATAAATGCCATTCACTTGTTTATGATATCAAAGACAAATAGCAAAAAATAATATATTATGTTGGTGTTATGACAGCAGCCAGTACCTTCAACAAAATTCAGACTATTACAAGATTGGGTGAGCCACTCAGGCCATTGCTAAATTACAAGAATTAAGTCATCTCACTACCTCAAAATCTTGAAGCTGTTCAGATAAACTAGAAGTGGCATGAGAAACTAAATACAGTAGTCTAATATACTTAATATCACATAAAACTAAGCTCTCTCATGCATACATTATTTATTGTGTGACAAAAATATTACTGCTCTCCATAGATGGGAATCAAAACTAGACTTTTGGAACTCTTCAAATGTGAAAAGATAAAAGGCATTTTAAATTAATATATTGCTCTTTAAGTGGTGGGTGGTGTTTAAGCTTTTGTTTTAGCTTGTCTGGGGAATAAATGAAGAAGCTTATTGAGTTAAGAGTAGCTTGTATACTTTTAAAGACAGACTTGCAAGATGGTACAGAATATGTAATGATTACTGTCTACTACTATCAAAATAAAGCTATTCACAGAATTAATGTTTGACATTTGTAAGGTCTGATTAAATTGTTGCAAACATTGAATCTGACCTTGTGAACCACAGCAACCACTACATTTTTTAAAATATTTCTGCACTGATCTCATAAAAATGGCTGACATAGAGCTTTAAGAAATCCATTCAAGCCATACATCAGAGGCTTGTTTGGTATATTTATTACAATGAATACAGCAATAATTATTTAATATTGTGCAAACAGGAAATTATTTGTTTTCTTGGATTTTGCAATGTTCTGTTAATATCACTATGTCAATTGGTACGTGTAGAGGGCGGTTTCCACTGAGGAAAAAAGAGAACCTGAGAAAAATGCCTTGGGAAACCCCATTCACAGTGCCATAAGCAAAAGGCTGATTGACATGCTTTCTATGCTAATTAGTCCCAGAAAGTTCTCAATTCTCTTTGTTATCATGGGTTGATTTTTGGTGCAAAAATTTTAATATTCTTAATCGCTGTCCCCTGTTGGACCCTTCCCTCAGACCACACCTTAACTCCCCACCCACAGCAGGGTGTATAACTACCCCTGTCTGCCCCTGGACTCTGCCTTTGGCCTTGTGCCTTTTGTTCCCTGCTACTGCCTTGATCCAGTTCACTCCAATACAGTGGACGCCTTATTGTTTCTTATTTTTGTTTTATTAAAAGTACTTTTCGGACAACTGGATGGAAGCTGTCTCTGTCTCCATTCAAGTCACCACCAGGCTGAGTCTGAGTCCCAAGGAAACTCAAAGGGGTGTGATAGTCTGGGCCAGACCCCAGGAAGTTTCAGGTACTTGTGTCTAGAACAGAGTATTTCAGTTGTATGGGATCTATAACAATCATCTAGTCCAGCTGTTTGACTACTTTAGGGCTGACCAAAACTAGAAGCGTGTTATTAAGGGCATTGTCCAAATGCCTCCCAGACATTGACAGGCATCCATCACCTCTCTAGCAAGCCTGTTCCAGTGTTTGACCCCCATCTTAGTAAAGAAATGCTTCCTAATGTCCAGCCTGATCCTCCTTTGGTGCAGCTTTGGCCCATTGCTGTGTATCATCTCACTGGATCTCAGGGAGAGAGAGTGGCCCTCCCGCCTCCCCTCCCCTCTTTGGGAAGCTACAGGGCAATGAAGCCACCCCTCAGTTTCCTTTTCTCCAAATCTGATAAGCCCAGAGTCCTTATCCCCCCTCACAGGATATTCCTTCCAGCCCTTTCACTAGCTCTGTTGCCCTCCTCTGGATGCACATCCTCAAGCTGTGGAGCCCAGAACTGCTCACGGCTCTCCCAGTGAGGCTCCAAAGCTGGATAGAGTGGGATAATCACCCCCTTTGCCCAGCTGGTGGTGATGCTGTGTTTGATCAGCCCAGGATGGGGTTTGCCCTCTTGGCTGCCTGGGCACACACTGCTGGCTCATGTTGATCCTGCTGCCAGCCAGCCCCTCAGATCCCTCTCTGCAGGGCTGTTCTCCAGCCACTTCTCTCCCAGTTTAGACCTGTGCCTGCCATTGCTCCATCCCAGGTGCAGAATCTGACAATTGGACTTGTCAAATTGCATCCAATCAATCACTGACCAATGTTCCAAATTATCTAGATCGCTCCATCCCTCAAAAGTCAGTATTCTTATAAACACATTTACTGTGTATCTATTAGGCAAAAATACATAGAAATCCATCAGGTTGGTGTGCTTCTGTGTTTTGCAGGTACATAGTTTTTATGCAAAATTGTACAGTATTATATCTTTTACTGAGAATAAATCCTGGCATTAACATCAACTTTGTCATTTTTGTAAAGACTTGAAATTACAGATTCATTGTCATGAACATACATGATTTATGGAAAGCAGAGTTACCAAAGCATATGCTCTTCTGTAATCCAAAAAAGGTATCTATTTTCTAAATCTCTGTTGTTTGCTGGAAATATTGCATGGCAGAAACCATCAAGGACAGTATTTTAACTTACAATATTTACAGTTTTCTGCACCATAACAAGGCTTAGAATAACATTGAGGTGGTTTTATTGACCATGCTTTCATTAACATGGTGCAAATCTCTTTATATTTCTGTGTTTGGGTCCTGGCATACTCACTGGAATGAAATTTTTTGTTTGTGATCAAGTCAGTGGACAAATTCCATTGCTTTCATTAAGCACTAGTACCAGCAAGAATGACTTTCTCACCTGTAAAGTGTTTTCATTTGTAAACCAAATTTATCAGTCTCCAAATAGCCAAGCTACTTGAGAGCATCCTTCTCCCCATATTTCACTATTATTGGAGAGTGTGATTGTGATCTAATCTACACCAAGGCATGAAATTTAAGCCAAAAACCACTGAAAGCATGGTGTAAGACTGAAAATAAAGCTAAATATAGTACTATGAGAATCAGTGACTGAAGTTTGATTCCTTGTCCTTTTAACAAAGGCAGAAATGCTTTGGTAGGACTCATTTCATAAAACTTTAGCAATCTAAAAGTGAGATATTTTGTATCAATTAAAATATTACCTTTTTTTGAATAAAACATAGTGAATAACTAATGAAGATGCTTCATCCCATCCTAAAAAAAAAAATCTGAGATAGGCAGAAAAAAATTGCTTCTGAAGACTCAGATGGTGACTACGTATTTCCAGTAAAGGTAGCCTAAACATCTCAACTAAAATGTAAGATTTTTCATTCTGTTTTCTATTAGCTGTCTAAAAGTTGAGATTCTTAGTCCAACATAATTTTCTTAGCTTTATTTTATAGTCATTAGAAATACAAAAATAGGATAGTGGGGGAGTTTTCTGCCTACCATAATAACCTAGATAGAGATATTGATACAGAATTATTTAGGGTGAAAAAGATCTGAGATCATCAAGTGCAACCATTAATCTTGCACTGCCAAGTCCACCACTAAACCATTTCCCTAACAGGGTAATAGCCTATTCCATGATGAGCTAGGGATCACAGTTCTAGGAGTTAGTAGATCACAGCATGGCAGAAAATTAAGAATGATTATTTGACTCAGTGTTACATTAATTTTTAAATTGAGAGATTTACTAAAGGATTTTTTATTCAGAATTATACTTTCTTTTGAAGTATTACAGAAACCCTGAAATTATTTCTAGAAAATCTTTCGAAATCTAGTGGCAAGAAGGCCAAAGAAATATTTCTAGTTACATAACTTGATGGATGTCTTTTCCTGGCAATCTGAAAAGGTTTTTATTTAAATAAAAATTAATAGTAAATTTTATAGTCAATTAGTTAATATGTGGCAGCATACAGCTCTGTGGAGTCACTTGACTAGTTCTTCACTATCAGCCAAATCCAGCATCACTAGGCTCCTCAAAGATATTCCACTTACCTAAAGAAATGTCCATGATTTCCAGTAGTGAGGTCCTGATTGTGATCTCAGGTGGTTTACAAAGCTGCTTCTACTGGCTAAGTGGAACTCTGCTTAATTAGGATAAATACAAGACTAAAGAATGTTGCTCTCAGGAAACAAAAATATATCAATAAATATTTTTTTCTTTTTTGCATGAAAGGTGCTTAACAAGAATGTGATGTTGTTTGGTACAGTTTAGACCAACTCTTGAACAGCCATTTTGGTCTGATCAGAAAGCACAGTCACTCAGATCTGAATGCTGAAATAGTTCTCTCTGGGAATTCTACTGTACTGAATCCTGTACATCCAGCAAGGTTTATCAAAACTATCAATAGTGACAATGGAAAGATCTGTAAGAGACAAAAACGGTGGTGAGTGGATGCTCAAAGGTATGGGATGAAAATAACCTCCATGAGCAAAAGCCATCTTAAGATTTCCATTACACTGCTCTGTCATGCATGGTGTTTTAAAAAAGCAAAATGACTGCCAAGTGCTGTGTAATTAGTCTGCATAAACCCAGCACAGCTTTTCCTGGGCATTCATTGCAGATCTCTGCTGATTTTTTCTGATCTGAAGTCAACAAATTAAAGGCAAACTTGTGCACATGTATTAGCCCTACTGAGCCACTCAAACATCTTTTGCTCTGCAATTTTGAGGCAGAGCAGGAACAATATTTTCAAGTTTAAGGATCACTTTTATTTCCACCAGGTGTTCATGAGCTGAATTCTTGATTACCTCTTGCTATGCTGGTGTAAAGAATGTATTTCTCTTTTCCTGGGCAAGTGAGTTAATTTGAATAATACTGTATTTAGACTAATAAAATATTGCAAGGATAGATATGAGACTACCTTCAAGTGCATTTTCTCCACTTTTCTCACAGTGCACATACACTTCAGTTGATCCACCAACAGTCCAATACTGCTGAGAGGCAAATAAAATTGCAGTGAGGTATATATACAGCCCCAACTCCTCCCCTGGAAGTCTCTTGTGGAAAGCAAGAGTGACATCTGAAGTAATGGATTACCAACTCAGAGAGACACTGAGAAGCCAATGTTGATGCCAGAAACTCTGTGAAGAAAAAAAATATCAGTATCATCTACAGAATGAATATTAAATTAAAGGGAAAAAACCCTCTTTCAAGTACTGAAATTATAAAATATTTTTCTTTTTAATTTATTTCTGTGGGGATAGAATAGTCTATTGAAAATGTCATTTTTTCTCCTTTGGGAACAATGTTATAATGGATCTCCAGTGATTTGCTGTCATCTGTGCTAGATATGGAAAGACACAGTTAACCATCAAAGCACAGTTTCTGAATACACTGAATAATCAAAAGTATTAAATACTACATGCAGAATAAAAAGATTAAAGAAAAAAAACAAAACTAAACTGTAGCAAAATGTTTCTATGTTATATAAAAATCTTTCCCTATTGTTAAAAATTCAAAAACTCTGCATTTCTACGGTCTGTATTAAATAGCAAATTTGTTTAGAGTGGAAATAAAAGCATGGAGAAAAAGATGTGAAGTGTGTCAATTCTTGCATAGAAAGGCTCTGGAAATAAACTTATATGAAAATTTATGGAGATTATAAATGTAAAAATTTTTCATTTCATTGCAAATCTAACTTTGTAAATGAGAGAAAGACTTCAGAAATACTCTGAATATACAATTTAATCACATCCTGTTTTAACTTTTGTTTCCATAAAGGGATAATTCCAGAGGAGGTTATAATACCTCTAATTCAGTGGAAATGCTGCATGGTGAGGATTACTAATCTTTGATCACCGTCTATTCAAATGCAGTAGCCTTGAATGGTAGATCTGCCAAAGCAAAGCAGAGTCTTCTAATTTTTATTTTTGGAGGATATAACTAAGATATCACCAGATGGAAGACTTTGATCACTGGAGGAGTTTGCTAAGGGAGATATCAGACAAAGTGGAACTCAGTGGAAGGCATTCTGAAAGATAAAGGAAGATGAAGCAGGAAAAAGAACAGCAGAACATGCTTTCATGGTAAAAAAGTGCTTTTGAAAGCAACAAGAATGACATGTATAATGGACTTTCAGGTAGGTTGTTCAACTTAAAACTGGGGGAAATAATCTTTTTTCCATTGAACCTGTAAAATTAAACTTAATTTTTTTCACAAAAAAAATAAGCCAGCCAAAGCCCCAAAATCCAGCCTTATTTTAAATTTCCCAAGATTCCTATACATCTTCATGTTAAACTGAAAACCTACTATGTATATTATATCTTACATTTTAGACTGATTTTGAAACTAGTAGTTCACATAGCTCCCTGACTGTTTAATGAATGAAACTCTTCACGGACTTCTGGATCTCAGTTGTCTATTTGAAGTAAATTTCCTACTTGCTGAACTAATTTCACCCAGCTATAACCATATATTTCTCTTAATTCTTTCATTTTTACTCTGTATTAGTTCTTCACTTTTAATTCTAGCAGGTTTAAATCTATTTTCTTCTGAAATTCCTATAACAGCTTAGGCTTTTCACTGCCAAATACCTTATATTACATCTTTCAAGGTGGGCAGTTAACAAGTTAACCTTATTTATACTTTTTGTAAGAAACACTCTAGTGATTTATTTAAGACAACTTCCTAACAAAATGAAACAATTTAGTACAACTTGTATTGGACAAAAACTACCATAATTGACAAACCTAAAACCTGAAAGCCATTACTCCCATACAACACAAAAAACCCCAGATTGCAAATCAGTCTTTTTTTTGGCAGACTTGAGGTCAGTGTGATATAGAAGCACACAGCTGAAGAGGAGCTTTTAATGTTCCTAGGAAGGCTGGCAGTGTCACCAAGGGTCAGCACCTCCCAAGAAAGGGGAAGTCAGGCAGCAGAAGCTGCAGATCAGAAAGCCAAGCCAGGGCAAACCAACTCCTACCTTGGTCTCCCATTCACATCTCAGTTCCAGTTGGATCTGGGAGACCTGTTCACAGCTGTACTTGCCTAGAGAGACAAAAAAAAAATGTGTGCTGGAGGGCTTTTTTCTACCATGCTGCAATCAAAACAAAAATGCAGTTAAGTAGTTTCCCTTTTGCTCTCTATTTGGTTCTATCAAACCATCTCTAGCAGCTTTGACTCAGCAGGCATAAAACCAAATATTTTGCCTCTGGAACAGGAAAATTTTGCACCAACGGCTGGATATTTTCAACACAATTTCTTGCAGGGAGCAAAGTCCTCCACCCTCAAGGGCTGGATATTACTCTAATTAGCAAATTATTTTGGGGTTGTTATTTGAGAATAGCAAATTATTTTGTTTGAAACTTTCCTTTGTTAAAGAAAATAATTTGTATTAAAAATAAATTTGAAAGGGAGAACCTCACTTTTGAGAAAATATGGTCTCCTTAGAGGAAGCAGAAAAAGTCTGCCTAGGGTAAAGGTAAATTATTACAGTTTTGCACTTACAGCAAAAAGATTTTGCATTAACAATCTAAAATCATCCAATTCTGTTGAAACCAATTTTACTTATTAATATAAATGCAGGAAAACAGTTTTCTATGGCAAGAACTGTGTAAACATTTTTACGTTATATAATAGTTATACTTGCTTTCTGAGGACAAACTCAGAAATCATCCTGACATTTTTCAGCCTATGACAATGAATTTCAGTTATTTTAATACTTCTTTACTGATTTTTCTCCTAATTTACTATAGAATTGCAGCACTCTCAAATAAGGTGCTCAAATGTTTTGCAGTATTAGTTTCCTGAGAAGCAGGTGTTGGGCAGACGTGTGTGTGTCAATCTCAAAATAAGAACAATTTTTTTGAAGTGCAGTTTTGGGAAGACAAACCTAACATTTCCAAAAATCAAAATTAATATTTTTGTCAAGCTGCTCTTTATTTTAAACTGTTGGAAAAAAATTAAACTCATGCCTCAGTTATGTCTTTTGAAAAGAAGAACACCAGGTTCATCACGAACTAATGCCAAAACCTTGTGGAACCTGCTTTCAGTGACCCTGGGAGAACCAGCTCTTGCATGGTCTTCTTTCTACCTCTAATAAACTGACTTTGAAGAGTCATGCAGCAACAGCTCAGCATATTTTCAAATCATTCACCCAGTCTTGAACAGCAATCCACTTTGCATTTCCATAATCTGATCTCAGAACCAGACAGTGATCTCAATGCAGTTTTCTTATGACTATCATTGCTTTACAAAAATAGAAATACACACTATAAAGATGAGATCTTTCCTTTTTGCTGTTCCTTATTTTATTTCCGACAGCATGTTCCTCAAACCTTGCATTTATGAAGAGTCTTGTGTCTACTAGTTCTATGTTACATCTCGGCTTTTTCTCATTTATCATGTAGTTATTTCTCTCCTTATCTCCACAGCTTCTCATTAAAAGAAAATTGAACCATTAACCTCCCTATTCTCAGTAGTTTCTCAAGGTCTTTGAAGGACACAACAATGCAATCACATACCCATCAACTCTCAGAAACGTGTACAAGCAGCAGGCAATGCAATTCTTGTCTTTTCTCCATCATGGTCTAAACAGTTCCAGAACACAAAGTATGTTCTAGGCTCAGGGACAGAGCTAGTAGAGGAACTTTGAAGTGAACACAAGTATGAAAACAAGACTGGGTTTATTTTGCTATTCAGCACAATGCTCAATAAGTCAAGGTGAATTTGAGAACTGTATTTGCATAATACTTGCAGAAAAGACTGTGATGTACATACCATATTTCCATGGAGAGGATGTTAAGTTGCACCTTTCAGTGAACAGACAGCAAAACTCGGTGTCTGGAAGAGACTAAGACATCCCTTCCCCACCACACTGTATAAGGCCCATTCTCAAGCTGTCCCTCTGTCAGGATGGACATACTCCTCTGTGCTGGCTTGCTGAGCAAATTGTAGAGATGCTGATCACCCAGTTCAAGATCAGGCTGGTTTGCAGTATAATCTTTTGAGAGTCTTTATTCCAGGACTTCAAATGATGGAGTTTGTCACCACTTTTTTGCTGAATTCTGTGAAGCTGTGCAAAGTCTGCTCTGAGGTTCGGTCCTTATGACTCCAGGCAGAATTCACTACAGAAAAAAAAGCATTAAACAGTCACTATGGGAGAAAAAAAGCATCAGGCAGAGAGCAAATAGGACAAAGAAGAGATTGAGAAATTATCCTCCTAATGAAATACTGAAAGATAGAAATTAAGATCTATGAGCATTCAAAGATTAAAAACAAAGTCAAGAATAATAGCCAGTGCAAATGTTTGAGGTAAAAAAATGGAAAGTAAATTTAAATTACTTTGAATAAGATTACATTTTCAGTTAATAAAAGGAACTAAACAAGACCATTATAACTTCAGTTTGGTAGGGAATTTTATACAATGTGGCACAAAATTAGACTTAAAGAATTAAACAAAATGACACCAAAAAGTATACTTTAATATGAGTAGGGGTTCTAAGACAGTTGATGTAAGGTAATTTTAAATGAAAGAATTTTAGATGAGCGCTCCTGTACTTCTGAAATTTGTAATAGGTCCATTTTGATTTAGCGATTCTATACTCATGCTCAAAGCAAAGGAAAGACGCATACTAACCATTGTTACAGGTAATAATTAACTAAGCAAACTTGTAAGTACAGTGAAGGGGAAAATACATAAAGGAATATTATCCATTTAAGAATACTAGTGAAATAATATCAAAGATATAATTCCCCTAGGGACAGATTCTCCATAAGAATAATATTGATAATAAAACCAAAATAAAATTTCACTTCCTAGGGAAAGTTTTAGAAAAAGGATTTTGAAGCTAATGGGGTAACAAATATGGTGTTCAGGATGTTTGGCTAATACATTCCTACTGAGAGCTCAACTCAGATTTCAGCTGCCTAAAGGGCCTTGATCTTTTAACATCCTTACTCCAGCACTTTTTTTTTCTAAAACTCAGCTCATTAGTGACAGACATCCTTCCCCAAGCAAAGTTTGTTATACCTTTCCTGCTCCATTTATGTGAGATACTCTTCCAGGCACTGAAACACAAGTCCTTAGTAGACTGACAATATATATCCAATTGACCTCTGGCATGGCTTGCACTGTTGGTTTGCCCTGTGTTTTTTCCCTTGAAACACAGGAACTCTCTGGCAGAAGTTAAAATCATTTGTTTTGACAATGCAAAATTAGGGATCTGGCTGTCTTCACCTATTGACTGAGTTAGTCTTTAACTAAAATATTCTCCAGTGATTAGCTTACTATGAGGAAAAGCCATTATCTTCTTCTTGTAAGGACTATGTTCAGATAAGTCATAGCTTAAATATATTGAATCATATATTTCATACAAAGCTTACTAGTCTCCCACTCACATGCTACTCAGCCACATAAAAAAGATTAATGCCTTTGGTTCATTAGTGATTCTTGTATCAAATGTGAACCCTTATCCAGTCTCTGATTGTTGCCATGAAATGAATCTTCAGTGAAAGCCACTTAAATTCACACATTCTGAATTAAACCCTCCAGACAGATACTGCTATCAGGTAGGCCAGAGCTAACTGAAATCTAGTGTGTATATTACCCTACTCACATTTTTCAGGCCCAAACAGAGGTGGTGTGCCTTCTATCATGTTTTCTGAATCTCTATCCTACTTGTAAACAAATATCTACCTTGGAAAGCTCCCTACCTGTCTGAGAGGGAATTTGGAAATATTCTCTCTCTGTTGTGGTTTAAAATCCTTCATGCCCTCTGACACTTCTACTCTAGATAATATAGTCCACATTTTGCCCAGAAGTAGTCTTTTAAAAAATCAGATCAATACATTGATTGCCTAGATCTGCCCTGTACCCTATTAAAATTTGACAAATATTTCAGTCAGCAGATGCAATCAGCAAAGTGCACTGAAATTAATTCCTGAAAATATCTGGAAATATGTATAACAAATCGTAAGTTATACAGAAAAATAAAATTGGTATTCACGGGAAAGGGGATAGTCCAGCTTCCTTTTGGCAGCTGTAATTACTGCATGGTACATTTCAGCATATTTCAAGAAATAATCATTTTATAACCACATATTACTTCTGAAGTTACCTTCTCTGTGGGACCATACTGATATTTCACTTATGTTATCAAGTATAAGACATTTGTCTGTGCTACTTGGAAAAAAAAATCAAATATCTGCCTTTAAAACATCTGTAGACAACTTCATTTTTGTGTATGCTATTTTCCTGCTTCAGAAATTGATTATCCAACCTCAGTTTCTCAGCCCTTATTTTCAGTTACTTATCCTAGCCCTTGCACAAACTGGACATCATTGTAGACATGCTTTAACCGTAATTCATTACATACGTTGAGAACAAATATAATTTTTTTAATCTTCCTGCTGAAAAGTATTTTTTTCCCTTTCTTGCCTGTTAAGTCACTGCAGTGAATGTGAGAGAAACACACTTGAATATCTTAAATTGTCTCCTGTTCCAGCTACATCATTTTCATTCTGTGGGTATTACCTACAGTAGTATATTAGTTTACCTTTAGTTTTATCTTTATTGTAGTTCATCTTTAACCAAGCTATTATGGTTCAGTCTACTCCTTGTGGTTTTCTGGCCATGCTTATGTACTTTTCTATGGAATAAAAACTAATTTATGTAAACCAGTTGTGCTTTTATCCCTAAAATTACTTAGATTTTTCTAAAATACATAGTGAGCACAGCTAAGATGGCAGTTTAAGGAAAACTCTTGAAGTATTGTAGTGGTTTGAAAGCAAAATGAGTGAGAGGCTCCAAATCAGAAATACAATTTAATAATAAGAAAAAAAAAGTAAAATAAAATAGAATAAATGCAATAATACAAAAGACCACTGACAGAGTCAGAATACAACCTGAGCAGGGTGATGGAAACAGTCCAGATGAGGGGGCCTTCCTGAAGCAGTGATCCCATAGAAAGATCTGGTAGCTTTGGTCCTCTAGGAATCCAGTGGGTAAGAACTGCTTGTACTGTCCCAAATCCCAGATTATATCCAGGTGAGAATACTTGGCTCCTCCCCCTGGGTGGAGCATCTCACAATGGGATGATGAGTCATACAGGGGGTCCTTGATGGCCCATTAAAGGGATAGAGCTCCTGGAGGGAGTTACCTATGAGTCATGCAGCAGGCATTTGACAGGCCATTAACAAAAGACACATTAACAGAAGAGGGAGGGGGGCCTGGGAGAAGACTGCTTCAGCAATTGGATTCAACAGTTCATGAAGATGGTGATAGAATATTTTGTGCATATCTTATACTACAACCCAGGACAAGTATAAATGTTTATAAATGTGTAAATTTGTCTAGGGTTCTCTATCAGGCATTGCTCATTAATAAAGCATAGAAGTTATTTGGCATAAAAAGTATCTCACAGTATTTCCCCCACCAAGGTTAATAAATATATTTTCATATATTCCTGTACATTGCCTAGATTAAAATGTATGTGAATGGTTTCTCTTTTCTTTTTTATTTCTCTTTTCCTAAAGCGACCAAACCCAAGAATGTCATAATATAACTCTTGCAGTTATAACTCTTTTAATTTTTCTCTTAGAGTAAGTGAAGATTGTTTAAACACATAGATGATGGGATGAATTGGGTCTTCAGCTTTCCCCCATTGCTAGGATAAGTGTCTCTTGAAAAGCACTGTCTGTTTTTTCCTCAGCTCATGACTCCTTTTTCTGAATTCACCTTCATGACCTATGTGCCTAGTCTTAAGTGCTTGCTGCAATATCCATGTACCAGTTTCCATATTAAAATAATGAATGTCCAATTTTCCCAGAGGTGAACAGTCCATTCATCTTCTGTCAGAAAGATTGTATGAAGGGCTTCATCAAAGCTATCAGTGCTATATGTACTTCTTGATGCTTGCAATTCTGACCAGCATATGTCAGATCAGGTCCTCTCACCTTTTCCCAGGAGCTTCAGGTTGTGCTCTGTTTTAAAATGAATGATGGCTTTGTCTTATGCTTGTTAGAATTTGCTGAGCACCAACAATCATAAAATCCTGGTTCAAATCTTCCAGCCAAGTGTTAATTTCCAGTCTAAGGTTTTGTTCCTAATATGATTTGAGATTTGTCAAAATCGTGCAGTGAGAAATCTCTAAAATATTGGTTTATTTGTATTCTGTTGTTAAAAATATGTAACCCAGAAGTTTAATTTTTAACTAGAGTGCATCACTGTTCACATTGAAATAACAAAATATCTAATTTAAGTCAAGCAGAGAAATGTGAACAAGAAAAAAATAATGTGAAAAAGCAGTTGTTTTAAAGGACATTATGAAACATGAAAACACCTTCAAATTATCTATTACTTTGCTAACATGCAAAGCTGCTTGAAATTCTTCTACTTATCTTTCTTATTTCCAGGAATTTTATCTTTGATGAAGCCAGGATTGATGAAACATCTTCTTTGTTCATGTTAATTTACACACAGTCATAGTAACTGTACTACTTGGGAGTCATTCTGGTCATAAATTTCTTGTACATAAATTCTTCAGTGCAGACAGTATAAATTAGAACAGCATAAAAAACTTGGGTTTCTTAGACCCTCCCCAAATTGCAGTGGCAACCACAAAGGCTGTTTTGATTTGTTGATGTATTGTAACTGCAAAATACTATTGAATAAATAGGAAAATGAAAGTAGAGGGAGTCATTTTGTCAAGTGATTGATGTTTCTGCTTTTACTATAAGTCACAGGAAAGTAGTTACCATAATCATCCATAGACTTGCTTTTAAAATCAAAATCTCCTATCACAGTCAGTAAAATCCAACAATGGATTTTATCAGCATGCCCTTGTCTCATGCAGAACTTTGCTAAGAAAACAGTTTTCTTTATCCTCTATTCAAGGTAGTACTGAGAAGATGTAATGATTTCAGGTTACTTAGCAACATAGGCAATAAATATCTCTCTTTCCTAAGAAACATCCTACCTCAGTTTACTGCACTGGGGTTTGAGGGGCTGGATTCTTTTCTGTAAGACAGCATCCCACAGTCAATGACAATACTTTAGATATTGAATTTATCATAGGAGAAGGAAACAAAATAAAACTTTAGAAAGCAAAATGCCTTAATGGCTCTCATTCCAGAGAGGGATTTCCTCAGCTTTTCCATATAACTATCAAGAAGCTGATGGAATGGTGGTTGAGGAAACAGACAACTGAATGACAGCTTTCAGGGGAGCTATACTGTGAGCTAGTGCTGTCAGCTGTTCCACAGCAGTGCTCAGAGTGATGCCTCCTGAGTATGCCTGGTGCCTCCTGAGGATGCCATCCCACAAAATAGCTGGGCTAGGCCCATGACCCAGCACTACAATGAGCACGAAGCAACTTACCTGCTTGATATCAAACTACCTCAGTGTTTCTCTGCTGCAAAAACCTGTAAATATTGTGTCATTGCTGACATGTTATGAACCCACAACATGTGACTTCCTAGTAACTTGTTTTACAGCCTTGGCCATAGTTTTGTCATTTACATATCTTGTGCAAACTGCGTTCGCATAATCAAACTTGAGCACTTGTCAGAAAAATACTGAACAAGTTAAACTAGAACAATGTCTCTTTATTTCTAACATCATCTATGAATGAAAATATTCCTGTTTAGTTCCAGTTATACGTTAACAAAAATTACAGGGACAGTTCTAGTTCTGGATCAAATATTTATACCATTTGATCCAAGTTCGCTTTGTTTTCTTGGGGTCAAATTCATTTTAATCTGGGACATAGTATTTAGAAATAAGAGAAATAAATATGGAAAAGGAAAATCTGTCATTCTTGAGGAAAAAAATGTGAAACTATCCTCACAGATGGAGTCCCCACAGTAGTCATCAAGAGAAAACCAAAAGATCCTGTTCTTCTAAAGCCCTTTTTGTCTTTGCTATCTGTGATTCAGCTTTGGAATTAATTATGACAGGTTTTATGACTACAATATTTTAAAGCTAAAAATAGAAGGAGAGACTGTTCTATCATTTGTATTGCTGAACTTTTTGGTGCCTTATGAATGAAATACTGCTAAAACAAAAGTTGTAGAAACTCTAGTAACTTCAGAACATAATCTACTTTTTCTCTTCTGTGTCATGACACTGCAAAAAGAACATGAGTCTGGTTTTGTAACTTTTGCTTGGTTTAACTTTTTTTTTTTAATTATAGTGGCTGCAAACAAGTCAACAACAGTATAAGCTCATGAAAATTAGAATTTTCATGCTCAGTGTCAGAAGTGATATCATTCTGGAAATAATCCTAGCAAATTTGCCCTAGTGTTTTTTCACACTTAAGCAGCATGGCTTATCTACAGATAGTCATTCCTACTGATCAAGGATCCCATGCAGCAGCATCAGTGCTGGGCACATATGGAGAAGAAAGAATGCAATTTAACATTCACATTTGGCACTCTCAGTAGGATTCATCTGGTTTGCAGAGGAGGCAGACAAGAAATGCAGCCATTAATAAAGATGATTCACTATGGCAGATGATTTTTGAAGCCTATTCTTAAAAACATCACGTCTGCTTATATCTCTAAATCCTGCAACTATTTTTAAAATATTATTCCAAGTAAGTAAGCTATTAAGATATGATAATAACTCAATAATTCAAACACAATTTCACCCCAAAACCTAGATATATTCTCTTGATTCCCTTGATTTGCAGAAAGCTTTCAAAAAAAAAAATTGATGTGGTCTAGATTTAGACTTGTTTGGACAACATCCAACTCCCTGGATTTCTAGTTAAGGATTCCATTGCTCTGTTGTATCAGATTTCACAGGATGAGGTTAAAGATGCAAATTACTTCTTAAAATTACCAGTGGTCCCTAGAAAGAAATGGCTTGGTGGGGTTTTTTTTATGAAAATGTTTAGACCTCTCAAAATAAAAATTTATGATATACTGAAATTGTGGTTTTAAAGAGAAGTTCAATAGCCTTTGAATAAATAGAAATAAAATGGGCCTGAGGAACATCAAAGCAGTTTTCTTGCTATACTTTAATCACAGTACTTAGTGTGATATTCAGTTGATAATAAGGGGCAGATAAACTCAAATGACTGACATATCTGTGCAAAGAAGAATACTGAAGAATTAACATTGCTCAGAAGATTGAACGGAGATAATGTTTCCCAGATCCACGCTATCTGGGAAAAATACAACTCTGTGCTATTTTCTCTCATGGACCAATACACAAAACTGTTTAGTACTCTAGTTTCATTGACCCTAACAATTAAGTTGCAGCTGACCAAGAAATCTCCCAACATAGTTTGAATCAGACTCCAGCCCAATGGTAGCAACTAAGGTGTACAATAATCACAGATTAATCTGTGGAAAAATAATGCAGCATTTCTGGTGTTCCGTAAAGCCCCCAGACACTTTTTCTATGCTCTGTGTTCATTCTTTGCAAGTTATCTGCTGTCAGTCCCCATCATAGGCAAGATGAAGGCTTTTGCAAGTCTGGCCAATCTTACCTTAGTTTGAGACTAGAGGAACTGCAGTTCCACTGAGGCCATTGATGTAGCACTTGCAAGATACTTAGCATAAAAATAAGAGAAAAACAAATATTTTTGGCTGTGTTTTTTCATTGCTTTTAAGAAAGTTTCCACAAACCAGAGCAGCACCCAAGACAAAAATATGAAATATTTTTTGTGTGCTGAGAAAAAATAAATTTATTCATCCACTTTGTAGACTTTTTAAATTTTAGGATTTTTTTTTAATTATGTATGAGGAAAAGGGGTTGAAGTACCTTTCTGAAAATCTGCACTGATTTTCATTACTCCCTGAATGGTTTAAATTAACCCCACATGTAAATGAACCATTTTGCTGGTATTCCTGCTGCTTGCTATATGCCAGCACAGTCAAATACTAACAAGTGTGCAGCCATGTCTTTTCTGAACAGAGCAGCACAGACACCTGCCATCAAAGAGCAGGCATTCATCTCTGCTTGCTGAGGATTTATTTAACTTTCAACTCTGTGTACAGGTGAACAGATGAACAAGAAGAAGTAACCCCCTTGATGGCTTTAGATCACCTACTCTATTGCATATTATTTTTATAAAGTTTGAACTTTTATATATCTTTTAATACCTCTAACCCCACTTCCCCTCTCTACTTTTTCTCATTTTTGTTTACTTTATCATTCTGCCTTTATCTTCTCTCCCAGTTTCTCATGACTCATGTAATTTTCATTACATTACCAGTTCTGAAAACAGTGAGAAATCTGTCAAGAATAGATGTAAATGAGATGTCATGAAAGAACATTTGGGACTTATTTCAGCAATATGTGTGATATTAAAGAGATAAGGAGGAAAAGAGAATGCTTGTTTAATGTATGGTAAAGACAATGCTAAACAAATTGGAGAACAATATATAAAGACAATCTATTCCTTCTGAACATGGTATGCTGAGATTAACATGTTCAATCAAAACTTTACTACCTATACCATTGTGCCAGCTGTGACATTTTTAAAAATGGAAAGACAGGATTTATTCATGAAAATCTTCTGCACTTATTGACATTATTATTTACTCTGAACAATTTATATGCTTGGTTCTTTATTAAAGAAAGTAAAAAGCACAAATCTTGGCTTGAAGATTTGATGATGATTATGAACTTTTCTGCAGTAAATCAACTGGGTACACTGCTGCTGATGTTGTGTCTGTCTCCACATGAGGCCAGCAATCTGCTGCCATAGGCAACCTGCAAGGTCAGGTCTTTCTTAAAAATCCAAAATAATAAATTAAATAAACTGTCATATTTGTTTCAAAAGAATAAAAATGAACACAGCTCCTCACACACATATATTTTGACATCTCTCCATTTTAACATACATTATTTTAAAAAAATACATGGAAGTGAACTTGCTTTTCACTTCTTGCAAATTCAGTAGTGATGCTTCCACTCTTTGGCAGACTCTCATAACCCATGAGTTTGACAGAGGCCAGTTTCCTTTATATGAGAATTCTAATTCCTCATCTGGTGTGTAACAAACAGTCACCAAAGCACAGCCTTAGCCAGAGCCCAGCAGACTTCCTCACAGTACAACAGGTCAACAATCAAATATGGAATGATTTGGCAGCAAAGACCTGCCATGCTGAATCAGATGGCAGGTCCATTATCATAACAGACAACATAGGGACAAATGAATCATTAAGAAGCATGTGAAATGTGTGGGCTTGAAAAACAAAATTTGGCTATGAAGAATGTTTTGGAATTACAAAGCTGTATATGTTCAGCGGAATAAGGCTTGAGCATGAGTGAAGATAATTCCTTTGAAAATCTTCACTAGTATGAAAAGGTTACTGCTCTTAAATTAGTATTTATTAAAGCAAAAATCCCCATCATTTATCAACACGTCTAACTGTGGTTCTAAATTATGCTTTCTTCTTCCTGATAATAATAATGGTAATATTACATTGAATTAGGCTGAAGAGTAACAAAAGAAGAAAAAACAATGTCAGGAAACAGAAGACTAAGAGATAACACCAGATGAATAATACTTATTTTATGCAAGAAAAGTAAAGAGCCAAAATACCTTCTAAATCCAACAGAAATATCAGTAGATTTAAAGCATTCTATGTAATGCTCATAAATTTTCTTCAATCCTGCTGTAAAATATATATTGCTATATGCATAGAATAGGGAAGTTCTTAAAAACATATGAAATATGAATATTTGTGTTTGCTTCCAGTTTGGCTTTACAGTAAGAAGAAATTCAAATGACTACACCTGTGTCATACTGACTCAACAATGTGCCAAGTTTAGAAATATTGTTAGTATTTTATTTTTAAAAAATTCTATCAGAGTCCTCTCTTCGTTTTGTACTGAATGCCTTTTTGATTTTTCATGTTGTATTGTATACTGACAAAGAAACTCCAGAACAAGCATAGAATCATCAGACTCTAAGCTACTAGTAACTCCCTCTCACCATGGTAAAGGTGGTTTTCTGTCTCCCTGTTATGTATCTGCCATAGTTTTCCTGTTAAAGAAAATTATCAGGAATTCAGAGCTCTTTATACCTTCAACGTGTAAACTAGTCATAAAAAATGTTTGCAAACTGCTTATTTGAAGGTTCTGTGCTAGAGATCACGACTACTTTGCCATGGTGAGCCTGGATGTGCAAGCCCAGTGTAACAGTAATTCTACATTTCTCAAATCTCTGTGCTTTGTTGCCACAACAGCTGCGTCAGCCACCTCTCACATGCAGTGGAATACAGCCTATGCCACTCTCATTCACCACGTGTGGCATGGTGCCTCACTCAGCTTGTCCTGTAAGAGTCAGGCATCTTCCTCAAGCCTGCTATCCTTGCCAATACAGAGAAATAAGCACACTGGCAGAATGGTTGCCACTGTTTACAGCAACAGTTTTAGCAATACGAACTGTCATCTGATAGCCCTTATCTTTCTCCAGCAGTTGCACTGGAAGCTGAAGAGACTGACTTCTACTTGACACCCTATTACTGTTAATTAAAATTAACAAAAATAAGATCCACTGCTATTAACAGAAACTGCAAGCAAAATGAAGTCTCTATGATTTTCCCCTTATCAAGCTACTCAGAAGCAGCTCTTCCCTTTAAACACCTCTACTCAAGAGAAATTTTTTTAAATTAAAGAAAACCATCCATTTTAATAGTGGATGTTTCTTCTTTATGGATTGACAGTGAAGAGTCTGTCTATAGCAATAAAGTAATTAGCATAAAAATACCAAAAATATCTGTAGCTAAAATCTTACCTACACTATTCTGATGATTTTTAAGGAGAATAGACTGAAAGACTGAAAGTGCACAGGCATGGTCTGATACTGTCCATGTCAGTAAAATCAAGCCTATATTATAAATGATATTGCATAGGTAGTTACTTCCATTTAGTTTCAGTTTTAGAACAACAAAAAAAAGTTAAAAGTTACTTTTTCTAGTTCTACATTTTAAAAGTGTTTTCTAACACTTAAATTTTCGGCTTCATAACAGTTCTTTAATATTGCACTTTTAAAGAGTAATGCAGTTCCTTAGGTTGAGAAGGATTCTTAGAAAATTGGGGTAAATTTTTCACTTCTACCTATCATGTCATACCATACCATACAATTCCTATCACAATACAGCCCTCAATCCTGTGTTGAATCTTTTCCATGTGATAGGCCAAATATGGAATGTTCAATGGTTTTCTCTGAACTATCTGTGCTAAACAATATTCATACACAGTAGAGTTAATTGCTGTCCTTCACCAAATCATTTGCATTTTACCCTGTAGAGCTTTAATTTCAGTTAGCCGGTCAAGTTAGCTATTTGAGATTTATAAATATCCCCACTAAGCTTAACCTGTCATTTTCTCAGGAGATAGGAAGAAATGTATTGCTGTACACATATATATTCAAATTTCATATATCTATTTCCAATTTATATTCAAATCCTTTTTTCCCTTCACAAGATATTCTTAACCAGGAATTTGCACAGCAGAGTAATTATATCAATGAGAGAATTTTGGTAAACTAAAGGTAGGCTTACTTTGAATAACTTCTAGAATTAGTCCAAGAGATATATAGAAAGTTCCTCTTTACAAAGTACAAAAGCATCTCAAAAGAGTGTTACCCTAAGAATACTTGCTATATAAGAAGTGGATATAAAGAAGAAAGTCAGTAGACACTCTGTATTAGCATCAAATATTTGCTTTCAGGTGCTGTAAGGAAGGAGTATTTTTTGTTTCAAGTAAAGTTTCTTTTATCAGATAACTCAAGAGACATGTAAGTAATCTGTGGAAAAGAAGTTCTCGCAGCCAAAGAGAATAACCATCTTCACAGTTACACTATGATACACTTTAGGTTCAGGGTATCTCTTGACTTTCTCATGGATATACTTTTGTCCTATTTCTATCAGCTGAGTCCATACCGTGCTTTTTGGCTGTCATTAACAAGACAGGTCAAGAAAGCAGTTGTCAAGTCTATGTTTCCTGACAACTTTCATTTACCACCTCGTTGACAGACAGGTTTTCCTACTTATTCAAACACATTTCTGTATTTTCTATCAAGGTCTTTTGCACTTGAGATGTTTAGTTGAAAATTAAAATATTCAATATTTGACAGTCTTATCAGAAACCGTCCCAAGCTCTGCGTTTACCCAAGATGTAAATCAAGGTGGTTTTGATTTTAAATCAATTTCAGGCTTTTAACTGGCACTGTATTTTTGAGCAATTTTTCATCATTCAGGAAACATCACATCTGCCACTCTGGAAGAAATGTTTTCTTGGTGCCTTTCCCCTCCTTCACCCTTTTAATGTATTCACACCTGGCCACTGGCCATATGATTTTACAGGCAACCCATAACTTACCTCATATGAAGGAAGCAAAAATAAATGCAGCTACTAGATTTGCTGTGTGTTATTAAAAACAATTCTATTAATTGCAATCAGGGGAGGAACTAAAAACCTTTAGTGTCTCCTTTTAAGAACTAACTAGTAGTCTGCTGTCTACAAAAATTATCCCTTAAAAAACAAAGAAACCCCTTATAAGTAAAGTGAGATTTCCAACTAAAGGGAGATTTCAAAATCAATATTTTTATGGAAGGAGAATTTAATGTGGAGAAGGGAGGACAGAGAAGTAAATTCTGCACAAAGATGTCTCCCCCAGAGTGCAGTTAAGCATATTTTTCTCAGTGCAGAACATCTGAATTAATATATGGCCTTGGCTTTTTTCTTTCTGACACTTAGCAGAACCTGTGCTGGACACATATATGCAAATAGCTATTTCAGGCCTGCAAGCTTTTCTGAGGTTATTGATAACATAACCAGACAAATCTTTCAGAACATAAATGTACTATAAATGACCTTTCAAAAAGCTTCAAGCTTCAAAGTTGCACCAAAAATGATAACACAGCACTGCAGAACTGCATCTGCTCTCAGAGTACTCCCTGTCAGAGCTGGAATCCATTGCTTCAGCATCCATCCCATGACAGGAGTGACAGCAGGTCAGAACTTGGAGATCATAGTTTGCCACAGAACACCATAATGTCGAACAGTCTATTTGCTCTATTTTCATCTTGTTGTACCTGGAATGCAATAGACTTAAGTTTCAGCCTTGAAACTGCCCAGATGTAGGAGCAGTAATTGCTTTCTCTCACTTTAAAAAAATAGCTCATATTTTGCTGGTAATCTTTAATGAGTCTAGAGGACTCATTTAGTATGTCATAATTGCCATCCTTTGTCTAATCCTATCTGATATCCATAAGCTTCCTTCTCAGAAAATAAAGATGCATTATAGTTTTGCTGGAGAATGTGAGCATCTATTCTGTTTTTTACTTGAAAAACTAGTTCATTTTATTGCCACATTACTGACTACCAACTAAATATTAACTGGAAATACAGCTCTGTGAATAAGTACTTAAGTATTCTCCAGGGTTAATAAAAACCGTTCTTTAATACACTATAAGCAATGACTTTTAAATTGTTTATCTCTCTGTTAAAGTTAGTTACCCCTTTCTTTTAAAAGTAAGCCATGTACTACCAAAGGGAGCTTAAGTTATACTGTGAAGTTTTCCAAGTAATCAACAGTAATGTTCTGTAATGCTTATTTATTCACTTTCCCAATTTCATGTACCATGATAGGAAGATCTGCATTTTTGGTCTAAATCAGATGTAACTGAGTTGGTGTGTGGGTGGCAATGCTCACTCTGTGTTTGGCACTGGTGATGCCACAGCTCAAGTGTTGTGTCCAGTTTTGGCCCCTCTCTACAAGAAAGATGTTGGGGTGCTGGAATAAGTGTGGAGAAGGACAACGAAGCTGGTGAAAAGTCTTGAGAGTGAGTCATATGAGGAGTGGTTGATGGAGTTATCATCATTCAGCCTAAGAAAGGGAGACACCTTGTTACTCTCCACAATCACTTGAAAGGAGGCTGTGGCCAGGTGGGAGCTGGTCTTTTCTCCTGGGCATTCAGTGATAGCACAAGAGGAAAAAGGTTTCAAGCTGCACCAGGGGAGGTTCAGGCTGGACATCAAGAAGATTTCTCCACTAAAAGGATGCTCAGGCATTGGAATGGACTGCCCAGGGAGGTGGTGGAGTCACTATACGTTGAGGTATTCAAGAAACAACTGGACGTGGCACTTACTGCTATGGTCTAATTGATATAGTGGTATTTAATCAAAGGTTGAACTCAATGATCTTGGAGGTCTTTTACAATCTTAATGATTCCACTATTCATCCACTATAATATAGAGCTAATTTCTGAAAATTTTGTACTCTATCAGCAGCCCAAAAGTGTAAAAACCAAGTGTTCTCTCCTTAAATGTTGCATAAAAGGAAAGCACTTATTACCCTTCTAAGGACATCAGCAGAAACAGGAGCAATAAACCTTCATCTTCTATGGATTCAAATATCTCACTGAGAATGTAGCTTAGCGGAAACCCTGCTATTGCTTTTGATGCTGTAATATTTGTGTGTATCTGTTTATTTTAAAACTCCATTATGCTATGCACTGTATACACATACGGGAAAAAGTGTGATCCCTACCATCAAAGGAGCTGACCTCTAAAATAAATTACTACAGGAATTTCAGCAGTCTGGAAGTGAGAGGAGAAGACACAGAAATAGAAGCAAAGGTATTGCACAACACGATGGTGGGTGATACAACAGTCTCATGAGTTGAAACAGAAACAAGGAGAAAAGATGCCTTAGCCTAAATCTGTTTAACACATTTATGGTGTTAGGCACTGAGGGGCACACCTCATTTCCTGCAAGAGTTTCTTCCACTAATAAGGATAGTCAGCTCAAAAGAATCTTTTTGTGCTGTCTTAACCCAAATGATGAAGCAGAAAAGTGAGACTAGGAGCTGAAAAATAAGCCTCCTTACAAGTAAAACTTTGATATTTGAAGGTTTGCTACATTTAGGGGCCTATGAGCATTAAAACACTGGGATATTGATTGATGCTCTTCTAATGACCTATCATAATAAAACCCAGACTCGGTTAAGTACAAAATTATATCAACCAATTTTTGGAATTTCTTTAGGGGTAACTTTTATACTACAGTATCCCAGTGCCAAACAATTCTAATTTAATGCACTTACCAAATCCCCACCATTGTTATCACTATAGGAATGAGCAATAAAAGTCACTGAAAAAATGATACTTTCATCCCCACACCAGTGCTACTTTGTGCACATCTGGCATTTATGATACACAAGTAGAAAGGGACACAGAAATCCATAATGTATTTTAAAAGGAAATGTAGTTACAGCATTACCTATGGAAGGAGTACATACTTTATTTCTTCAAAGAGCCAATCAAGTATTAATTAATTCTCAGAATCCTGGAAGACAATCAAATAATCCAGTTGGTTTGCACAGAAAGCTTGCTGAAAAGTAGTGTAACCTACACTGTATTTTTCAATATTTTGCCTTGGACCTTATCCTCAGGACTTAAAATATTATAGTAGGATCCTTAAAGGCTGCCTTTGACTTTGAAAAACATACATTATAGAAATGGGCAGGTCTTATGTTGGGAAACGTCCTGTTTTTCATGTTCAGTCCTTCCCAATTTGAGCAATAATATCTTAATTGATTAAATACAGGAGAAGGAATTAGAAGGCCAGTGTTCGACTATTAGCTTAGTGTTAACATGAAAATTCAGTTTCCTAAAACAGTTTTCCTGTTGAAAAAACAGGAATAACAGTTTGTCACCGCCTTCACCTTCATAGGTTTCAAGTCTCAAACAGTGATTATCAGATAATATGAAAATCTCAAATAAAATAATAGAAAAAAATTCAGATTACCTAGGTCATGCAACTAGAAGATAATACTCAGACAACTGTTCACAAGAAGACCTGTCTTTAGGTTTTGCTTAGTCCTTTCTGAGGACTATCAGTGGCTGATCATTTCTTTCTGTCTTTAAGCAATATTCCTGTAACTTTACTTCATTAAATACATAACTAAAGACATAGACCTGGGAATAGCATACCCGACCTCAGAGTTGATTTTTTCTGACAATACACAAAGAACTTCAGTTTACACTGATATCGATCTCTTGCCAGAGTGCAGGGCTGAGTGACAACAGGAAGTCAAAACTAGGCCTCTTTGGCAGTGAAGATTACTATATTTTTTGGCTCTTAATGCACCATAAAAATCAATGTTCTGAAATATTAGCAGCAGCTTGGATGAGAATCAGCCTTTCCACTTTAAGTTGTGTAAAAGACGTGCATCTACATATACTCCAAGGTAGCTGTCTGAGGTGCAGCTCTTAAGTTCTCTACAACCCTGTCCTACCTGAGGAGTAATCCTTGAAAATGGTGTCTGGAAACCACCTGTCTTGTCTTCCAGTGGTTATGACTGGTAGACCCTAAATCAGAAAATTGCCAGAATAATGGACAGGAATGAAGAAGCTTCTTCTACCCTCTGCTACTTAGTACATACTGTTCTTCAGAATTTGTGTTAAGCCTGTCTAAAAATATCTCACAGAATAAGTGATCCTTCTCTCCCCATAAATGTTCTTTTCTCTAGAAGTTAAACACACTATTGGTCTGAGTTGATGAGTTGAAAGGCAGCTACTCTAAGGTGATTCAGAGGATAAATCAAAATTGAACCTTTTTGTACAAATTTGCAAAATAAAACAAAGCCAAAGCCAACCATTATGGGGATAATACTTGTTCAGTTTCACAGCTTAATAAGAAAAAAGATGCACTATAAAGCAAGAAAGGTCCTTTTAATTACCTTCCATTTGGGGAAAAAGAAAGAAAAAAGGCAGCAACCTTGCACCACAGTTGCTTCTCAGAGTTTATTATCCACTTACTTGGATTTCATGTTACATAAATCTTCTTTACTTGGGAAATGAAGTTGCTTGCACATACACACTGTAGAATACTCTTCAGAAAATACAGGAGATCTTTACACACAGTCACAGACAAAACCACTGGCTGGACAAATACTAAAATGCTTTGTAAATATGTCTAAATATCTCTAAATTGGAGTCACACAATTTTTTCCACCTGGTTTATCTTTAAATGAATTAAGAAGTACTAACATAGGAAAAGAAGGTATTCTGGCCAGAAAACATTTCTTTTCACTTTTCTTTAATATTTTTGGTGGGGTTTTTTCCCTGTCTCTTGAATGATATTGCAAGCTAAAAACCAGTATGTTAATAACAATTGAGAAAGAAATCTAAATTTATTGACTGACTTCTCTTTAAAAAGTTTTCATAAGACAATTTTTTTATCACTATGTGTTCTGTACTAGGAAATATTCTCTTTGAGAATGGGATACAAATTTTTCCATAGGACTGCACACAACTAAGGAATAACTCATATTTAGGGAAAAATATGTGCAATCAAATCTCTTAGCAAAAATGTGAGATCTTAATCCTCTAAGTCTTAAGCTATTTTCACTGTTTTTAAAGAAATGTGAAATAACTATGTATAATTTAATTTTGAGGTAATACCCGTTGTGTTTCAACATATTGTTTCAGGCTCAGCAACAGTAATACCATTCAAGTGAGTGAAAAATGTGGGTCACATTCAGGTGTCTGCAAAGCCCTATGTAGATAGACTCAACAAAGTTTCTCAATCCTTGTTAGGCTGTCTGGTAGAGAGACTGTATATTTTTTCCTATATGAAGATAAAAAGCTGTATTTCAGGTAAAAAAACGCCTCCCTGTCAATTAATTGAAAAAATGCATAGCTCATATTGACTGATTTTTTATTTCCATGTCAGAAAAACATATAGAGAAGCTTCCTAACAAGGCAGTTTGGCAAGAATAAATGAGACTATGCTTGAATGGGATTTGCAAAATCACCTTTATTCCACAACTTCGAAAGGTGAAAACTCCCACATCTTCATTATTCCTGTCAATTCATGTTTTGTCTTCATACTAAAATAGTGAAGAAGCCACCAACATTCTTTTAAAAAGATATCATCCAACCAGACATTCACATAAGCAGAGTACCACTAAGTCAATTGCAGAATTATAATTGGCAAGTTTAATTTTGTCATGCAGCTGGAAAAGGCAGAAATAGAGAAATTACAGGATTGCAGAACCATTATTCCTAATAAATGCTAGAAGAGTTTTGGAGTTCTTAGATACCATAAATAAATAAGCAACTTTGGATCAGGAAGGTTTGATTAACATTAAACATATTCAAGGTTGAGGACTGAAACCTCACTGCTGTCTGCTTATTAGGTTGGTTGTGACTTTTACCCCCCTTGTTAATTTCATTTTACTTTTCAAAAAATTATATTTTAAACCCCACATCAATCATTTTAAGCACATTACTGTTTAAAATTCTTAACTGGAAGTTATTTGATCCAGATACTGGTTACAATACTACCAGATTAATTATTTGTGACTTTGCTTTCCATTTACTATAAGGCAACATTTTCCTTTAGAGTAAACTGCCTAGGAGACTGTCTAACTTGAGCTGACATTACTTACACAGCATTGTATAAGATTACATACAAGAAGCTCCACTGATCAAAATATTTCTTTTCGGGTGACTGTTGCAGTGCATGAGTGAGGTTTTAGAATTTGTATCTGTATTTTGTTATTTGTCTGTACTTGGTTTGTTCCTTCCAAAATACCCCCACCCCTGTATCCCTGATAACACCTGGTATCACCCTGTCCTGGACCCACCCCTGGACCCACCCCATTGATCCGAAGTGTGCTCCTCCCAGGCTGCGACCTGGTAAGAGGAGGGCACAGGGCACAGTTCTGGCGGTTCTGGCACATGCTCTGGCAAATACACTCCTAGCTCATGGAGCTGTACTGAAATAAACACCTTTTCCAACCCAAGCCAGGCCCACTCCTTCTTCCAGCCTTAACCAGCAGATTTGGAGGACCCACAAACTGTTTTGGGTTGGTCTGGGGTTTACTGCTTGCCGGTAAGCAGCCCCCACGGAGATACCAACCCTCAGGTGACAGTTGCTCTAATTGAAACATTTTCGCTGTTCTTTTTCGACATTTCTTGTTCATAGACCTTCCTTTTACTTAATTTCTCAATTCTGTACTGTTCTAAATCTTGACTGAAGTTGTGGACTCTCCATCCTGAGGTGTTCAAGGTCAGGCTGCATGAGGCTCTGCGAAATGTGGTCTAGTGGAGGGTGTCCTTGCCCACAACAGAGGGATTGGAACCAAATGATCTTTAACATGCATTCCAACCCAAACCATTCTATGAGCCTATGATTCTATGACTTTGTCTTCTCACACAGCTGACCTACTGTGCTGTAATTTTAGAAATTCCCTAGGAGATGAGATAATCTTACCTGGTAACTTTTTTGTTTTTGTTTTTTTGTTTGTTTTTTTTAATCAAGACCTACCGAGAGAACTGAGCAAAAACAGGACACCTTCCTAAAAAGAGCAACTTTATTTCAAGGGTGCACACTATTCTTGCTCTGGCTGGGAAGGAGTTAGTTTTCTTTCCAGCAGCCCATACATTGTTTTGCATGTGTGACTGAAATGGTGTCGACAACAGAGCAGCATTCTATCTCTGACTGAACAGTGCTTGCATAACATCAGTGTCTTTCTTGTTTCTCACTTTGTTCCACCTGAGAGTAGGCTGTGGGTGGGCAAGAGGTTGGGAGAGAGTACAGGCAGAACAGCTGACTCATAGTTGATAATTTTATCAACGACAAAAGCCAGAATAAGAGAAGATATCCTTAAAAACAGGTGTATAACCTACTTTAAACCAAGGGAATGTTTATAAAAAGAAAATATTGTAATTTATAGTATTTTAATTAAAATACTACAAATATTTATGATTTAAGTTTGATATCTGGGATGTAGTGTAAGTTAAATATTTTGAGTAGAGGTACTATGATTGCATAATTCCATTATTTATCAAGGAACTTATCTACAATTTACAACTGGTGAATTTTTATTCTAATTTTTCTCATTTATTGCTTTGGTTCTTCATGTTTTCTCATGGCACTGATTTCAAAATGAGACTTTGTCTGCCTTCAGGCTCTGTTAATTCATGGACATTTCTGTTATCACAGGCCGATAATCATCTACTTCAATTTGTTTTCCCTGCAACTGAAGAACTGATTTATTATCTATCTCCATACTTTTAAAATAATTTCAATTTACACATGAGCTGAATACCACAGCTCATACATTCTTGCACATATGTTCATTGGATATATATGACTTCATTGATTTTTGGGTTTAGTGAGAAGACAGAGGAATCCTGTACACGTAATGCAAATGTAGGCACTTAATTGAGCAGTCATTTGGGGTTATATGAACGTAAATAAGGATGAATGAGATTCATTAAATACTCACAGAAGGTAATTCATTGGTTAATGTACTTTTTGTTCACTACAGGATCAGCTGGGGTAGTGGAATCACTGTTAAAGGTATAAATTTATGTTTAGCTATATCATCTGCACTAATTTCAGATACTGAAAAAACAATGACACCATAGTAAGCTAGTTCTCTAAGTCCCCTTTATAACATTTGAAAAGACTTAGTAAATCTGAAAGGACAATTCATTCCATTAAAAGTAAAATAATTATAGGTGATACAAATACCCCCAGTAAAGCTTCTCTTTCATTACTAACTTAGACTAGATGCCAGAAGGCTTATGTTAGTGAAAATTAATCCCCTCTAAAGTCACCTCTTCAATTTCAGAACATATAGTTTTGGTATTTCAGTAGCTCAACACAGTGTTGTAAGTAGTGAAATGTCAGACTAAATCTTCAAGTTTAGACATTAAAAATGTAGAATTAATAAATTATTGTTTAGAAATTTTTAGGCTGTACCTGTTACCAGAGGCTGGCCTTGGTAATGACTGTAATCGTGAACGCACTACGAAACTCTTCTACTGCCTTCATCCATGCAGGTAGAAAACAGCCAAACATCTCAGCTGAAGTCGTCCATTTGCTCAAATAGGAGTATTCAGAGGTTTTAATGTAAGCACTTGTGGGAGTGCTTTGCTGGATCATGGTCAAAGCATTCTCTAGCTTTCCTAGTGGCTTCTTTATCTTTGTCCCAGTCTTGCTGAATGGACTTTTAGGTTTGGGTAAAAAAAGACCACATTTAATTTCTCTTCACCAAAACCAAATTCTGCATCTTCTGAGACTATTTCACTTGAAACAGCTGTGTATGTTTCTTACCGTCGACTGTCCCTTTTTATCCTTCATTTACAATAGTGCTAAAAGGCATTTTCTATTTCTTAAAAAATATAGAGACATAGTAATAATACTTGTTAAGGACCTGCTATAACAGCCTTTGAAATCAGTGAGAGTTTCTCCATTGATTTCAACAGGTTTTGAACTGAATTCTAAAAGGTTATAGTTAGGGGAAGAGCAATTAAAGAGTTCTCTTATCAATAGCAAAAAAAAGTTTAGAATGTCTGTGTATTAATTCTACTGAAAACAATGGCAAAATAACTGTTTACTTGTCTAAAATGAATTATTCTTAGCCTCTGTTATATAAACAATTCCAATAATCAGCATGTCCATATACAAACATATAAAATGCACAAATGTGTGTAGTAACTCAAAACTAAATTATAGTTTAATAGATGTAAGGAGATATAAGTATTAATAACCTCATTTAAAAGTCTGATGAATACAAAAGCTCTCGCTTTATAATTTCTCTCAGAAAGAAAAGTCTTGTTAATCTGGTGAGCAGCTGATGACACAGAAAACTATAAATAATGAAAACATTGCACAAATTAATTGTAGATTAGGACAGAATAGTTTATATTTAATAATAGAGAGATCATTTTTAGCAGAGAATTAGTATGCTCATAGAATAATAGAATGTTTTGGGTTAGAAGGGATGATTCTTCTGGAGATTGTTCTAATTATTGTACTTCTTTGCTCTCCCATGATCCTCAATTTTTTAAAAAGAACCAATCTTTCTCTTACAACAGGTCTAAATGAAGTTAGATGCTGGCCAGCAGCATCCTACAAATACTGCATCAACTGAATATTAATGAAATGTCTCCTTTCAAAAAGTTTTGAGGCTGCGAAAGATTAATGGAGATTTTTCAAAATGGAGAGTAAGACACACAATCACTTGGGCAATTTTAGGCAATCAGGTTTGTGGTATTCATATTGATTTGTTATGTATAATTAGTGACTATTATATTGGTTAAGTTAATTCTGGAAACACACTGGTTTTTTATTAGTCTGAGCTACTTATCTGTAGAGGCATAGCTGCTGGAATAGAAAACTAAAAAGATGAGGTCACGATTATTTTTCCTATTTGGCAAAGAAAATTCATTATTGCTGTATCATACAGAGTATGCCACAATATTCTATATTTGCATTTTTAAGTTGCTTACATTAATATCTATATCCCCATCATCATCTTCCCATGTCTTTTAGTAACAGCCTCAATCTGGAACATACGGAATATATTTTGCATATAAATTCCAAGTTTATCTTTGCCTTCAATTAGCATCATTATTTCTGTTTAGTTGACAGTTCCTTGAAGATTCAAACTGGAAAAAGTGCTTTTATTAATCATGGCAAGAATCAAGACAGCCCATGGGAGAACCCTTCTTTTACTTATTGGCTTTTTGTACAAGCTGTATTGGCAAAGTCATTTCACATGTTTAATGGATGACTCCAGCTTGTAAAATGTATTGGTCAAGGTAGGTCATATAATGTAGTATTTACAGATATTGAACCAGACAGGTTCAGTAACTAGAGTAGTTAAATAATGATGACAAAAGGCTGCATGTTTACCCTTGGTTTTTATGCCTTCCATAATTATTTTTGTGCCATAGGAAATTTAATGCTATGATGCAGTCAAAAGATCAGGCTTTAATTACTTTCTG
Source organism: Trochalopteron elliotii (assembly GCA_024734555.1). Classification (NCBI taxonomy): domain Eukaryota; kingdom Metazoa; phylum Chordata; class Aves; order Passeriformes; family Leiothrichidae; genus Trochalopteron; species Trochalopteron elliotii. Next base: position 167,886 of record JANPWX010000132.1, on the reverse strand, counting down.
GTCAAAATTGACATTATGCTGTAATTTTTAAAACCTGTCATCAAAAGCTTAATTTTACCTGATAAAGACTGAAGTTGTGCCATTATGAAGGCTGGAATCATTTGTATCCAAAAACAAGATGTAAAGTGGCAGTAACAGTAAAAGAATTAGGAAAAATGCCATCATTTTAAAATAAAAAGCATTCACAGTAGAAGCATCCAGTTAGCAACCACCTATTAGAATTGAGTCCAGTAGTCTGCTTATGTCTCAAGATTTGGGTTTTCTAGTACTGTAATGTCTCTCAGGTTTTGGTTTTCTTCCTCCCAAGATTCAGGTGGTGGTTCGGGTGGTTGGAGTGAGTCTTTTTTGCCCTCTGAAGGCTTTGAGTCAGACATGAGAATGAAGTAGAGTCTCAAGGTCTTGATGTTTCTTGGGTTTCTCACGTGTTTGTTATTTCTTATCTTACAATTTTCTCTGTGTCCGGCCAAGATGTTCACAGCAGCTCGGACACAGGTGACTCCCCCGTGATGGGAGGTCACTACCTCTCATACAGATAGTTACGTACTTATTATTTACAATTCTGTGCCAATGCCTATTATCTATACTAAAGGGGTCGTTTCTACTTTGACCCAATCCCTCAAACTACTTTGTGCTCACGTCACTGCAGAAAATGGATGCCAAGGGAGAACAAGAAGAAGCCAGGGCACCGTCCTAAAATCTCCATCTTGTCTCCAAGTCAGCTCCATTCTAAGAACCCCAAAACTACCCAATTTTCCACCCTGCGCTGTGTTAATTACTGTTTTCACACCTTTGTGACTTGTAATTCTTCTCTCAATGTTAGAAGCTTTTTCCATGGACTAAAGTCAAAGACTGTCTTCCTGGGCTCTGTACCAGGCAACTGCCCTGGACAGACCCCCCTGTCCAGGATTCAAACCCTCTTTCTCAGGTTCCAGGCCTCTCTGCTGAGGTCTGTGACCATCCAGGGCAACCAAAGGAGTGCCCTGGACTCCGACAGTAATGTTCCTCTAATGCAAATCTACTATCATGAAAGAAATACTGAAATTCACATGATGTCATGTAAAGTCAAGAGGTTATCAGTAAAAGATACTTCGGTATCTAGCAGACAGCACCTTTTTCCTTTAACTTGGATTAGCTATTTACACTTCCCATTTTGAATTAGGATTTGGTCACTCACCATTAGTGAGAGGCATTGAGTGCCCACTAATCCTGAATAGTTTGCTGTCTCACCTGTGGGGTTTACCTTTATTCTGCCATCAATTTAAAGTTCACTAATGTCATTCAGTATTTCTACATAGGCAGAGAAAGATATGTACACAGTGGTTTTTTCCCATTGAATTGATCTGCCAAAAACTAGCCAGCCTATTAACATTCTCACAGTACCACAGTGAAGCTACTGAATTCTTTAGAGGGGTATCAGTCTATTATTTGGGTCTGCATTAGTGCACCTACATGTCTTCCCAAATTTTCTTCAGTAAATTCACAGTGCATACAGTGCCTTGCATTTGTCCTTTCTTTACCTATGCAGAGAAGCACTGTCTATCACTGTGCTTCATAGCCCTACTCTTCTCTGCCATCCTGTCTTCTGCTCTGGTTTCCCAGAAGGACAGAGATGCTCTGGAGGGGAACTACAGACCCTGCACCCGTGTAGATGTGCCCAGTGACAACTGGGAATATCACACAGTGATGACCTGGGAGTGCCAGAACTACCAGCTGACAAGGATCAAAATACCTGAGGAATAATACTTTAGGGTAAGAGCCTTCTCCTTGCCATTTCTGACCAGTGAAAATACACTTAGCAAAGCAAGACTTTTTCATGCAGATTGAAAGACAATATGAACATACAAATAACCTTTTTTTTTAGTGCTTACAGGAATACCTTTTGAGCACTAGGCAGAAAAACACACCAAACTCTTCAGACAATGTTCATTATGTTGTAAACATAATGATAATAATTATGTAAGTATTAAAGTAAGTAAATACATGACATATAATGAAATAAAGCTCTGCATTTTATACAAAAGAAAACTGTAATTATGATAAAAAGTGATTAACGGAATAGTATTATATTAAGGTGCTCTTTAAATGCAGAAATAGTTACTTCAAAACAAAATGAAAAGACTCTTCCAACAAGGTTTTCAAAGTTAAATAAATCTACTTGCATTTGTTGTTCTAATTTAGTAGGTCAGTATTTCAAGGAAACCCCGGAGATAAGCAAGCTGGCAGGAAAATGAGGGAAACACTTGTGGGGAAGCTAGTGAGAAAAGGTTTTGGACCTGAATTACTCTTGGCATTTACAGGTTGTGAGTAATGTTAATAAAAATTACAGCTGCAACAGTGATGACTCTCTGTTATAATACATACTGTCGGGAGCAGCCTCTTCAGTGACCTCTGGTAATATGATTCTGCTGGTGGATGCTTGCAAATCTGCTGAGGAAGCAAGTTAGAGCTGCAGAAATGGCAAGCCATCCCTCATTCCCCAAACAGGAGTCTGGCACTGAACTGAAGATTCAAAAACTACAACATATATTGTGCAAAAATAAATAAGAAAATAAAAACCCCTTTTTCCTATATGAGAGGAACACTTCTATTCTAGGAGAGATAAGGGTCATGATAGCACATAACCACAGACTCTTTATCTAACAGATCGATGGCTATTCTTTTGGCTGTGTAAAAATTTCTTTTGTCCACAGAAAAACTGCTGAATGAACAAAGCAATTGGAAAAAGTGTTACCTTTTGCATGCTGGAAGCAAACACATTTATTGCTCATATCTTTTGTTATACCTTCTTCAGTTATAGCACTCTATATTTCATCTTCAGCATATCTGTAAAATTACAAATGCATCTATTATCCACAAGCATTTCCTAGAGAAATGCAACATATAATTACAACAGCAGAAAGCTACTTAATTTGCAGCTCTTCTGGAGTTTGGTTTTATACTTTCAATAACACTTTCAAAAGAAAAAAAAAGCAGCTGCTTACCTTAGCCACTAATCTGGAGAAAAATGGGATTTTTTTGTCAGAGTAATGCACACTAAAAAGTAACTAATCATTGACACTCCACCAGTCCAGTTGCTAGATCTGTAACTACCAATTTCCTGGAGTTTCTGCCTAATAGAAGCTGTATTCATCTTTTGATTTGCTCCTGAAGTACAGCAAAGTAGTTGAAGAAGCTGTTTTTATGTGTAAAAGAGAGTCAACTCCCTGTTGCGAACAGACTGTTTCTTGCCTATTACAGTAAATAAAATAGCTAAGCATTGTTTAAAAACTTACTTTAATATTGACTTTTTTGTACTGCTTCTTTTCCTTCCTCTCTCTTACACAAAAGCTACCTTGACAAAAGTATTTTTCGTTCCATGTGATTGTGGGAAGTAACGCATGGGGATAACAAGTGCAGTGGGTTAAACATTATTTATATCCCATGTACGTCTTTCATATAGAACTTGTCTCTTTTTATTACACTGAAACTATTAACAAATTTTTGTTTTAGAGCTAAAGAAGTTATCCAGGTTTAACAAAATATTTTTTCCAATATTCTTGGCAAATTTCAATTGTTTTGATATTTACCTAATACTGAAATTTTAAGTTTTAAAATAAAAAATCACTGTGGATTAAGCAGAACATTTTAAGTCCATTAAACTGCCCATTAGGTTTAGATACCAGGAACCTTTCTCATGTATAATGTGAAACAGTAAAGAAGCAAACCCCCACCATCTTGTGACATTTGGTGCATCCATAATTTCTTGGACTATCCGAAGTGTGCCCTCCATAGAATGTTTTCCCAACTTTTCCAATGAAATCCCAACATTATTTTCATGGGAGAATATAGAAATTGAGAATATTCAAAAACAATTGACTTGGAAGTGCAGAATAAACTTTTAAAAGGTCAAGAATCTTCCTAAATAGTCCTCAGACATTTAACACAGTCAAATTTTTCAAGTGGCTCTTTCAAACGCTTCTATTCTGATGTTAAAATGCTGTAGTTCTTTGTCTAGATCTGATGGAGCACTACAGCTGGAAATAAGACCATATAACGAATTGCCAAGTGTGGAGTCTTACGTGCATAAATACAAAAGACAGTGAAAAAACATATTTCTCAGGCAAAGTATTTAGAATCATTTCAATTAATTTTATTTTGCTGAAGAGCAAGAGCTTCCAGCTTACTCCTGGAAGTAAGTGTCTTTACCATTGGCATTATCAGTCAAACCTATTACTTCAGTGTCTAAGGGCCTCTTCCCCCCAAAAAAAAAATTCACTCATTCAACTACAGAAGGCACTGTTAGAGCCCACAGTAATGTGTGTTTTCTCTAATCTAAATGAACAAGGCACCTGTCAGGAGTAAAAACATAGAATGAGAGTAGTCACATTCCAACACTTCAGAATTTGAAGCTTGAAGCCTGTAATCCTTGGAAAAATAATCCCCATGAATTCTGGGAGAAGCTAAACAGGATGAAATGTGAAAGGAAAGAGTGCAAAGTTAATAAAGCAGGGATGAATAGGTAACTGGGGCGAAATAAAAGCTGAGGTGAGGATCAAGAAAAGTGGATGGAAAAATCAATTCAGAATTGCAGAAATTTTTAAATTGCAAACATTTTATGTATGCATTTCTCATAAGTCTTTTATTATAGATTTCCAAGCCTAATCACTTAAATTCTTTCATGTGTTAGTGCTTACAGAATAAGAGAATACTTAGAAAACAGAAAGATTTCTTCAGATATTTCATTGCATTAGTTGTGTGACTTCATGCAGGCAAACAGCAGCAACAAGAGATTATTAACTGAAATTATAAGTAAGGCAAGCATTTTAGACTATTTTTTTAATATACTGCTTTTGAGAAAAAAAAAGAGTACTAACTACTAAGATTGTTTCCCTAGTCTGATCCTGGTTAATATAATATATCTATATACTATACTATATACTATAAATATATTATATACTATAATATATCTGATAACTTACTAAATCTAGGTAGACATATATGCAAAATGGAATGGAGCAATACATTTGTATATAATGAATAGATATTGCACATACTTTCCACGTTTGTGCATTTGAAAGATCAGTTCTATGCACTGACATTGACAACTCTCTTACATCCCCTAAGATGAGCAATTTAGCTCCCACACTTGCATGTAGAGCCAGAGCATTCCTGCTCTCTGTTTTCTGATTGCAGGCATCTGGACACATACCCTTTAATGTCAGGTTAGACTCAAGCTCCACTCTTGGCCCCCTGTGGGAGCAGTTGCCAGAGTTTTGCTGCTGTTGAGGAAGTCTGCTCTCTCAGAAGGTTTCTGGCTCTGCAGATTATAACTACTACCTGCAAGTTTGAACTGTGACCTTTAACTCCTCACTTTAACTCCATTACCTGGCACATGCTGCAGGCTGAGATTCTTCATAACATGGTCACATAGCTGAAACACAAGAGAGAAAACTGTAAACTGACCATGTGTGTGCATGTATACATATAGCACCATCTCAACACACAGTGGAAATCAGTGTGCTTCTTCCCATGTGAGGAATGCACAACTGACTCATTTTTTCAGAAACTTTACTGCATTTAGAAATGCCACATTATTTTTCAGATTAGTCAGGCACATTTTCAGAGTTGAAATTTGATAAGTAGCTGAGGAATAATAAGCTTGGGACTTAAAACACCATCCATATTTGAGTAAGTTGCTTTAGACTGTCTTTGCAGTGAATGGAGAGAAGTTGGCATTTCTGGGGCACACTTTATTTCATCTTAAAATAGCTGTCTAAAGGAGGTCAGACAAATTGTCCCCCTTACAGTGCCTTTTACTCCCCACTGACTATAAAAACATGGCTAGCTCAGAGGTACATGTCTACATTGTAGACATTTACAGATAGGTGATAAATTCTATGCTGTGTGATTTATGATGAGGTGACTTTGATGGCCAAGGAAGGATGAGTTCTAACTCAATTTTCCCCTGCTCCAAAGCTACATTGTTTGTAGGGATTCTCAGCAAAGTGGATACTACTCTATCTCTAAGGAAGTGAACTCATGCTGTAGCCTTAGATTCTTGACACTTAGACATTCAGACATTACTTATTCATAGAGCTGGTGGACTTGTGGTCATCTCTGAAACCATCCCACCCTTTTGAAACACCCCTTGGAGTATCTGGCTGAATGAACCGATAGACTGAAAAGTTATTAGGGGATGACCAGTAGAAGAATATGCAGCTAGCACTGCTACACAGCTGTCTGAGGAAAACCATGAACAAAATTAGACAAAAGGATTCTCACCTTGCATTTGTCCTTAAGTAATTAATTGAAATGAGATATAATAACAGCATAAATAAAACTACTCATCTCTAACTATATCTTTTGCTTCTTCATCTCCTTCCTATTCCTTTTACTAAACTAATTCAGTCTTTTATTTGTGATAGAAAATACTTCCTACTGATCCCACTGAAACCAAGCTGGTATTAGGTATGAATAAGAGTTTCATTATTCAGTAATATGCTGTATATACACTGTATATCTCTGTCTTATAAGCTATAAGATTTCTGTAGTTCAGGGACTGTCCTTTATTGTTACATTCATAGGTATATGACCTGAAAACTACCATATATATGATCAAAAGAGTAGTGTTATTTGCACAGAGACAATAATAAAATCACTCTAGTTTAAGCAAACATCTTCTTAAATAAGGAAATATCTCTTAAGTGATGGTCATACTGAATTTTAATATGTTACACTTTCCAATTTTGTACTGTAAAAACGAACTTTGATTTGCAACCTTTCAGGCTCCATACATGGCACAAGGATGAATGCTGCTTGAAAATAACTGATAGGTCAAGTTGCTATTATTACACTTGTTTCTTTGTTCATGGAGAGAAGCATGAATTTTTTTCCTAACAATACTACCATAAAGGAGAACCTCTAGATATTCTCTAAAACAGTTTCTCTGAAAGAGTTACATTTAAAAATCATTGAATGCATTGAAAAATCATACACTAGATTCAGTTTGCTTTGGTTTTGGTCCTTGTAGAACTCACTGGTACTTCATGGATGAGAGAAAAGAAAATTATTTCTGTTTTTTTCATGCAATTTTAAAGGATGTTTTCCACTTACATTTTTTTACTTTAATTTCAGTGTTCTATGAGAACCTTAATGTGATACCCCATTTCTTTGTGATACCCTAGTCCATTTTAATATAAACTCTTGAAAGAAAGCTATCTTTTTTCAGAAGAAATCGTTTCTCACTTCAAGGACCAGAAGTTATTATTTTGAGTTAAATTACTTTACTATGATACTCTGACTATAGATAGAAGAGTCAGAATACAGAAAATTCTAGTCATAAATTATTAAGACGATAATTCTCATTTTCATCCAATTTATTCAGCCTCACACAGCATTGAAACATCATATGATTGACATTGGTCGTCCACAACATCCCTCTCTCTAAACTGGAGAGAGATGGATTTGATGGGTGGAGTGTTAGATGGATAAGAAGTTTTTTAGACAGTCAAATCCATAGTGGTCAATGGCTCAGTCCTGATGGCCATCAGTGACAAGTGGTGGGGTCAGCATTGGGACCAGTGTTATTTAATATCTTCATTAATGACAGAGACAAAGGGTGGGAGTGCACCCTCAGCAGATTTGCAGATGACACCAAGCTGAGTGGTGCAGTTGACACACCTGAAGGATGGGATGCCATCCAGAGGGACCTGGACAAGCTCAAGAAGTGGGCTGGTGGAAATGTCATGAGTTTTAACAGGACCAAGTGCAAGGTGCTGCAGCTGGGTCAGGGCAATCCCTGCATCAACAGAAGGCTGGGGGATGAACAGATCCAGAACAACCCTGCCAAGAAGAACTTGGGGTGCTTGAGAGGCTGGACATGAGCAGGCAAAGTGCCCTCCCAGCCCAGAAAGCCACTTGTATCCTGGGCTGCATCAAGAGCAGTGTGGCCAGCTGCTCAAGGGAGGGGATTCTGTCCCATTGCTCCACTCTGGTGACACCCCACCTGGAGTGCTGCACCCAGCTCTGGGGCCCCCTCATAGGGAGGACATCAGTCATCAGCCATGATGATTAGAGAGCTGGAGCACCTCTCCACTGGGGGAAGAGTGGGAGAATTAGGATTGTTCAGCCTGGAGAGAGAAGGGTTTGGGATGACCTAATTGCAGCCCTCCAGTGCCTGGTAGGAGCCTACAGGAAGGTTGGAGAGAATCCATTTACAAGACCATGTAGTGACAGGACATGGGGCAATGGTGTTAAACTGAAAGTGAGTAGCTTTGGATTAGACATTTGGAAAAAGTTTCATTACTGTGAGGGTGAGGCACTGGAACAATTTGCCCAGAGAATTTGTGGATGCCCCATCCCAGAAAGTGTTCAAATCCAGGTTGGACGTGGCGGATGGTGCTCTGAGCACCATCTGGGCTAGTGAAAGGTATATGTGCCAGAGGGTTGGAACTAAATGATCTTTAAGGTATCTTCCAATCCTAGCCATTCTATTATTCTATGTTTACTTATAGGAATTTCTAAATGTTGTATCATATTGGACAGGGATTGAAATGTCTCTATAGTTATCAAAGCTCTTCTCTGACTTCCACAGGCCTTGCTGTACTGTGATCAATAGAGAAAATAAAAAATTCAAGCAGGCAAGATACCTGGAAGTACATCTGGGAGCACAAAAGATTATATGGTGAGAACAGGTCAGAGTCACAGTTAAATCAGTGTTTGACAAATGAAAGACATGCTCTTTTAACAGGGTTAGATGAATTCTGTTTTTAAGGTTTTGAATATTTGCTGTCCATTTGTTGCAAGTGCGTAATGTATGAATGCATGAATTAAATGTCACATTCTGTATCCTGTTAAGACACTAAAGTTTTGTTTTGCATTCAGGTCCATGGTGCCATATAGGACACAGTTTGTTTTGTACTCAATTTGAAATTTTTCAATGGGCTTTCTTGTTTAAGAATTATGTTCTGTAAATATGAAACTGAATTTCTAATTAGGAAATTTACCAGACAGAAAGAAAAAATAAAGACAGAGCATGTGACACCTGATGATTAAATATACTCCTCTCAGGACTGGAAGACGAGTTCAAAAGATAATTGTTGTTGCTAATATAAAAATGGCCTGAAGAAGTAACATAAGATGTACTCTAATTAACTTTGCCAGTTAGTGAAGCTATACATTTTTTACTTGAAAATACTTGTATTTCTTCTGTTCCAAAAATGCACATAATTAAACATTAATTCAATTTTAATTGCATCCCTAGTGAACACTTCTATGCCATTTTGTCTTTTAAAACTTTGGCTAGTTTAAAGCAAAAGAACTTGTACTGGCAAATCAGCCAGAGGCATGATGTTGTCTTTGATTGACAGCTACACTACTAACTCTTTTAATAAGATGGGGATGATATGGTTGGTATAGATAATTTTTCTCAGTGTGGGTGACAGCCTCAGGCACAAGTTGTCTAAATGAATGCTTGAAACCCTATGCTTTAAAGCAGTCCCAGAGGTATAGCTAATCCAACACTTCCCTGTATCAGGCTATCACATATCAAATGCCCTCAAGTATCTGCCCAGCAACAAAGGAGAGGTAAGAACTCACCTATCTAATAAAGTGTAAGTGATTGGAGCTATTTCATGTGTGCTTCAAAGAGGAGTTTTGTTTCAGTAATTAATTAGATGATGATAAGTGTTTCCTGTGTATGCATATGAGCAGTGCCCACAGTGCTGCTTCCAAAGTCCTATGCAGGAAGCCTACAAAGTAGAAAGTGTGGAGCTGAGGATCTAGTTTATAATGATGAAGAGGACAGTCTGAGACTGATGGAGATGATCTGCAAAGAATTTTGGAAGTAAAATAGAAAAACACTGCTACACAGCCAGTAAAAGGGAAAATTTTTGTCTGTTTTGGTGAGCAGCCAGGTTTCTTCCTTGGACCCTTCTACAGTAACAATAAATCAGCTATTTCAGCAATAGATTTTCCTGCTGCTCTAAGTAATTCCCATGGCAGAAGGACATTGCCTTTATAATGTCTGGTGTTCCTCTAGACTCTTTGGTTTTGCAAAAGATTTTTGTGTGGTGAGGTTTTGGTAGCTAAGGGGTGAGAGTGGTGGCCTCTGTGAGAAGCTACAAGAAGCTCTATGTTTGATAGAGCCAGAACCAGACAGTGCCAAGATGGGCCTGACACTGGAGAAAGCCAAGTCCATCAGCAATGGTGGATGTGATCCCAACAGCCTCTGGGATAACATATTTAAGACACAGAAAAAGTTGTTGTGGAGGAGAAAATTGCAGCCAGAGAAGAGAGAACTGAGAATATGCAAGGGGACAGCTCTTCAGACAACCAGATCAGAGAACAAGGAGGGAAGGGAGGTGCTCCAGGTGCCAGACAAGAGATTCCCCTGCAGCCTGTGATGAAGATCGTCGTGAGCTGTGTCCCTGCAGCACATGAGGTCTGGTGGGGCAGAGACACACCTGCAGCCCACAGAGGACATGACACCATGGCACAAAATGAGTGAGGTTTTGCAACTGATACAACACAAATACATTTCTTTTTTCTGGGACAAAAGAAATATTTTTATAAGTGTGCTGGTTTCATGTAATATCAATGGTGCAATTCTTTAATGAAATAAATTGCTCTTCTCCATGCAAACAAACGGGTATACTGAAGTCAAAATATTTGAGCATTCTGTGAGAAAACCACCTAAATTTCATCAGAAACTATGCTTGACAAACAACAATGGTAATAGTACCAAAGTGAAATCCAAACTGCTGACAAAATGAAAGCAATGCAATTTGTTTGAAGCTGAATGTTAATTTTCATCTTAGTTTCAGGGTGTGATATTTAGGGGCCTGTTGTGGTGTTCTACCTAGGTGTTACTCCTGCACAAACACAGAGCTCTTTCTAGTTGGTAGAAAGCCTCATAGTGATGAGAAAGAACTTCACATCAGATAGGCAGGCCACAACTCAGTAAGGGTTTTAAGCATTTCTAAATATTATGCATATGTCTAGATTGCTTTAATAAAGTTAATCATGTATGAAAGTAGCGTTGCTATTCAAACACATAATGTGAACATGCTGAAGACTTCTGAACAGGAAGATTTAAATTTTGGTTTTGAAGAATGTAAATTCATTAATTAATAAATCTCTTTTAACTTTATTTCATTGTGTCAATGCATATATTTTTTTCATTACCCAGTCAGTAGAGTTGCAATGTTTCATTCAGCCTGTGGATACCAAAGATGCATCATATATGTTACCAGCATTTCTCTTCCAGCAGTGGGTGGTCTGATCCCTTAATCAAGCTGATTTTTCTGTATTAAAAAGCTTAGCTCAACTTTTTGTCTAAGAAAATTTTATTCTGCTTGACTACATTTATTTTAAAGTATGTATGTGCACACATGCACAGTTCAGTGCCTAGTAACTGTATTATGTAGCCAGGAACATCTCAGTGTTTCCATAACTATTCCTTGCTTCTTGAGATTTATCACAAGTAATAAAAATTCAGCTAACTCTGAAAACAAGGCTTCTGTGCTTTAACATACTTTATTTCATTCAGAACAAAAAAAATAAAAAAGCTTCATTTCAGCAATAAAATTCTAAGGAAATAAAAAGAAAAAGATAGTAAGAAAAAGCTTCCCACAAAGTTGTATTGGTTTTGTCTTTCTAATAACAATTTTTGAGACCATTAATTAATAACAAAGGATATAAATGCCTAGATAATTCCAAGGGAAAATGTTCTTTAAAAGGTCTTCTTTTTTAAAGGTATAATACATGATTCTAATTCTTGCACAGGGTCAAATTTTGGGTTTTGTTTTAAGTCCAGAAACTCTCCTTATTTCTCTAGGTTGGATATATTTTTTGTCCTGTTATAAAAGTTACAACTTTTTTCTTCAAACAAAGTTAATATGAACTGTGTCTTATGTCTCTGTTTTCTCCAGCATTTTGAAGTTTGGTACTACAGATGTGGGTCAAAAAAATGCTTACAAAAAAGGCATGAATTAAGAGTCTGCAGAGCTTAAACACAAATATAGGTCAAGAAGAGTGTGTTCTTTTGAAATTATTCCTTTTCTACAGCAGTATGAATCTGAGGACAATCAAACTTTGCAGATTATTCAAATAGATGAACAACTATTTTACATGACAGAGAGAGAGTATCAAGTCTTATCTGGGAACTTCAAATGGACTATGAATCTATGATGCCCATATGTCACTGAAGGAGATTTGTATTATGAAAAATTGTCTGGTTTGAGACAATTGTCTGTAAGGACCTAAAAATCACAGATGTCTGTCTCAAACACTGTAAAGGCCACAGAAGGACTTTGCCATGAGATAAGCACAAAATGGAGTGTCAGGATGGCACTAATTCCAGGCCTGGCAGAGGCAAGGCTCTGGTTAGCACATGCTGGGTAACACATACAGACAAAAATTCCTACTGTGGCAAATGGTGAAAAAGAGCAACTGCTCAGACACATATCACCACTCATATAACTGCTCAAACAACCATCACCCCAAGTTATGTGACAGATGGCATCTGTGACCACACAAGCTTCCCCCAAATGGAAATTCATGGAACTTGGACTGTAAATTAAGCCACGTGATGGGAACTTGGGATATGACAGGGGTGGTTTTATTTCCTAAGGGTTGTCTCAGACAAAGGGGGAGGTTAACAAAGCAGGGGGAGAGGAGCGTGTCATTGATAATAGCCATAAGAATGCGGAATTTATGGCCACAAGGAAAGCCAACTCAACAATTGCACTGAAATCAGCTCAGGCTGGGTGAAAGGTAATTCTGACAGGGAGGCATCACAACCCACCAACTTAAAGCACTGAGCATGGGAATATTTAGCATTTAACCAGTAAAATAAGAGAACTGTGTAGCCAATAAGCATGATTTATGTTTTTTGCTAAAATGTATAAATAGTGAAAAGTTTTGAACTACCTTATGACCCCTCACCACCAAGAAGCTTAGGTGAAGAATACTGGTAAATTTATCCCATATACCAATGAGATACTTCTGGATCCATGGACAGTAATATCTTCTGCTTGATTTCATTCCGTCTGTCTCTCTCTTCTTTTTTTTTTATTTTTTCTTTTCTATTTCTTTCTATCTCTGTACCTCACATTTACTGTTAAATAAAATCCACATTATTGACTTCGGCATAAGGTCTAGTTTGCACCTTAATTTGTGCAGAGGCATCTCTCAATAATCAGACTTTAACAATATCCTTAGGCTTTTCACTTTGAATTATGCTACACTCTATATTCAATTAAGAACTCACTGCAGCCAAGACATGAATTTGCATTTTCCAACTCTCTATTGACTCAGTTCTCATTTGGTTTTTTGGATCATTGGGAAACAGCAGGAGTTCATGGTTCTGTATCTGCTACACTATGATTACAGTGAGAAATAGCATAATGGAAAGCAAAGGAGATTACATGAAGTGCAGAAATTAATCATATTAAATTGGTGGATTAGGTTTTCTGACGTAGCTAACTTCTCTGCTCCAATTCAGTTGAAACCACTTGAGAGAGGTAGCTGAGCCTAGAACCCTTCCAAGGAAACACAGGAATTATTCTGTAGACAGCAGACCTCTAGACTGCTTTGATATGTTATGTTCAATGGGTACACACATATTTATATATGAAGATCTATTTTTCTAAAGAGGGAGTCTGTGTACATGATATCAATGCTAAACTATGTACAGTATCAGGAAAAAATAAAGCTGTATAAAAAGTTTATTTTCTAACGACAATTTCTAGTCATTACTGCGTATGTACAATTCCGAATGAACTGAGAAACATCAGCTTCAATAAATATTATGTTTCTTTGCAGAATGAAAACAGTTTCCAATCTAGGGAAGAATATTTACACTACTTTCCAGACTCTTGAACCAGAGTTTGACTTTTTGAAAAGTCTAGAAATTGAGCAAATATTATAAAATAAGGTGGTTTCCACAACAGAATGCTGCTCATTTCCTGTTGTTTACAAATTATAAGGACACTTTATTTTTTGGAAAGATTTTTTTTCTGAATATTACCTCACCTCTAATCCATTTCTGGTGGTTTGATTTTTTTCTGAAGTGTTTTGAGATGGTTATAATATCTTCTCTAATTATATGTAAAATGTGTACTAATTGTAATACTCTGTAAATTACTGATTTATGAATCTAAAAATAATAAAGCAGCAAAAGAATAGGCAAAGCTACAGAGCTACATTCTGTGGATATACTGATCAAGCTGTCAATTTACATACCCTAAGGGGTAGAAACTCTAAATGGGTAGAAACATGTTCCAGTATGCTGAACTGTAGAAGAATTGAATTTGACTTGATCATCCTAATCCTGAAGTTTAACTGTTCATTTTAAGTTTGAATCATGTTACAATGCTCTTTTTGCTTTTCCAAAACCAAGCATCATATGTGTCTTGAAACGTAGCTGTTTAAAAGACAACACATACTCTGGGATGAATATATTTTATTTTATTTTCAATAGGTACCTCTGATTACAAAAAAGCAGTGCAAAAATTACAAGTTGAAAATAACAAGTTTTCATGCACTTTTATTAGTACTTATTATGTATTATGTCTATATAAGCATTAGGTGTGTTTCATTTTGATTCATCCCAGAGATGCACAGCTCTTGTGTGGATGATACAAAATGCTTCCTCAGAGCTCCTTGGGATTTTGGAAGATTAAGGTTATGGTATAGTCATGTGACATCCCAGAAAGTAATTTTTATTTGGTTATAAAGTTTTATATTCATTCAGCTGATGCATTACACTGATAAATCCCATTTTTATTGTATCTTATATTGTGGTATTCTGTTGTAAAGACTTTATTGAAATCCTCTATTTGTTTTGGCTTGATGGATCGAAAAATTGTTTGAGTTGTACAGGTCTGATCAGTTAACAGGTATTCATTTAAATGGGTAATAAGACACAAGGGTTGTGTAATGAGATGGAAAATTGCTAACCACATATTAGGTAATTACTATGGGTTTTGTTCAAATCAATTTTGTCAGAAAATAATAAATCTAGAAAATAGACTTGCAACCTACATTTCAGGTTGGTAATCAGTAGGTCACTCTTGTGAAAATATTTTCCTATTTGTTCTTGTTTAATGGGGAAAGAAGCCATTGCCTTATTTAATAGCAATTTTGTAGTGAGACACAAGAGTCATAGAAAAAGGGATATCCGAGTTAAAAATTCCCTCAAGCACAAAGTCCCCTCTTCTGTCCTTTTTTTTCCGTTGAATTTTGAGATTTTCCTGATCATCTCCTAGAACAAGTAGACTCCGTGATCACTAAAAAAAGGAAGGACAGAAGCAAAACTTCTATATCTGATTAGGAGACAAGAATGACAGCTCAAGTGTGGATTTACTAGGGAAGACTTGGGTCACACTTTCCCCAGCCTTGCTGTGGTCCCCAGTATGGCTCTCCCTCAGCCCTCCAGGCCAGAGTCCATGTCAGAAGGAAGTTTGATCTCTCTCCCAGAAGACACAGGATGGCAGCAAGGTGACAGGAGAGAATCAGAGGAGTCATGAAGACCTTTAAGCTTCCCCTCTCCTGAAGCCCCACTGGAGGCCATTATTACACTTTTCTTGAGGTGAGAAATCTCACTCTCATCATCCTTTAGGATTGCAGTCATCATATTTTATACATATGCATGTTTTTTACTATTTCATGTCATTTGACCTTGGGTTTACCACAACCCAAACTTCAAAAATGTCTATTCAGAATTCCCATGCAGTCATTATCTGTGCATTTTATCCACAAAACAAAAATTCTGATGTAAACAGGTCATACTGGAGGACATGTAAATTGCTATGGTAAATTTCTGCTTTATGCCATGGGAATTGACATCCACGACTCTAAGATAAAATCAAGGAGCTAGAAGTTATCCCCAAACAGGTCAACTAACAATAGCAAGGACACTCACAGCAGCTGCCCACATACCCCTCGGGTCTTACACGCTATAAGGAGACTTTCTAGGCTATTGCAATGCAAAATGAAAAGCCAAAACTGTACCATTTCTGAATATTTGGTTTAAACTCAGCCTAAAAGACTAGTATCTGTTCACATGGTCATTTGCAACTCAAAAACTTTCTCAGAAGCTTCTTCCCCCAGCCCCAGAGCTACTGATTGCTAAGTTACAGCTGTGATGTACTACCAGTCTGTGAAACAATCTCAATTGTTTCACAATTGTTTCACAATTGTTTCACAAAATCAAACAATCTCAGAAGCATAAATTAAATATGCTTCTGGCCTTCCTCCAGTACTGAAGCTAGTGAACCTAGAAAGGCTGGTACCCACACTGTAAAACAAATTTCTATGCAGAAGACACTGTCAAAATCCAAAATTACTACTGGAAATAGTCATTGGACTGTGATAACTCCCAAAGAGTACCCAAGAAATATTTAGGAGACATCTAGTTTGCTCAGGCCAAAATTTGTAAAAAAAAAATTGCTAGTTGTAGTAATAACTCAGGAATTTATATGAATACTGGTACAATGACTGTTGCCTCACACTGGTCAATTTTCTAATATAAACACTGTATGGCTATACAGACTGACTTCATACCTGTTACAATATCAGATCTGTAAATGGGTTTTTATGTTATCAAGTAATAACCACAATAACCAGGACAAAACAGAATTAACAGTTTGTTCAATCACACACCATGATGACAAGCTGTAGTCTTATAAACATGGGTTTTTTAAGACAAGAAGGTCCTGCCCTACATCTGCAGGAAACGAGAGCTACTGTAAAGCAGACAGGAAGTAAGAGTTACATCATTAATTATTTGCAATGTAATTATTACCTACACCTGAGCAAGGTCAGGGTCTATTCTTACTACTTACCAAAGCTTTGGCATTATTAGCACATCCCCACAACTTACTCTGAGAAACTCTGGGGGTTTGTGCAAATAACAGACGGCCTATTTTGTGCAAGTGATAGTGCATTATTTATGGGCCAATATAGTTAATCTACTGTTAGGGGCCTGACTTTAAATAAGCTCAGTGTGGGCAGATGCCTGCATTAGCCCAAAGCCCTATGATAAAGCCTCTAAAGCTTCAAAGGAGCACAAGACTCAGAGGAAATGAAGCTCACTCCAAGCTTGGGGGTGTAGCATGGTCTCAGAATTACATTTAAATAGAATTAGTTTTCTGTGCTTCTATTTTAAGAATTTTGTTTATCATAATATTTCTTGAAGTCAAAACAAAACACGTCTTGTTATCCTAGCTTTCAGAGTGACTTTGCAAAAATTCTCTTTTCTTAAAAAATCATACCTTCTAAACATCTCCATTCCTTATGCAAATTGAAATGGACAGTAAGGTCAGTTAGCAGAGAAATAACATTATTTAAAAATAAATCCCCATCATACATAGGAACTATCCATTAGGGAAGCATTAGTGAGATAAAAATTTATGTTTCCCAGCTTTCAGCTTCCGACTGTCTATTTTAATTTTGTTCGTATGCCACTGATTATTTGCAGTGGATTTAATATTCTGCAATACCAGATTTTATGTGATCTCTTTGGTCCTTTTTGTCTTGCTTTCCATTTACTACTCCATGTTATTATTTGGTTGCATGAAGCTTGAGTTTGGCTATTACTCTTTTGTTTCATTTCTGCTACTCGAATAGTTTTGATCAATACAGCTTGTAAAATATTAGCTCATAAAATGCAATTCATTAAACAAAACTTTTTTTTCAGCTGTTCTAATAACTTTCATTTCAAATACAGAAACTATAAACCATCTACACCTCACTTCTGGCTTTTTAGTATATTTTGCAGACTATTAAATATAAAATACATATGAACAGTTAGTTCATCCTTGAAGAAGCGCATTGAGTTTGAAGGCTTTTAATACTACTGTATAAATTTATATTTCAAGACATTTTCAGTTCCAACATGAAGTGTACAAGATAATGGGGCAGAGCTAACAGGATGATTTGGCACTTACCTCTAGCTACAGATTTTTTCCATCAATAAAAGGGCAATAATATGAAAGAGAGTTGTGGCTGTCTCACTTTCTGGGGACTCTACAGGGTAACAAGCTTTTATAATGTAGATAACAGAGTTCATATTTCCATTACTGAAATTATTATCCTATAAAACCACACCTGGGTGTCTTTCTAATGACATTTTTATGCAAAATGTTTGATTCAACAACAAGACCTATTCACACCTTTAAAACTATTTATGCACAGTTGAATGAACAATTGTTCCTCTACACAGTCAGTAACCTAATCATTTTAATCTTAATAACCCACAGAGAAAATTCACAAGCAGTTATTATATACTGTGTGGGCTGCTTTCCATTCACTTTGGAGATTTCTGTAATAAAGCTCTGCCTGGAATCAGAGAAGTTCTCCACCCCAAGGCTACAGGCCAGAGAGTCTCATTTTTGTAAGTAAGGAAAAATTTTATTTGCCCTCAAATAAAGTCAAAATAAGTATTTATCAAAATCAGAACTATTAAAGTAAAATACACCAGTGGAAACAGTAACTTAGGAAGCTATCACTAATTTTGCTCAAAGAAATTGTCTTCTCTTCTGAAGCACACCCTCACCAAATTGTAAAGGTCACTTGTGACTTTTCTGATTTCTGACTAGCTGCAAGTTGGTCTTCACATTAATTTAAAAAATATATAAAATAAATGGATGTTAAAAATGGCGTGTTTACAGTTCCAAATAATAGTTTATGGTATATCTGAGATATCATAAAGACTCTGGTTTTGGTTTAAATTTTTTTTCCTAAACATAATTCAGAAAAATACTTATCAGCAGAGAAAAAAAAAAGGAAATAATGCTTAAACACATACAGTCAACCTTTACCTCTAGAAATCAGTTTGAGTAAGCTTTACCCAAATGAGCCCTCTGGGTTCAGTTTATAATAGAATGAAATGTTTATTGATTAGAGAGCTGTTTTGTCAAACAGAAAATATCTTGAATTGTAAACAGGGAATTAATGAAGCCAGTTTTCTTATGGATTTCCATCCTACACACAGGAGTTCTGTAATCTGCATCCTCAGTATCTTCACATCACTCTTCTTCAGTGTTTGTTGTTCTGTCTTACACAACCTCTAACTACTGCAGCAGCAATTCTCTTCCCTGAGTGTGCCTGGCCTTGCAGCTCAGTGAGAGGTGATGCCAGCACACAAGCATGCTGACCAGCCCGTGAAGTTCTGCATATCTGGCTGAAAAGCAGCTGCAATTTGTTGGGATGGCCTGAATGAGCACTCACATTGCAGCCTTTCTGTTGGGGATTTTCAGTTCTCCCATCTAGTCAGTGTGTGGTTTTCACCATGCTTGTAGAAGGCCATTATGTTCTACATCTCTGTACACTTGGCTGAAATTGGTTCTTGGTTTAGAACCAGTCCCACCAGAATATGACACGCAATTTCAATTTCTCTTGCACCCTGATGATTTCCAGTTCCTCTGGTGTTTGCTTACATGCAGAGACAGGGGGCACAGGGGAGGGCAGTTTGTGAGCTGGTCTGGTTGGCGTTACAGGAGTTCCTCTGTACACTGGAACCCAGGACCTATGAAAGCCTCTTCTGCATGCTGAGCTATGCTTTCCCCTGGGCTCCATGATACTGTGCATATGAGTTTCATTACCCTCCTTTCAGCATGGGTAGTCCTTCACATCTATGCTAAGCCATTCACCTATCACCTGTAGTATTCACCTGGAATACTACTGGAAAAATACATTTGCGTTCAATGAGTTTGAAATTACCATACTACACAAGCCACAGATCAGGGAAGAATCCTGTTCCTTCATGACTAAATGTAACTGGGAGGATCATCATTAATCTGATTGCCATGGTGCAGTTTGTAGATACTCTTCAGTGATGAATCCAGCTTTCATAAACAGGAAGCAGAACTCATTGCTCGGTTCCTACTGGTTTGTATAGCTCCATTGCTTCCTGTATTCCATTTCTTATTTTGAATACTCTTCTAACTGTATACTAGATTATGTAAGTGTTTATCACCCTCAGAAAACACATCTTTTTAAAAATATTTTTTCTAGAGTGTGTTCCAAAAATGTAATGTTCGGGGAGACTGAAATATTTAGGGCATCAGCAAAGCAGTACTGAGAATTTTCTCTCTAGGGTCAGAGTGAAATTCTAGTCTTATTATTAAAACACTTTACTCAAAATAGAGATTTTTTCTCAGAGCTTTGCTATAAGGTATTTTGGTAACTCATACTATCTTTCCATGCATATACTTACAGAGGAATGGAAGAAAATAATATTTCTTATCCACATTCTCACCCCACTCTCTATTTAAAATCTTTCCACCATTACAACTACTCATGGAGTTGATAATAATAAGAATATCAATAATATTGGCATGGTCACAGCCTGTGCTTTCTGCTCAGTTCATTGTACAGTTTCAAGCATCAGAATTTTTACATTTAATGTTGTCTCTACTGTAGTTCCAGCAGAAAGTCCAAGCACTCCCTCAAGCTACCATGTTAAAGAGCACTCAATAAAGCTGCACTTGTATTTATGTTTGGTGTTAGTAGATAGATGAGATGAAGCAGATGGCACAGAAGTGCATAGCACGGTTTTGGTCTTTGTAGGATGAAATAAAAACTTCTGCACA